>JAKOGI010000022.1:1480000-1810000 GCA_029747015.1 Carnegiea gigantea
TTTCTAGGAAACCCTAACGTCATCTTTTATTTATAGGTTTACCATAGGCAAAAAGTTAATATCATGCTACAATCTCTACAGTCATAGCCCTTTTTCCTCTAATAAATGTTCTCTAATTCGCCAAAGTTTCGACATTTACGTTCTTCTAATGGATGGTATTACTTCTAACTTTCGGAGTATTTCTATTATCTTTCTGCATACGTGGGATCTATTTATTAGTTGATTATAAGAAGGGCATGCGATGGACGTCAATTCTTTGAAATTGGACCATGATAGCAGATAAACCTCTTTGATGATAAGGTTACACAAAATTTGAGAATCTCCTTGTTAGAACTTGAAAGTTCCATCATGAAAACAACAGGTTAGTATAAGTGGTATGTATATAAAAGTATCAATTAATTGTCTCGATCGAAAAGCTTATTTTTTATTTTAAGTCTGTATTTATTTAATAATAATATTTATTATAGATGTGGTATGACTTTCAATTAATAAATTCATCTTTTTATTTTCAAAGAAAGGAATATAATGTCCTGTGAAATTATACTACATTCACTAACATTTAGCAAAAATACAATGATGTTGGAGGACCTCATTTGAGACTAGAACCAAGTATGAATAGAAGCTGATATCTATCCAAAAATTAATTACCACACTCGAACGTGGACCAAACCAAAATATTTTTCACTACAATATGATCGGACCCGAATTTTTAGGGACTTATTTAGTAATCCCATCATCAATGTACAAGGTTAGGTACTATAACGGAATTGAGTTGGCATGTAAATAATTGAGTTTGACTCTAGACATCAAAGCTCTGCTTGAGTTCGGGTCAAACTGAACTAAAACTGGCTCGCAAGCATACAAGCTGAGCCCGAATGCAGCAAAGCTTAGCTTGGTTTGACTCAACTACTAGTTTATGTGTTTTTTACACGCTTATGTGAAGTTGCGATCTTGAATTAAATGCAAAAATCTAAAACTTAGCGTGAGTTGGAGCCTTGAATTTGATTTTCTTTTTTGTAAAAAAAGAATATCAAACCTAGCCGAAAATTTTCTTCTGGCAAATTTTGAGTCAAATTAAGTTGAGCGTTTATCTAACGGAGCCAAGCTCGGCTCTGCTTAGTTACACCGCTTCAAAGCAATACATTTTGTATCAATTTTTTTAAAAAAAAAAAAACAAAAGAAAATTCAATGGCATATATTTTGGAATCCAACAAAATCGTTGTAGAAAAAGGCCGTGTAATATTTTGCCAAAGTAATTCAAAGGAAGACAAGGATGGATAGGGAGAGATTTCTTGGAAGCCAAGGTGAATCCCAACGCCGCCCTGCCCTGCCCTGCCCTCCCTATCCCTATTTCTCTTGTATTTAAATTCCGTCCTGCCGTCAATTAAACCCTGCCACAACCCATAAACCCCGCACTAGAAATCACTCATCACCCCCTCTAAGTCCAATTAATCATGGCAATCCCAGTCAATCACAATGTGGATGATGACTTCAATGAATTCCTTGAAAGTTTTGATGAAATCATCGTTGATGATGAACTGAAATACATAATGAGTCCAGGATCATTATCAGATGAATCCGGGTTTGGGTTTGCGTTCGGGTTTGACAGCCCTTGCCCGAAGCGAAAGGCCTCTGAGTTCAATGAATTCTTCCCTTTTCATTTCTCCAGCAGTGTTGATTATGGTGATGAAGAAGATAAGTTGGAGGTCCCTGAATTCCCTGATTGGTATAGCATAATCAACTTTGAACAAGAATTTACAGAGGAAGGGACCCCTGTTTCGTGGCCGCCAAGCAACCCGGCCGAAGCATCCGAATCCGGATCCGGGTTCGGGTTCGAAAAACCTCCTCTGCCTAAGAGGAAGAAGAGTACTAACTGTGGGAATGGAACCCAAACTCCAGTTGAAGTAGGAAAAGGGATAGTTTTGGCATTGATGGCTCCTCAAATTTGCCCATGGAGAACAAGCAAAGGAGGGATCAAGAAGGGCAGAAAAACACCCATTAGAATTCCCAACAGCAGGTAAAAATCTGATCATAATCAGCAAAAATTTCTGGGTTGAAGTATTGTTTAACTTAGTGTTGCAATTTTTGTGTAATTCTAGTACCAGTAATTGTTTAGATATTGAACAATAGTTGATTAACTAAGAGTTAGTGCTATAATGTTGCTCAGATTAGGGATTGAATTAATTTTTTTGGGAGGAATATAAGCAAATTATACCAGTGAAATTGGCTTTATAAGCAACAGCTTTCTCAAGGTATGCACCATTGAATGTTGATCCACTGAAGTCTGATTCTCTCATGTCTGCTGCTGTGAAATTTGCCCTTCTGTAATCCCAATTTTATTTTTGAAAAATTTCACATTTATTCATGAAAAGTTAGGATCTTTGGAACTTTAAGAAATAATTAATGTTCTTACCTGAAATTCTCGTTGATATGTACTGCTTTCCTGCATCCCACAGGATAACCAAAAAGACAACTCATCAATCAACAGACTGAATTTATTTACTGTACTTATTTGCCGAACTTATTAGAGAGGGAAATAAGAAGAAAATCATACTTCAAATCAGCGGAGCCGAACTGGGCAGCAGAGCCAATCCCAAATTCACCTCGCATTTCGGCTTCATACTTGTTCAAATCAGCAAAAGCAGGGGAGCAGCTGAGGCTGACTACTGCAACAGTTGCCAAAGCTTTAGACACCAATGTCTTCCACTTCTTTGATTCTGCATGATATAACTCCAACCCAGTAGAATAATTATGAACCCCATTTAAACCCGTTAAGCATTTTCTTTGAATTTTGGTCCAATTTTGCAATTTGAAATCCAATAGAAAAATTACAAGAAGGGCAATGAGACTATGTTACCTGAGATTGGATTATTGTTCTGGGTATTATTTGATTGCAATTGGCAAATTATGGAAGGGGACAGTTTTGAAGAGAACTGGGAAGAATTTGGGGGTTTGTGATTTGAAATGGTGATGTTAGAAGTTGATTTTAGTTGTAGTAGGAAAACTGAAGAGGCTGCCATTTTCACTCACAATAAACACAGAAGAAAAGGTGTATAGACTCGATGATGTTCTCTTCCAATGTTGAGTTGAGGATATATTTTTTTTATTTTGGAAGAGGATTGGTTAGGAAGACGACACGTTTTACCACTCTTTGTTTTTCTGAGTTGGATTTTTGACTTGTAAAAAAATCTCCAGATTTTCTTTTTTTTGGGGGGTGGGGATGTATTTGTTGGCCCAATTGACTGATTTTTGGATATCTTGGGGCCCAATCCATTGGCTTTCTTGAATCAAAGCCCATGGACAGCAAGACAGACTCCTCGAATTGAAGCTGCAGTTGAGCAAAAATTTCCAGCCGATACTGCTAGTTGTACCTAATGATATTATGCATTAATCAATGCCACATCTGAAATTAACCCAAACTAGAATTAATCGAACCCGAACAATGCTCGAGTTGAGATTTCATCCACCTGAAGTTGAAATGAACAACCCTTTCGTTATATTTGATCGTATATTTCCAGCCAAATTGACGTTATAGAACGATATCTGTCATGTGAACAATATGTAGTTTGTAGTACATGCTCTAGAATATGGTATAATTTGCCTTATGAATTATAAAGATGTTGCCCTTCCTCACATCCTTCAAGTTAAAGGGCCTGCAAGAAAAAAAAAGGGGCAAAAAGTAAAAAGGAGTTCGTACAGCAAATTAAAAAAAAAAAAAACGCCGTTGCCGGGGATCGAACCCGGGTCACCCGCGTGACAGGCGGGAATACTCACCACTATACTACAACGACTTTGATGGTTGCCCCCTCGCAGTATTGCTTAATTGGTTATAACAATAAAGGTTGGCAGTGTGGAAACAGAAAAATTAAAAACTGTAGTAGAGAACGAGCAAAACCACTTTCTTTTCTTTTTCTTTTTCCTTTTTAAAAAAATTAATAGGTTAGACATGGACATTGGCGGCCATGCAATTAATGTCGTTTGCGTTGTGTGTAATATGGCTTTCAACCCCAACATGATTTGATGTCTCATTACATTGTTTCCCTCAAACACTACTTGTTGGTTCCTCGATCTTCACCTCTACATGAGGACACTATTTAAAATTTATCAAATTCTTACTGTCAATTTAAAATGTAACGTTACAATTGCTGTACTGAAATTTTACTAAGCATTAATATGAAATTGCAATTCTAACATCGATTAATCTATTTAAATTGAAAGGAGAATAAAAAAATAGACCTCCTCTTTGATGCCAGGCGGGCTTATCACATATCTTGAATATCAAGCATCGAAAGATTTCTCAGACGCTCACTTTTCAACTACAAATTTATAAGGTAATCTCCAGCCATACATCCAAGTCGTTATTTATGGTAATTTGTTTCAATATTTTAAAATTCACACCCCATTTTCATGGTCCTCCCCTCCAAAAAGAGCTAACTTTTCTTCTCCTAATATTACACTATATCACTAAATGGATAGACTCGAATTTATAATATAAGTACTGTTCAATTACCTGACATACGTGAGTTATCTACTCCACATGCCTCACTGACTAACTTGCTCCTATTACTATAGTTACTAGAATTAATAGGACAGTCCACATATTATTAGTTGCATTCCTAAAAATTTATCATGAGGAATATGCAACCATTGAGAAATTAACAGCCAGTAAAAAGAGCATCAACAAACAAGCACAAGCTTGAAAGACAAAGACAAGCTAGAAATTCCAAAAAGAAAAACAAGCTAAGGGACATGCAATTGGGAGTGGTAGACTAATAGTATAGTACAGTCGGTCGACAGTGTACTAGATGATTGGTCTCTATTAGGATTCAGAGAGAGCAAATAGATATTGAAATTGAAGCCCAAGGAAAGAAATTAAAAGCATATGTCAAAAACAACATGCATTAATGAAAGCATGAAAAACATTAGCATCAAACAGTTAATAGTACTGTTTAATATGATGCAAAAAAGCAGATGTGAATGGGTACATGCAAAGGTAAAGCCCCCTCCATTTTTTTACGGTCTACAGTTTACAAAACCCTACACTTTAATGCTGAATTTAGTACCTTTTTTTCTAGTTTGACAAATATCAGTTAGATTTCATATATGTAAGTGTTGGGGATAAATTTAACAATTAACTAGGGAAAAGTGAATGGGGGTGGCAATACATCGAGAAATAAACAATAACAATATTAAAATAGGAGAGGACAAACTTTAATGTGGAAAACTCAAAACGTAAAACCATAGGCGGTAATGGGCAATGAATCCATTATCTGAGCTAGAGTACAATGGACGATCTCAACAACACAAGTAATCAACCAAATTAAAGAGAGATAGCAATACACATATAACGAAGTACTCCTAGAGACCAGAAATTTGTTCTCACCCATAATGGAATAGACATTCAAAAGTGAACACAAAATGGGTCACTTCATCAATACTCCTAAAGGGGTCTAAACAGCCACACGAATGCCACGCACCAAACTAGGGTAAACAACCTGAATTTTGTAGAAAAAATCCAAGGATGCCAAGGAATAACCCTAATCGTAGACATTTCTGTTGGCTATCAAACACCACTTTTTTTTTAAAAAAAGAAAAAATTTACAGCTTAAAATATGAAAACAATATAATTTCTATAAAATAGAATATCTGAAACCACATAACTTGAGCATTAGACACCAAATAATAGTTTCCAAAAAAAGAAAACAATTTATTTTTTCAAAATCAGCAAAGAAATTTGGAACAAATCCCAACAATAAGTATCTTCTTTTAAAGTTTCAAAACAAAATTGTCTTCACAAGTAATATATTGCTTGGACCATTGTCTCAAACAACACATTAAGATTTAAAGAGTCAAACAAGTCCTCTTTCAATTCCAAGTGACATGGACTATGGATTTCAAAAGATGAATGAGTTTAGAGAAGAAAGTATTTACTCCACTAAATAACTTATGCTTGTATAAGCCGTTACAAGGAAAAGGGGATTTGGTTTGACAGTCCTTATTAATCTTATTTTACGTGATAAATTTAATATTATGATTTAAAAATTTTATTCATCCGATTCAAAAATGTGATTGTGTTTTAAAAAGTTGAAATTAAAGATCATAAAGTAACGGATCTGTTATTTTATTTATTTTTTCTGATTTAGATGAATTACGAATTTAAGAAATTAAGTAGTAATATATAAAAAAATGAAAGTGTCAATCTCAATCATCCCCCACAAAAAAAAAAAAATCGTTGGTAACTTGTACCAATTCATATGCGACAGGTTGTACATAATTTGAATAAAAATAGCAAGTCTATCAGAAAAACGTTGCACCAAGCTTTTTGACAGTTCTCAGCTAAACTGAAAAGCCTATGCGAGCTAGCTAGATTGCTCCTGTGTATGCCATCCTCATCATTTATTTCCATGTCTCACCCTAATTTTCAGGGGGAGTTAACGATGCAGCAGCTAATGTTTACTAATTAACACTTTTATTTCAGTGTCATCCTCACTAAAATTAAACTATATAATCATGTAAATCCTTACTGAAATGAGGGATAGTTTGCAGCGGATTGGATTGACTTGCACATTAACAATTAAGTTTCTTTGGTTAGAGTCTAGAGATGTCTCCTTCGTTTAGTTGTTCCCATGTCCTTGAGTTTGTTAGAATTTTAAATGAGGATCGATGGTGAGTAGCACAGCCTCAAATGGGTGGGGATGTAATGTAATTTTTTTACTTTCTTGGGGGCTTTGTCCCCTCGAATTCACAACGGACTTGTTCATTTCGACGTTGTTTTGCAACTGCTAACCACCAGTTCAGACTGCTCCAAGTCAGTCATTACTGTTCCTAAATACTCTGAATTGCTCCTAACTCCTACTAATATTTATAATTTTAAGATGAAATTGCTCGAAACTTCTCCAAATGCTCTAACCACTCAAAACTACTCCTAATTGCCTCCAAAGTGGAGGAATCAAGTCCTTTAGGACTAAGAGAGTACCAAGTCTCATACCCTTTGAAGCCCAACTAAACAAAGGGTATAAAAACTTGATGTCTAACCCACCAACCAAACATCCCCTTAATTGTTAAACCAATATTCAACAAGGCAATATACAAATCTAACAAATAATTCGCTATAGGCATCTTTTTTTTTCCCCCTCAGCTACTTAACATCTATTTTTCAACTATTATTATAATATAATAGCTATTAGCTACTAAAAATCTGATTCTTGGTTGATAGGAAATTCACTTGTTATACAACAATCACAACTAAGATTTTGACAGAATTTGAGGAGATCTAAATATATGTATTCTTATTCCCGCAAGCACTTGTGTAAATAAAGAAAATCATCTGAACTCATCTGCTATATAAATAAATAATTTCGATGCAGGTAAGGCCACAGTCTTCGTGCCTCGATCATTTTGTTATATATTGTCTAATTTTGGAATCAAACAAAGCTTTCCATTGCTAACAGATGATGAATACCAGGGCAATTTCTGTGGCAGCATCCACAGAGAGAGAGAGACTTATTGATCAATCTAAAGAACAAACATTTCACATCCGTGTTCTCCAAAAGCTAAGCAATATCACATTCTTGAAGGTTGTCAGAATATATCTCCTACCCTATTTTGATATGCATATTTTCCTTCAATAAATAAATAAATAAATAAATCCCCCCCCCCCAACCCAATCTCATTAATTCTCAAAAGGTGCAATTAAATTTTGAAGCAAAGTAAATCACTACCAATAGCCTGACTGATTCCCATTAGAATTCATGAACATGATTGGATGGCTTAGGATTTTCAAGGCCATGAATTTACCAACTACCATAAAGGGGGAAATTAAAAAATAGATTAAATACAAAAATTAAAAGTATTTTTTTTATAAAGTTTACCTTTTTCTAAAATTTTCTAAAATTTGGCATAACGTTGATTAATTCCCATATATAAATAACTAACCGTATTACCCTTATACCTTTCTAACATAAGGGGTTAAATAGCATTACATTTTATTGTGAGGATAGCTGAAAAATAATGCAAAAGTGGTCGACAAAATTTTTAAAAAATGTTCATTCACTGCCTTTTTAAGTTGGATTGATTAAAGCAAGCATGGGGAGGTATCAACATCTATGAGTACTATATATGTGTAGGTTGGTCTACCTTGAAATCCACATAAAGATTGGCCAGGCTTCATTAGGGCAACCAGCTTTTGCAATTAATCTTAACTTTTAGCCACATTAAATATTGGCATGGGTGTTGTATCCTCCAATTTATGTTCAATTCAATTGTCCAACCCTAATTTGGACCACTTCTTGACAGTGAAGAAAAACCAGCTGTGCTCCTTTTATTGCTTGTTGGTCATGCACTATATATGCACTAGCTAGTAGACACCAACAGGAGATATGGTCCAAAAACATATGGGTTTTATTGCCAACAACAGGGAATTGACTGAGAATAGGTTGAGGAGTTAGTATAGAGTGGATAGGTTAGATTTAAAGGTATGTTCTTTTCAACTTATCATAAGCAGTTTATTGTTGATAAGTACTGAAAATTACTAACGCGTACTAATAATTGTTGATCAGTGCTAAAAGTGTTAGTAAAAAATATGACTATGCGTCGATAAGTATTAACAATGCTGATAAATGCTAATAAATGCTGATCATTATGAATGTTGATGATAAATACTTATGATATGTTGAAAAGAACATACCTGTAGGATTGAATGTCAATCCTGACACAAAAAATCGAAGTTGAGTAAATTCTATGGCTTAAATACTTTTTGAATAAATACAATTTTTTTGGTTTTGGTTTACATTGGATTGGCTACATTATGTGCTAAAATCAGTTGTACAGTCACCTCACTGGTCAAGCTTCTGATAGGGTTTGCTATTAGGTATTGTCTAAATATAAGAATAGATAACATCATGGTATCTTGGTATTAAAATTAACTTTGGAAACACCCTATCAATAAAACAATCATGGATTATAACTGCTAAATATAGTTAAAGTTAGGGCTGTCAAACGGGTCAGGTCGGGTCGACCCATTTAATAAACGGGTTAATTTCGTGTCGGCCTTGAAAATAGCTTAGATTTGCTCAAAACTGAAAAATAACAAGTTTTCACACTAAACGGTCAAATCGTGTCGACTTCAGGTCGAAATCGGTTCGGTTCGGATGGAGTTCGTGTTTCTCTCAGTAAATTCAGGTCGGGTTCGGGTCGGGTTATCGTGTCGGATCAGACTTTGACAGCCCTAGTTGAAGTCAACCTAACTGAAAAATATAGGTTAAAATTAATCTTCAATAATATCTCAATTATATTTTCAAAACCCTAATAAAACTCTTTAGATAAATTAACTAAACTGAGCCAAGTATATATGTAGTGAGCCATTTTATTTCCTTTACTTTTGTATTTATATAAGTTGAATGAAAAATAGGACAAATATGTAACGAAGGTGGTAAAAAGGGGAAGAGGTCTGCAGCTATTTGGCTTTACTGACTTAAATTCACAACTGCTTGCAAAAAAGAGAGAGTGATTGAGTGGTCAAATCGTCAAAAGTAAAATTTCAAAAATCAAGGCCCCAAAAAAAAAAAGAAAAAACATTCAGAGCAAAAAAATGATTATTAATTTATTATGTGAAAAAATAGCCCAGCGCAGGCGGAGACGGAACCGGAAGATTTTGGGCTTGTTGCCCTCGGGTTCACGCATGACAAAGATTTTACTTCGCACAGAACAGCCAATCCGTTAATTATGGCCGTATTTGATAAATAGTTGTTAGATATTAACTGTTAACTATTAGTTATTTGTATTAGCTGTTTTCTATTTGAGTTAGCTATTAGCTGTTTGAATTAACTGTTTGTTGAAAAACTGTTTGGTAAAATTAGCTGTTTCTGATAAAATTGTGAGACAAAAAGTTAATTCTTCAAAAAACTCTTTCAAAAAGCTCATAAAATTAGGTTTTTCAAATTAGCTTTTTGGATCCAAAAAATTATTTTAAAAGCTCTTTCACCAAATACTCAAATTAGCCTTTTTACATGATCAAACAGCTAATTTTGATCAAAAAAACTCTTTTTGGATAAAAAGTTCTTCAAAAAGCTGTTTGCCAAATACCCCTACATTAATTGACACTTTTAATAATTAATTGATGCTCCCTATTTTTAATGATAAAAGACTCATCTTAATTAACATTTCAGTACTTGGTATCGGCTTATTAGAGGTTAACACAAATTATTTATTTAGAGGTTTGGTCCCCGTAAAATTAATCATTTATGTTTTGTATACTATTTATGTGGATATGTGACTGTCTATGTATGTATGTATATATGTATGTATATACATACACTGAGAAGAGATAGAGATGGTGTATTTATGGATGTTTGTGGCTTGGACAAGCTAACTTAATTAGTGGAAGACTGGTATCTATTAGGTGGACTTGGTCAACACTTAATAGTATGATTAGGTTTTTGCTCAGGAATATTAATGACCCTAAGAGAGCACTGTTTTACGTATGTAAAAATGTGCGAAGACAATAATTCTCCGTGTAGATTTGTAAATGTATGCCATCTTACATAGGAAACATATCTACCCAAAGAAGGACACACATCCTAATACGTTCATGACAAACAGCACAAGCAAGGGTCCGATATGATCACACTTGGACTCATTTATGCCAACAATTTGCACACTTGGACATAACTCACTTTCATATTCCATCCCATTCTCTCACGTATAGGTTACTAATAAGACCCAACACATATACACAATTTTTAACCAAACGGGGATAGTGGTAAATCAAAATCGAGCAACCTTCTCTAATGCTATATGAAATTCTTACATTAATCGAGTCTTTCACATAATCAAGCTATGCACACAAGTTACGTGAGGTTCCAACTCATAACCAATTGGTAAATGAGATAGAGTAACTCACAAAATTATATATATGCTCAAACCCTTCGATTTTTATCAATGTAGGACAAAACCCACTATCATATTCTAATACTCACCATACATTATGAAAATAATATACAAAACTAATACAACAACAACAACAACAACAACAAGTCTCAGTGTAGGTCCCGCTTTCGCAGGATCTGGGGAGATCCAGCTGTAGGCAACCTTACCCCTACCGATATTCGTACCCATAGAAAGGTACTGCACACAAGTGAAAGAACCCCTAATAACTATGAAAGCAACAAGTGATTGAGCAAAAACAATATGCAGGCGTCCCTTTCTCGCTCTCCTCCCTCGTCGGCCGCTTCTGTTGCCTCAGTCCACTCCCGGCCCCTTTCTCTCTCCCACACTACCTATATCACATATATATATATATATATATATATATATATATATATATATATATATATATATATATATATATATATATGAAAATGGAAGCCATGACATACTTTTTCTTGTCCTATCTATCTACACTATACCATCCTATCTTATAATAAGTATAATTATACCGCTTCATCTACCTTGCAAGATTAGTTATTCCTATGCATTTGTATTCCTATGTATGCAATGTAAGTTAGAAACTACCATATAATCATACAACGTAGATTTTGTTCTCTTCGACTTATTTTGACTAGACTTATTTAAACTTATTCTGAACTTATTTGCCGAACTTATTCTGAACTTATTTACTGAACTTATTATGAACTTATTAAGAACAAATTTATGAACTTATTTGCTAAAGTTATTTCAAACTTATTTGGTGAATTTATTATGAACTTATTTACTGAACTTATTCTGAATTGAACTTATTTAAACTTATTCTTTAAAAAATAAGCTGAAGAGGACGGGGCCTTACACTTACAGTATTTATATATACATCATCATCATACCGACATGGCAACATGACATGTATCATCATCATCATGCATAAGTTTATGGACATATGAATTCCACATATATAATACATGTAAGTGTGTAACATATTACTATCAGGGTATATATAAAAGAAGACGGAAAGATACAAAGTGGGCATAATATATGAGTTGTGGAGATATACCAGAGAAAGGAGATCATCATCAACCTCCCATTATCATCCTCTATACCAACTACAGCTTCCTCCACTAGCCTCTCTCTCCCCCCCCCCTCCTCATCTGTCTTTCATTCTGAGCAGCAGCAGCAGCAGCAGCAGCAATAGCCAAAGCTGAAAACCCACAAATTAAAAAAGAGTGGGGGAGAGGGAGAGAGAAAGAAAGATAAAAAAGAAAGCAGGGGGGCTAGGCAGAGAGATCCATCTATCTATCAGACCAGATCCAAGGTGAGTTGGTTGGTTAATCTGTCAAACCCATCAATCAAATCAACAAATCAAATCAAATCGTGTCTCTCTCACTCTCTCTCTCTCTCCCCCCTTCTCTCCCTCACTCACACAGGATTGATTCATCATTCAAGTAGTCAGGAAAAAGAGAGGAGAAATGTCAAGCGGGTCTGGGTCATCAGGTTTAGGGTCAGGTTCAGGGTCAAGTAGCTTGTCATTGGACCACCTCCCACCATCTGAACAACTCTGTTATGTCCATTGCAACCTCTGTGACACTGTCCTTGCGGTATATAATATCAAATCCCTCATCCTTGTTATATATAATTTCTGGGGTTTAATAAGTTTTTTTCATTCCTAACAATTTGATTTCTATTTTTGGAAATTAAATAAAAAACCCCTAAATTTGAGCAGGTGAGTGTGCCTTGCAGCAGCTTGTTCAAGACGGTCACGGTCAGATGCGGGCACTGCACCAACCTCCTGCCCGTCAACATGCGGGCACTCCTCCCTCCGCCGCCACCCACCGCCCCCGCTTCCACCACCCCCCTCCACCATTTGGCTGCTTACCACCATAACCTCTTCTGTCCCTCCTCCGACAATCATCTCTCGGTGCGCGTGCTCCTCGATCTTAATTACCTAATTAATATTGCTAACTGATAACTTTCATTATATTTTTAGGGTTTTCTACTTCTTCATTATCAATTTGCTTATAATACGTATTTCTCTCAATTCTAGGGGGGGATGCTGAGCCCAAATCCCAACTTCTCACTGAACCCAGAGCCAAGTGGTGTGACTACTAACAACTACATGGCTCCAATGTCATTGAACTGCGGCACGGCGAATGAGCTTCCTAGGGCTCCTGTTGCTAATAGACGTAAGAGAATCTGAGGGGTTTTTTTTTTTTTTTTGGGGGGTTGGAAGTGGAATTTAATTTTGTGGGTCTTTTGATGATGCCCATTTCTGAGAGCAGCTTTGTCATTGATTCAGTGTGTGCGTGGTTCAGTAATTAGCGAGTATGGCTTGAGAGTACTTGCACTAGATTGTAGCATGTGAACTTGAATTCTACAATTTGTACTAGGTCTTCCGCACTCTGTGCAATAAATAAGATAGACTATACCTATGCCTTAGGGCTAGCTAAATATATTTTTAAAAAACAAAAAAAAAAATGTTTAAGATTTTAATTCTATCACCTTGTCTTTAATTTACCTCCACATTACCATCCGATAGGTGCGTCTCCTAATCCTGACATATGCAGCCTTATCGGTATAGTTGCACAGAAACTATGTATATCTATTAGGGTTGAAATCATCGACTAATCTCCAGAAAGAGAGGGGAAATATATAACAGAAATGAAGGATATATATATTTTGAGTTTGATTTGGAATAATTTATTAATTAAGGTGTGTATATGTCCTCTCTTATTTTTGCATTTGGCGGCTGACGAAAGTTGTATATATTTGTGGGTGTGTTGTTGATTCCGGAAACAGCGCCGGAGAAGAGACAGAGAGTCCCCTCTGCTTACAACCGCTTCATCAAGTGAGTCATCAATCATGAATATATCGTTCATTCATACTCTCTCTCTCTCTCTGTCATTGGTTGATTGTAGTGGATCTAATACTGGGAAAATGGTGTTACGTCGCAGGGATGAGATCCAACGCATCAAGGCAGTAAATCCTGATATTTCACACAGGGAGGCCTTCAGTGCTGCTGCCAAAAATGTAACACCCTCACCTCATTATATTGTTCTCTTAATTCTAATTAATAAACTCTTAATTAGCGCCTTCTGCTTCGTCTTTCTTCATTCTCATCCATCAAAGAACATTCCATCACATATATGTTTGAAACCCATTTTCTCGCCGTTACTATCTATTATCATTGTTACAATCTGTTGTTTAGATGAGACTGTTTCACATAAGACATACTAAGATAAAGTTTATTTTGATGTTGAAGCCAAAGAATGGAAATCATGAGTTCATGCATATATAAACTAACTAAAAATAATAATTTGACAAGAGATCTTCCATGGAAAAACTTCACATAAGAATGTGCATTATCCAAATATACCCTCCCCCCAACCCCCAAAAAAACCCCAAGAAAATTCCATCTTTAAGATATGTAAGGATGTGAAGGAGGCAGAATTTTATGATTGATTAAGCTTTTTTTTTTGGGTGAAGTTTTTTTTTTAAAAATTTTTGGGTCTTGAATCCTTCATTTCATTAGAGTCGAGCTAATATTGATCCAACAAAGGGTAGAACTCTGCCATCATAGATTTTCTCCATTCACAAGACTCGAACTCATGATCTTGCTTAAGGGGAATAAATGTCAAATTACTTGAACCAACCTGTGTTGGTTTAGAAGTTTATAAACAACAACAGATAAGACTACACAGAACTAGTGACAACTAATGAGTACAGCGAATAACTCCTACACTTCAATGTCCCTATTCAGGATTATCAAGAGTGTTTAAGAGTATTAATTAAGGACTATAAAGAATAACTCTTGCTCCTCCAGATCCTCATTAATTTTTTTTAAGAAACGAATTTGTTAATACGAGGGTAAAGAAAATAAGCATAGACACCAAGATTATTACGGTATAATAATGCCTGTGTGTTTTTTTGGGTTTTCTGATCAAGGTATAATGCCAATGTTAGTGATTAGGGTTTGATACATATATATGAATTTAATGCGTTTGTGGATGAATTTTGATTGGAAAACAAGTGGGCCCATTTCCCACACATCCATTTTGGGCTGATGCCGGATCAGACGGCGAAAAGGACAACCAACATCCGCCCTCATCACTCTCAGGTTTGTCTCATAATCTCCATCTCTCGCTTTTTTATTTTTCGGTAAATTTTCTGTGGGACAGTTTTAATTAAAAAAATAATATTTAAAAAGATACTTATGAAATTATTTGTATTTTTTTCTCTTTAATTTTGTTTCTCCTCTCCATTCTCAACTTGTACTTTGCTAGGTTATAAACACACTAATTTTCCTTTAATTATTTAATAAAGTATCTTTATTTACCTCCCTCAAAGTTTTAGTAAATATTTTTTACATTCCTTACCTTTTTAGTTATTATTTACCCTCATTCACCTTCACATCAGAATATGATAGACTTTCAAATTTACAAGAATATCTTTCATATTCCTGAAATTGGCTTGATTAGTTAATGGTACGGAAAAAACATATTTGGAGTAGGCTGATTGACAACGTTTACAAATAAAAATGCCCCTTTTTTTGGCTTGTGTGTGGCTGAATATTATTGGACAATTAAGAAAGGGAGATAAGATATAAACTTATCCTGAAAGGGGAAGAAAGGCTCAAATCGTACCACGAGTAGTGTTGGGAGGCTAGTCGGACCATAGCAACCTTAGTGTTGGTCTCAGTGGTCACTGTCATGATTGCTGCATGTCGCAACGGTCAGATCGAAGATCGAGAAAATCGAGTTAGGGCTAAATTAGGCTTCAAATGGGTAAAGGAGAGAGGGTAGAGGTAAAAAAAATTTATAAATATGAAGGGTATTCTTGTGAGTTTGAGAGTTTATAACACTTTGGTGCAGAGGTGAAGGAAAGTAAATAATAATTTGAAAAGTTCGGGAGGCTCAAAACATCTAACGAAATGTCAAGGAAGTAAATAAAAATACTTCATTTTGTAATTTTCTTTGAATTAAATTAATTAATTATATGACGCATGCATGCAGGATGCGGGGGAGAATGTTCGCATGAGAGATGGATACTTTGCTCCTTCAGCTGATGTCGGTGTCTCCCCTTATTAATCAAGTAATTAGCAAACTGTGCTAATTAATCTTTAATTGCATCGATCTCGTTTAATTAAGCCTTCGCTTCTTTATAAATTGTTAATGAGGGATATGTAATTAAGTAGGGTGGGCAGACTTTGATATCTAAACCGGTTTGTTTAATTCTCTCTAATTCCTGTGGTGTCTCATAACCCGCCATTAATCAGGTTTTAATTTAGTGGATCTTGTATGATGAAAGGCACTTGAATTTCTAAACCCAACCCTAGCAATAATTACATCTCTGATCCCCTCATTTTATTTTTGTTTGTGTTAATCCTTTTGGCATGCAGTAGATATGAATGAGTTAGAGTGGTGTTAACATTGTCCATGGACACCATTAATCGAAAAAATTATTTAAATTTTTTATAAAAATCTTTTAAAACTTTGACATGGATACTCATAATAATTAATTAATATAATTAAATTTTCTAAAATTTAAAAAATGGATATCATTGTACATAATTCATGGATCAGCCACTATATGTATGTATGTTATCTTATGCATGATCAATTAGTTTTCAATGGAGGGGAAAAAAGTTTCACAATCAATATTTATCTTGCTTTGTTTTGACATATTCAGATGCAGCACAAAGAGTAATCCAATACAATTGCAATATAACGTATATGAAGAATCATACTTAATACCTTATACACTCCAAAATCCCAATTTACCAATCAGGCCAAAAGCTCATTTAACAAATTTTGTAGTCAATATATCTAAATGCTCATTGGCACTTATATAAGTCAGGGTGACGTTCAATTGCTTATTCGGATAGACACTAATGCTTATATAGATGGTTCGACTAGATCAAACTATTAATTGTCATAACGTACGTGTTCAGTAAAAATAATAATTGAACAATTAACCGATAGACACTAATGCTTGATGTTAATAGCTAGCTGATAGTGAAATAGCCAATGATTTGTAAAACAACTAATTAACCACTAATAAAACAGTTAATTTTATCAAACGCACCCATTATATACATATATCTAAACTGAACTTAGATTTGTTATATGGTTTTTTTTTGGTTTGACTTCTAGCTTAATCCCTACCCTAGCCACTGACCAATATAATTGTTTCAATTAATTTTTTAATAGCTCTTTATAATATGTTAACCAAGAGTCAAATTTACCTTTCAATTATCATATTGCAAATTGCATATAAGATTTTTGATTTTACCTAGACTAAAATTATCGTAGTATATATCTTATATTATGAAAACTTGAAATATAGTTCTTCTAATGGATTTTGGTGAATAATCAAAATTGCAACGTAGCCAAGACAAGTCATGCATGGGATTAACAAATTATATGTCATATTTTAAATTTTACAATCATTGCATATATACTACTCACCTTTTCATATTTACTTTATAGAAATTATTATTAGAAATTTGAATTCAAACTGTGTCATATCAATATCTGTGTCTCCTTTACATCAATTAAAAGAGAAATACAACTTCCGATTTGTGATACATTGGAATATAATTCCAAAAACTAGTACGTACAGGTCCAAGTTGTTAATTATCTCTTCATCGGAATAAATTCTGCTACACAAGTGACCATAGATTTTGAGATTACTAGTCGTTATCGTACCTACCTAGCTAGTTTCTATGTCCACTTTTTACCTCCCAATAGCTGGCAAAATATATGGGGGGCTATTTGGTTCTTGTTCTTTGAGTTCCAAGTTCGACACTTGGGTTAACATCAAATTGTTTCAAAAACCCTAGGCAAGGTCCCTACCTCATGGGATAAATACAATCAGTTAGCTAATTTAACAAGCACATTGGAAAAATCATTGTGTGTACTTTTGTATTTATCCGTTTGGGGTTCTAGTAAATATTTTTGACATCTCTAATCTTTTCGAATATTATCTACCCCACTTAATTCATCATTGGATTAGAATATTATAAACAATTAAAATTATAGAAATATACTTCATACTCTTGAAATTGGCTTGGGTAGTTAATGGCGGGATGAATTCATAGTTTGATGAGGCTAATTTTGCACCTTTAACAATAGACTTGTTGATTTTCTCGCCCAAACATGATCGGATATTAGGCAATTGAAGAAAAAAAGATAAATTTTTATTTTCATTTTTGCAATAATGAATAAATGAACAGTTGTTGTTGCTGTTATTCATTATTTAAATCTAAAATATAAAATTCATGATGCGTTGTCTTTTTAAAAAAGTTTGCTTGTATACTAATCTAACAGAAATTAATCGAACAACTAGAAGTGGCAGAAATCAATTGAAATGTAAAAAAAAGGCAATGCATCCAAGTTATTTTATATAGCTAAAATATTTTAGCGTCGTGTATTAAAAACTAACATTTGTATTACCATTCACACATACATGGGCGAAAAAAAGCTCAAGGGTTTTTTTCTTTTTTTGGGGGATGCAATGAAAAGGATGGTTAAATTTTAAAATGAATTTACTTGTGTAGGTGTTGGTAGAACCAAGACAAGCAAAGTTTATATGATATGTGATTTGATGTGGTATAATCTCATGTTGGTTACTCTTTTTCCTCTTCTTTTTCTGGGTTTCTTTTTCTTTTTAATTCTTGGTATGTGTTGAATTAGGAAGCTTTTACAAGACACGGGGCATATGACCTGTAAAGTTGCAAAGTAAAAATGCAAACTTACAAATAGAGCATTGGATGTCCAACTACCACTTTACCACAAAAAATGGCTTTTGTACGTCTGGCTTTCATCAATCTTCTTTCTTCTTTCTTATTGCTTTTTTCATAAAATTCTCTCTTCACAGCTACCATACATCCTAAGTTTGACCAATTAGCTTTTCTTTTTTAATATAAAATAAAGTAAATATTCCAATACGGTAGTGCTACTAACTATATGTATGGAGACACATTGCTCTTCTAGGGGTATTCTAATAATAGAATGACTGATTTTTAAAAGGAAGATAAGAGTTCGATTCTCCATACGTTAGTTGTATTTATGTGTAAAAGTTTGCCAAAAGGAAGGCGAGACAGAAGTATGACAAATTGATTAATTCAATTTTGGTGATTAAGAATTGAGTTTTTGCAAATGAGAACTAGAACATTTGGATCACATGCGGAGAAAGTTTACCTGGTTTAATGCAGAGCTGGGTAATGTGTCGTGTCGGGTCAGGTTCGTGTTCGTGTCGAACTTATACGGGTTGAAATTCTCTGAACCTGAACCCGACCTGTTTAATAAATGGGTTGAAAAAGTTTAACCAAACCGCTTAGTATTTAATGGGTTGACCTGAACCTAACCCGTTTACATAAACAGGTAAAACGGGTTAGGTTCGGGTTACCCATTTACTCACCAATCCGTTTAATTGCAACACGAATTTCAACCTAAAGATAATTTATCAAATGAATTACATATTTTCCATCCTCTTTAGACATAGCAACTTTCAAAAATACACCAAAAAAATAGTGGATAACTTACAAACTCCAGCATATTCAGAGCCTATTCCAGCGAAATAGTCAGTAGCAACATAATTTTATAGCCTAGAAAGTTCACATAAGAATCAACTACTTAAGTTACAAACCATGTTAAATGCAAGTCTTAAACAACAGCAAATAAAATTAAATTGTTTGAAATTCTTAATAACATAACCAGCAAGTCAACAACTGGTAAATCCATAAAAGAGACCACAAAACCTAATTCTCCAAAATCTAATTCCTATAGAAAATATAAACGATAAATGGTAAACAGAAAATAAACAGTAAACGGGTTGACCTCTTTAACCCATTTAATTAAACGAATTAAATATGTATTTTTTCGTGTCGAAATTCTCAACCTGAACCAAATTCAATTAATTAAACGGGTTTACCTGTCAACTCATTTAACTAAACAGGCTCAAACTTCATATCCAAACCCACTTAACTTTGTGTCGGATTCCGGTCGATAATCGTATCGGGTCAGCTTTTCATATCTTTAGTTTAATGATAAGCAGTAAAGTAATCATCTAAAGGAATAGTTTTTCGGTCTTCTTGCGTCCTCTCAGGATAAACTAATTGGGCCTAGCCCAAAGAAAATTACGGAAGCATGTTGAAGAAAAAGCAAAATTTATATTCCTAGTTATTCAACTGGTAAATGATGAAGGGAAAACTGGTAAGCAATTGTTACTTTCTAGAGTAATATACCAATAGCGGCAATACGTCAATATAAGCCCCTTTAAGATATTCGATACGCGTTCCCCTTAAATAAGTTTTTAGTTAGAAAACTAAAATTTAACAAAATTCATGCGTCCGTTATTTTGAAGGTTAAAAATAAGAATGTTACAAGTTAAGACTTACGATAAAACCCCCCCAACTTCCAATTTATGAATGATTGTTGGAATGTGGATTTGGAAGATGGATAGTGGATTTGGGCTTGTCCTACCTTGCCTGTCAAACTTCGTGTTCTTTGCCATAGATTTAAAACCCATATCCAATCTTAGGGCCCAAGCAGCCCAAAATGGCTCTTTGACCAAAATCAACACATATAGAACAACTAGATCTTGACCAAAGCCAGTTGATTGACACAAATCAAAATCAAATAGAAAGTAAATTGGCTTAATCAATATCAATTGCATCTTCTGAAAGATATACTAATAATAGAAAGGGAGTGATTGGGATGATCTAGCCCATTTGCATAAGATGACATGTTTGTTTTTGTCGATTCCAATCTAATATAACACCCTCCCCTTCTTCTTTCGATTAAGAAGAAAAATATACTAATAGAAACCCCCAATTCAAGCCAAATTAAGAGGACCTATTTACTAGATCTTAAGCATTGAACATTATGACAGTAATCAGCAAGCTAAAAGGAGGACTGACAGTAAGGGATGGACAAGTTTGAACTGTATTGACTTTTGGTAAATTCATTACACTTGAAGTAACAGAAAGAATGACTACTGAATAAATTAGGACACAACAATCTGGGAGCATCAAACAAAGGACGGGTTAAAAATTAGCGGTACAAATAAAAATAAATCAATGAACCAAAAATCCCGAGGAAATTCCAACACTCCATACTGCAGGCCTAAAACATGCACATTCTAGAGTACCAAATATCACACCATCTATCTATGCATTGCTCCCCTCGTGCAAAATGATCATATCAATGCCTCAATGGAAAAGGAGAATTGATGCGCAAAGCATAAGAAGTGTAAGGATTTTCTGAACGGAATCGTTCGATGCAGGAGACACATCCTGAGGCCTGCAGGAAAAAAAAGAACGAAATGAACCTCAGTTTATGATTTCAGGGCACTAACCATAGGGGGCAAAAAAGAAAGAGATACGAAAAATATATATTCCGGAACATGAATATGAGTGTAATGCATACTTTTGCAGTTTGCTAAGAGCACCACAGTAGAGGACATTATCTGGAATGGGCAGCTCAGTCTTGTTTGCGAGCTCTGGAATGTTTTCGGTCTCTGGATTGATCACTCTGATGTAAGTTTCTTGCCCAAGGTACCATGAGTCCAGATTTTCTGTTCTCAGGTTCCAAAAGCCAACATTGTCGAGTGAAACTAGAATGGCGGTCCATGCCCCTGGGTAAACCTACAAATAGCGGATTTCAAACCTTAGTCATGCATGAAAAGAATCATTCCTTGTACCAATTCACGTCACAGATAGACCAAACTCAGTACTCACAGTGGCCGCATTACTGACCCAAAATCCAACTGATTCGAAATTTATTTGATCAATAATGACCAGATAACATGACAATATTATCAGACAAGCCAAAACCACGCCCAAGTATGGCAGAATACTAAATGCCTCGATTAGAACTTGATTCACCGTGCGTAGTCCATCAACTCCTTGTGATTCTGACATAAAAACTGACCCAACTTGAACATTGTTTTGCAGGGTTTTACGGCAGGTTTCCAAGCTTCCACAGTTACCAACAGAAGGGCACCAGAAAAAGAAACTGTACCTGTGCTGTAGTACGGGCAACCCCATCCCATTTGTTGTATGTCCCTCTGCTGTTCTCAGACCACTCGCCGTAATCCATCCTGCAAAGAAGCCATCCGAGACACTTAGAAATTACAGAGAATAAAAAATTACAAGTTTCCTAACATACAAGAACTATTAGCAAAGAGAAGGATCCTCACCCAACCACGAAGAAGTTATATCCATCAAGGTGATAAGTTTGCACCTTGGTCTCGTTATTTTGAAGAATGATCTCAATAAATCCTCTAAATGTACCGTTGATCACAGACGTTTCCTTCCGAGGTGGCCCTGTCAAAGGCTTATGGGGAAAGTCAAGCTTATAGACACCTTTAATCTTGTGCTTGTCAGCAAGCCTCATTGGTGTGGCAGGGTTAACAAATGAAATCCCATTGAGGGTGGCCCGCTTTTTCCCATCAATTTTTACTGGAGGCTTGTTTTCTATGACGTAAAGATCAGTGACATTGATAGAACCATATCTAAAGGAACCTTGTGGGTTAGGGCGGGCACCACTAGCAGTCACATTCCACCTGCAAGATATGAACACAGGAGAATTTAGGCGAGATACATACAAGGTGGAAAAAGATGCTTTACCCTAGATAAATGACATAATAATTTACAAAACAACTACTAACACCATAAAGCATTGAAGAAGCAGGAAAAAACATCAGCGTCAGATCAATCCCAAAAAGCATCACATTCTTGTTCTTAGATTGGGTTCTAAACTGACCTGATCGATCTGGCTTGGTTCATGGAGAAAGTTTTGTCAAACTCATCTTGTGGGGGATCAGGGAGGGGTCCAGATGCCTTCCCTTTGGAGTTTGAGTATTGCAAGATAGCAACGCCGGTAACCTTCTGCCATGTTGTTTGATTGACAAACCGAGGACTTGCCACTATGTAATAATCAGTGCTGGCATTTTGATCCATAGTCACCAAGAATGAGTAAGATTGTCCGACATGAATGTCCAAGCTGGTGTAGTTCTGTTGCACCGTGTAGGATCCCTCGGTTTCTGCCAAAAGCAGATTGTGATTCTGGATTCTGAAGTTCAAGCTAGTTGAGATCCCAACATTGTGTACACGGAGGCGATATGTTTTCCCTGCAAAATATTTAGACCAGCTTCTGTTAGTCTTTTAAGTTGATGTAAATTGTCACATGAACAAAATCTTCCAAATTCATAAGCAAGATCATCTGCAGCCTGATATAATTTATTTACTCCTAATAATATCTGTGAACTTTTTGCTTCACAAGTCAAATTACCATCTTCCTTGATATCATTTTCTTAGTTTCCTCAACTAATGGCTCTTATATGCTACCGCATTATCCTATTTAATCCAAATCCAGACTCTTATTTCCTTCTGATCACTTATGCCTTGTCCATGTGAAACAGGATTCATGCATATTTATTATGCTTCAAAACAAGACCACAATCTATTTAGCCTGCGCATTTCACAAAAGTAGGATTGCTTGTATGGTAACTCTTTGCCAAAAGCAAACCAAGCCGATATCCCAGAGACCGCCTAGGGCAAAGGACCTGTATTAGTAATAGATTGAAGCAGGCTCAACTATGACCTACATCACAAATGAGCTCCCTGTAACTCAGCAGCACGCTAGGGCAAAAGTAAAGCATTGATGTGCAACACATCATGTATAGTGCAGCACATTACGTCGAGTAAAAATATGGATGGTTTAACAATCTCCACTTTTTCAGATTGTTCAAAAAATCATTTATGCCGAAGTGTCACCTTAGATTATGGTGAACTATAGCAAAACACTTACAAAACTATCCTCTGCTTCTTTTTGTGTGGCAGTAGGCCCCAGGCAGTCCAAAAAATTTTAATCCAATGCCCAACGTGATCATATTCTTTGGAATTTAGCAATAATGCTATCATATCCCCCCCCCCCCAAAAAAAAAAACCCCGCTGCTTAGGCAGGACTCCAAGGTATGGATTTGGATTTTGAAAAGGATAATGAAACCCTGAACCACGAGACTAACTCTCTGCTCAGCAAGCAACTAATCTCAGACACAGACACCGAGGACTTGAATGTAATAGATCAGAGGTATGAAGATGTTCATGAAAATCCACCTGGATGGACATGAATAGTCTCATAATCAATGCCATCAGGGACCAGAGTATCATTGTATCGGTAAGGGCCTTTCCCATTTATCAAAACACCATCTGGCATCCCTAGAGATTTCCCTCCATTCAGAGACTTCCTCAAGTCCTGCAAATTTGACATTGACATAACTAATAGCAATCCCCAGGAAGGAAATAAAGCACCCAAAAAAAAAAAAAAAGAACCATTCTACTACAATTGAGACAGATGCATTCGATGCAGATCCTATTTGTTAATGTTGAGATAGTAGTCAAGACTAATACAAGATTGTTCCAAAACTGAACACCCTGCATTGAAAATTCAGTAATACCTAAAAATTACAACCATCCCGACCTAGTATCATACTCCCATTAGTAACAAAAGAACAAAGCCAAAAGCAGATCAAACCATTGCCCAAAATCCCACCTGGGTGGTTCAAATCTATGTAGACTTACCCCTAGAATTGGATTGCAGAAAACAAGGCTATTAATGTGAGCTCAACAATATAGAAGTTACAGCGACAACAATGACAACAACTCTTCCCAACGTGGGTCCCAATCTCACTGAGTGTCGAGAGATACAGATACAGACAGTCTTACCCATGCAAGCAAACAATAATGTAGACATTGCATATTTCTAAAATGGGGTTTGAACTTTAATACTAACCGAGTGACTCCTGGTGTACCAGTCTCCAATGAGGATGATGATATCTGCCTCAGGGGTAGCAAATGGAATTGGAATAATAGAGCGGGGGTTAATGATGAAGGCACCAAATCCACCAGCAGCTCTTTGGAAATTGAGCGAGGGGTAGTAAAAGAAGCTCCCAATCTGATCTTTTACTTGGAATTGGTAAGTCCAATTCCACTTTGGAGGAATTGGGCAGTTGGTTCCCGACACTCCATCTTCCCAATGACTTCTCCTTTGGAAAATCCCAGCCCTGTTCCCAAACACAACCTTGTTTGTCATCCAACAATCAACTCATTCGCCCCAAAAAGTTTGAAAGAAGATGAAAACTAACTTGTTGAATTGATAAAGTGATGTAGAAATATGTATTACCAAGTGAACAAGAGACTTTCATCCAATTTGTTGTGCACATTGACAACCACATTGTTGTTGGTGGTGACATTGATGGGTTCCCCAGGAAATTTACCATTTATAGCGATTACCTATATGCAAAGTAGTCCAAGATATTAAAGTTAACCCCATTTTTTGAGCCATAATTACATCTACATTACTAGAAATAACGAGTCAAAAGAAAACACCAACTTTTAATGCACAACTGCATTTCTTCTGTAGATCTGGGAGCAAAGATTACCACTTTTTCTCACAATTTGAGCAAAACCCATGATTCAAAAATCAAACTTGAGCATGCCCAGAAAGCCCAAAAAAAGGGGGAAAATGCAAGAGATCTAGGGAACATGAATATTACCTGCTGAGGAACACCCAAAGGAGAGGCAGTGATGTAGGAGACTTCGAAATCATAGTAAGCATATGGATCGGCAGCTAAAGATGAGCTCAAAAAGAGCGAAATTTGGAGAACAAACAGCAGAATAGTGCTTGTGGAAGCCATTATGCAATCCGATCAACACTCAATAGGGTGTGTTTTTTCTTTGCAGATTCAGAGATTGCCCAGTTGTGTCCTGGCTCTCTCAACTTACACTATCAACTTGGAAAGAGAAAAAGCGTCCGAGAGAGAGAGAGAGAGAGAGAGAGTAACGCAGAAAACACTAGCTAGCTAGCTCAAGCCTCAAAGATTTGTATGATAGAGAAAGAAGGACTATTTAACATAGAGAAATGACAGTGGAAATTCAAGGATTTTGTTATCTTATACAAATACATGAAATAGTAAGTAAACAACGTGTGAATGTGAAAGTGCAATATGCAAATTCAAAACTTAGGCAAAAAGCTGTATATTGAGGCATTAAAAAATACAGTTAGGCAGCAAGCTTTTGTCGGTCATGAACCATAATATGATAAGCTGACAGTAATTATATCTTAGACTCAAGTTTATGTATTTAATAATATAGTATAATCTCAATTAAAAAATTTTATTTTTTCAGAAAAGATATTGTGAAAAAAAGTGTGAATATTAGAAAAATTAGAAAATTGTAACATATAAATAACCTAAATATATAGATTCAGAATTACCATATGATATACTTTTGGTAGGAACTGAGGAAGAGGCACCGAGCCATGACAATGCCAGCGAATTTACAGGTCAGGGCATTCAGCTGATTGACCGTTGAGCTCGTGGGCCACCACCGTAAGACCCAATTTTTAAAATTTTTTTAACTATTTAGGCTTTTTTTTTTGGTGCTAGTCTATGATTGATTGATTGAGGAGTGTTACCCTGCGGCCGACCTCATGTATTCTCGGTAAGCTATAGCGGGCCTTCTCCAACCTTTTTCTTTTTTTTTTTGTTTTTTTGTTATTAAGTTTTATTAGTTTTTTGTTTTTTTTTTTGAGATTTTAAAAAAATTGATGTGTCTTGGAGTGTAGGTTCATGGGTATTATCTTATTTGATGAGCCAAGGTAGTGAGCCAACCATGGAGATGGTGAGGCTTGTGAGGCAAAAATTAAAGAGAGGATTAATGTGGCAGTGGTAGGCCTCACCGGTGAGCAAAAAAATTGGCTCACCACTGTTCTTGCTTTTAGCTCTTGTTGACCTTCCCTCCCCCCCCAAAAAAAAAAAATCTTTAGCTCTTGGTCTCCACCCAAACAAGAGCTTTTGCACCTTGTCCTGACAATCTCACTGGATATTACAATGTTATGGCGTTTAAACTAAGATAACTATTGCGTAAAATGACAAAGAGTTCTTACTAAACATTAAAAGTATCTTATTTTATAAACATATTTAGATATTTCTAATAACTTCTTTCATTTGTTATCAATCCGATACGTGAAGGAAAGAGAACGTGTTCATCCTGTCTCATATTTTTAGATTCTTTTTACATGATTTCATAAACATATTTAATACTCCTAATAACGGACCTTTGAAGGGAGTATTAGTAAAAGCAGGAATAATTAGAGGAGCATTAATGGAGACCCTTATGATTTATGAAGGTGGGGTTTTCTTGGTGGCTTCAGGGGGTTATGCTTATGAGTTGTGTCCAGTCTCTCCTGTGCTGGAGGCTCTCGTTTGCCGAAAAAGCTGTCATTTTCGTGTAAATTGACTATTGGGCCCTTATTTTATGGGCCATGGACCACTTTCTAGACCTTATCTTCTTTATTTTATTAATGATTTTAGTAATTTTGAAGCTCCTAAAAGTGCACAAATGTTGACATTAAGTGCAATTTTAATAAAGATAATGTACTGTTGTATTCAAGATTATCAACTAAACAGAGAATTGATAAGATAAAAGAATTTGTGGGTAAGAACAAATTTCATTAATGCTAACAATCAAAAAAATGAATGAATGAATGAATGAATGAATTGATCAGTTGCATGGTATAGCTTTTTTGGATAATGTATATCATACATTTAGGAGTGTGTACTCTCACTTGCCACGTATATATATTTTTTCAACATGTATCTGTCACATAGACAATTCTTAATATGTAGCGTTGACGTGGATTGTGGGAGTATATAAGAGTATGATATAGGCGTTGACTTTTTCGCGTTTGACTGGTTGACTTAACTTTTTAACTCTACTCTACGCATCCTCTTCAATTCTTCTCTTTAATTCTCTCTCTAGTCTCTCTTTTTTTCTTGTATATGTTGCCTTCTCCTATGTACAATTACTCCAAAAATGACCAAAAACAACCAATAGTTAGATTTGGTTAGTGTAAGTCTTTAGAACGAGGGGCGGCCCGTGAGGAACAAAGTGGAGAAAATGAGAAGGAGATGGAGCCAAATGGAGGAGCAGAGCATACGTGCAGAGCTCATTTGCCATGTCTTAATGGAAGCTGTCACACTAGTGCTTGTTGCATTGTTGAACAAGTAGAGCTTCGCGTCTTTGTAGATTGCCTTCGTTGGGTACACCCGAGATGTGATGCATATTCTTCCCTCTTGGGCAAATGCCTCTATTATTGAATGATCTACCTGTTACATTTACCCAATAGTTGATCAAAATTCAGACCTTTTTTCTGTGTCATGTAACATATTGTCCAAAGGGGCCTATTGAAACTATAAGAGTTTGATTGGCTTACGAGAATTCTCATGGATAATTTTTCCCCTTTTAGAACAGGAACAACGCTACCATAGACTAATTTGACAACATCAGGTGCTATAGATGACCTGCATTATCGTTTCAAATCATAAAAGTGAATATAACAGTGTTAGGATTAGACCGACTCTGATAATAATGCAGTGCAGAGGAAACAGAACAATGAAATTAAAGACAGACCTGGATACATCAGTGCAGAAAGAGGCCTTGAATGTGCCATTCTTAGTTTTGACAATGTAGAAGTAGACTGGAGTTTGCTCCGAGTAGTCCTCATTAGCAAGAACTAGAAAACCGAAGGGGCCAAGAGCACCGCGGTGAGCAGCTCCCCCGCCGGTGGTGCAGCTATACTGCTCTTCTGAAGCCGGTAATGCATTCAGTGCTTCAAAGTCAATGCTGAACTCCGCGACAATGTCAAGCTGTAGTTTAACAATTTGTCACCAAAGAATAAGGTAAACTGATTCATCACAAAACTGAAATTTTGCAATAACCGAAAATCATCAGTTTCAGTTGAAGATGGAGGGGCTGACCTCGGTGGCATCATCGACTTCCAAGGGCACAACAGATCCGGCAGGGACTTCAACCTTGTCGAAATTCTTGCCGTTGGTCCTCAAGCTCTCCACTTCCTCCACTGGCCATTGAATTAAGTTGATCTTCGTCTTTTGGTCATACAACACTGTCCTTGGAATTGCCTATATATTCATCAACCATCATTCAAGCGTAGTAAACTAGTAATCATCAACCATCAGTTTTGTCAAGTCTAACTGTACTGTAAGTTGACACGGAGATATAAGTTATTAAGCACCTGAAGAGAAGCCCAGCCTTTCTTAACATCAGCAGCTTCGCTATCGCCTTCGTTAATCCAACCCCACAGGATCCTCCTCTTCTTCTCTTGATCATAGAACGTCTTGGAAGCATAAAACTTACCATAATCATACCTTATGCCAATACCAGCATCAATTTTAGGGTTATCAGGGACCCAACTATTATTCTTCTCAAAATAAGTCCCCAGTGCATAGTAATCATTCCTATCATCATCCAAACTTGTCTTAAGCACATGCTTTACTTGTGGGCCATAGGCAGATGTATCAAGCCCATTGGCCTCGGCAAGGGAAACTGGATAAAAGTCCACACATTCCCACATACCCGTACCCGGAACCGCATGGAGAATATTTTTCTGAAGCTCATACTTCTTAAAGTCAGTTGTATCATACACAAGGGAAATGCCCGTTTTGTTGACCTTAGACCCGATCATGATCCGCCACTTGCCTTCGGAGGTCCGCCATGCAGTGGTTGGGTCACGGAAGTCGAGGGACCGGATCCCCTTGGGAGGGACCAGGACCGGGTTGCCCGAGTACTTGACCCATTCGAGCAGAAACGGGTCGGATAAGTTGGCAGGGTAGGCAAGGCACTGGACTTGGACGGACTCGTTGGTGGAGCCAGTGTAGAGCATGACGATTTTGCCGTCGGGGAGGACGGTGGCGGAACCGGTCCAAACACCATTGGCATCGTACCATTGGTCGGCCACCATGGCGATCTGAAGGTGCCGCCACCGTATGAGGTCCTTCGACACGGCATGGCCCCATACGATGTTGCCCCATACTGCCCCCTTGGGGTTGTACTGGTAGAAGAAGTGGTACCAACCATTGTAATACATTGGACCTGTAATACCATGAGACGAGGCAGTTATGCAACTGCTTATTTTTGATAAAAAAATTAAACTCTTATGAGACGGTCTTATATAAAAGTTACTGAAAAAGGAAGAGACTAGAGAAAGTTTACCGTTTGGATCTGATAGGACCAAGCAATATCCATAGAAGATCATCCATAGTGGAGCATTTTGCAAAGACAGAGAGACGAGATTACATTAGAATTACATATACTCTACGTGTTAAATATACACGAGTTTGTATTAGCTTTTCAACATTATTAATGTAAATTTGGAGACAATCTTAGAACACCCTCTTATAATCTCCTTCACAATTCAATGGACAATGTTTAATTGGTAGATACATACCAATAGTTCATCTTAACTGAAATCTTATCACGAAAAATTTATTGTGAGACATCAATGTCACCTGAACTTTTATTTTGACTGTTACACATCACATTGATCGTCTCACTATAACTTATTATAATAATATGATCACAAAAATGAATTTACATAACTAAATTGATTATAATATATACAAAATAAAAAGAAACGTGCGATTGAGCTGATAAGAAAATTTCAAGCCAGTGTTGCCTAAATAATTTATTATGTGGTGGTGCTCGAGTAGGAGAGGGAATACCGCACAACAATCTTTTATAAGGCGACCTAAAACTACATCATTTATGGATTATGATCTATGATTTAACATGCTAACTAATCCTAAAAGCCATTAAAAAGACCATAATTGACATAAACTAATACATCATCCACTCTTTACCTTATGAAAACACTTTTTGATCTTTTCCCCTTTCCAAAGATTTGTGAACTTTTCCTAAATTCTTGACAAGACGTAATCCTTTTTCCTACCAATGATTAGGTTAATTACAACCCATCAAATTAAAAGAGATGAGGGATTAAGATTAAGATTAATTACCATTCATCCAATTCTTCTCAGGCTGAAAGTGGTAAGCAGTCCTTTGCCAAGACAACTGCTTCTCACTCCAATCATACATTGGAGTTCTAAGCCCGTTCATTGGCAACCTACTAGCCTTCTCCGACACCCCTTGGGCCTTGCCCCGGGTCACCGTGAATGACCCGTCCTCCGACCGGGGAACGACCCGGAGGGTGATCGGGTCGTCATGATGGGTCGTCACCTGGTGGAAATTGTTGTAGTCCAAGAGAGAAACTAGCAATGCGGTTAGCATGAGCCCGGATGTGATGATCAGACTGATTTTGACTGGCCGGCCCCGGGTCCTGCCCGCCGGGGTGACCCCATTGGGCTCGGCTCCCGGGGGCAGCAGCGCGTACGAGTACGGGAGGCCGAGCCCCGAGTCTGAAGGATCAACCATGGCTTGTTAATTGAACAGGGAGACTTTTGGTTGGGGGAGGTAATGTGGGCGGAATTGGGGTAATAAGTTTTAAGGCATATTTATAGGGTGAGGTGAGTTGCTTAAGAGAATTAGTATCACCCCAAAAAAAAAAAAAAAAATACATGAAGGGGGGTTAATTTCCCGCTTGATTTGAGTGAGAAAATTAAGACAGATATTGATTCAAATTAGGAAAGTTGCTATTTTCTCAAAATAGAAATTGAAATTCAGATCCTATATATATGTCTGTGTTTTTGCATATGATTAGGAGTTTTAAGGTTGTTTTTGTATATGATGAGGATTAATCTTATTGATGCAAACTAATTTTTTGAGCATAAGAAATATTATTAGTTAAGTATTAACTAGATTAGTAGAACTAGATATGATCTAATGAAAAGTTTTTCATTTTACTCAAAAACTAATTATTCACTTATGTTTAAAAAGTTGGTAAATCATGTATAAATCATTATTGATCAAAAGAACAACGACATCTGTAATACTCACACTTGAAATTGTAGGTGTTTCATATATATAAGTTTCGAGTGATCCTTATATATGTTTGGCTTTACTATGTATTAAGTGTTGTCTAGTAGTGTTAGTAAAGTCTTTGAAAGCCGTAATTGAAAATTTAGGCTCAAGTCCTACGTACATTAATCTTTACTCCTTTATATACATCCGAATCATTTTGCATTTAAGAAAATAATGTAGGAAACCTACAAGACCAGGCTAGCAAAGATTCTAAGACCAGTAAAATCCTACGTGCATAAACCTTTACTCCTTTACATACATCCAAATCATTTTGCATTTAAAAAAAAAAAATGTAGAAAAGCTATAACTATAAGACTAAACTAGCAAGGATTGTAAGACTAGTAAAATCCGGATCATTGCCAGGGCAATTGATAATGAGATATGAGATTTGGTCATGACCAATCTTTTTGAGATATATATATATATATATATATATATATATATATATATATATATATATATATATATATATATATATATATATATATATATATATAGACAATCTGGATATCCTCCTGCCCCAATTTTTGCTTATTTAATTACAAATTAACAGATGTGTTCTCTTTTTGAATCAATGGAGAGTTATGATACGTTCTTATTGAATATTTAATAAGCTTATAATATAGAAAAATGTCTAATTTATCACAGTTAAGCTTTTTTCGATCCTCAATTTCTAAGATGAGACCAGCAAACAAAAATTACTGTACTACCTGAGAGAGTCAACCGAATTTGAACTCGAAGACCAATTAAATGATCAAAAGCAATAAATGTATATAAGAATTGATCAACCCTTCACATATTGAATCTTCATGCGCTATCAACTGATGCTCATATCTTATAAAATATTCTCATCATATCACCCCGTCTTAATATGTATGGTTAGACAGAATATGCAAATCAGTGAAGAATTCAGTCGATGTAATTGATGATCCTTGGGTACGATCCATAGCATGAACACTTCTGATTATAGGTCATCAATATCTCGGCCCTAGTTAAAAATGATTAACGACTAAAAAAGAAAATCCCTTTTTTAGGTCATCAATAGAAGCGGGGTTTGGGCCAGTATGCTAGCCAGTCTAGAGGTGGAGTATTGGTCAGATCAGCCAGATTCTGGACCAAGCTGGTTAACGGTCCGTGCCAACCTGGCCCAGCTCACAGTATGGAATTGGTGGGCTTGGCTCAAGTGGGCTCATTGCACTGGCCGGGTCTGCCCATCCAGCCCAACTTTATAGAAAAGGAAGATATAAACACCATTGCAGAGAAAACAGCTGACTATGGAATATTAAAAAATAAACACGCACACAAACTAATTTTGACTGGAATAAATTATTTATTCATGGAATGAACTTGAATGCTCAAGTGAAGAAGAGTACTCTGTCCACAAATGAACCTGTATTTCCAGATCGAGGGGAAAGAGATAACAAAAAATTTTAAACAGCCAAAAAAAAGGACCAAAAATTACAGATTGAGACTGATTGAAAAACGATGCAGCTGTTTTGCTGCATAATTGACACTAATCATCTCTTAAAACTAGAATTAGATTGAAAAAGGAGGCAGTTAGTCGGTCATCCTCTTTCCACTCTCACTCTGCTCTCTCCATTTCACCAGGGCCTCCAGAAATTGCTGTACCTGCATAATTTTTCACAGTTATGAGACCCAAAAAAAGAAGTGCAAAATTCTGAATGAAGAAAAGGAAAGATTTGTCACCTCTGAAGGATCTCTGAGGGAGAAGAACGCCTTCGTTTCTTTTGGAACTGGGGACACCAGAATCCCATAACCTCGGTTCCCCCTTCGTAGCACCTGCCGAAAATGCCAACCGAAGCTTGATCATTATGTATCCTATTGTATAGGTTTCTCCCATAGGAGAGCACTGTGAAATCTTCTTCAATGGTAAAAGTTGTGATAGAAGAGTGGAACAATTAATCAAAATGGTAGAGTACCTTAAAGGCGTCTTCATCTGTCTTGTCGTCACCAATGTATATTGGGAGCACATATTCGCTATCACTGAGGCCTGAATGATCATATATTTGTGAGCAGATCAGAAATCCAAAGTGACATTTCGTAACGTAACATGGATCTCATGTTGATAGAAAGGGGAAAGCTAGGGAAGTACCAAGGGATTCGAGCAAAAATTCAACTGCTTTGCCCTTGTCCCAGTCAATAACAGGCCGAACCTCTAAAACCTGCGTAAATACATTTGTCATCCTTAGCAACAAGGTCAAATAAGTTTATATCAAATTCCAATATGGATGACTTATTGCCAACTGCTGTTAGATGCCTCAGCACAAATTAACAGGGGCTCACAATACCTTCCGCCCATGAGTTAACCGCAAGCGAGGGTAGTTTGTCAGAATGTCGTGCATACGCTGGGCAATAGTAGGCCAATCCTGCAGTTCAATGCAAGTTCTTAAACAGGTGCATAAGGTGCTGTCACATTTTGTGTTTTCTAGGCCCAATGCAACAGTTACTGCTACTAAAGTCACGAGGCTCTTAGTCAAGCCACCACAACTTTATTACTGAGAAATGTAGCCGTAGACTTGCAGGGATAGAAATGAACACTCACCTTCTGATCTACATTACGATAATGTACAGACGCACAAAACTTGTGATTCTCTACTCTTGTACCTTCAATGTCCTTAACGTTCTCGACGAGGGTTCTAAAAACCTTAAAACAAACCAAAAATGTTTTAGTTACAGCTTCCCCATGTGTTCATTAAGCAGAAAGGGATGGCAACAAGGTGATGCAAAATCCTCTACCTCATCAATCATGGGTAAAAATTCACTTGCAGGTTGGAAGAGAATTACTTCCTTTCCCTGCAAAATCATAGAAGGCATGAATCGGAACTGGACATTACATGTCAACAGTGGATCAATAATATTAGGCAACTGAAAATCAAGGAAGGGGGATGAGATCTCACCTGCTGGTCAGTGGAGTTAATAGAGTTATAATGGGCTTCAGACACTTTGTGCACTGGGCCCATAATGTCTAACCCATGACTACCGGCATAATGAAGTTCTTCTAGACCTACCAAATCACAAACCTGAGAGAATGCATTAGGAAGAAGTCATGTTTGTTGTGAACATAAATCTACAAAAACCATGAAAACCAGAAGCAGCAAAAGGACAAAGAATTTAGGGCTCAACTAGCCACCTTATCACGGCTCCGTCCACTAATAATCGCCGTTGGGAAATACTTGGCAACATCTCTCACAGCAGAACGCATCTATTTATATCTCAACAAGTTAGATGAGCAATTCAATAGAGTAATAATCACAAAACAAGTATCTCAACACAGCAAAATTTCTGAGTGCATAGGTTCTTACATTATCAGACATAACAGCACGATCAGGGTCATCCACAATTGGAGAAAGAGTCCCGTCATAATCCAAAAAGATAGCAATCTTCTTACCCTTGGCAAGATTGGTGATTTCCGCAAAGGAACTTAAAGCAGACGGATGTTTACACTACATGATCAGAAAACACAAAAAGCAATCCATGAGAATAGTTTCCTCCCACTTTTGAGTGAAGTATCAACCCACTTGTTTCAAAGCAGAGGAGTGATTTGTACCATCCAAGAGGCATAAGAAAACTCGTCATCTGAAGAAAGAACACCACCATTCAAATCCTTGAACAGCTTCTTGCTGGGAGGAGAAGAAGATTTCATGGCATCTAACCAACCGTTGGCCATAGCATCTTCCAGCTTGCCAGCCTTTTTCTTCGGGATTTGAATATACTTCCCCGTTGAAAAGGATGTTCCAGACTGAGAGTAAGAAGTAAGGCTTGAATGCATGCCAACCCTAGACTCCTTCATTGGAGAGGAATCAGTGAGGACGGGGGAGGATTGACCCGACATCATGTCCATTGAATTCGTTTTGATTGTAGAGAAGAATCTTACAAAGTAGAGAAAGTAAGTTTGTTTCTGAAGTTTGAGCTAACTAGAATACAGTTATGAGTTATCAGGAGTCACGCCTCCAGAAAATCTTCTACCCAACCCTCTTGTCAATGAAAAACCACTTCTTCAATGTGTTCTTGCTACTGCAGTCAGGCGAGCAGTCCATCAAGCATGAATTTCCTGAAGGCTGATATGATATGAATGTATACATTATTAATATTAGCTTACAAATACTGAGAAACATTCTACAAGATCGAAACAAGATACACACACAAGGGAATTTTGAACAAAAATTACCTTGTCATCTCCAAAGGTTAGCTGCATTTACACTAAGTGCCAGAACATTTCCTCCAAATAACCTTTCTCCAGCAAGGTCTTCTGTCTGCCAAGCAAATTACATTTTCCTCAATGAATACACCGACTATGTGAACTCTTGGGTCAATCCTTTTGGCAAGTACGTGCACTCCGACGAGAGAAAGACAAGTTCCAGAAGCAAGGAGACAACACTTCGATTGAAGAAACATTTATGAAATTCTGGGGCTTATAATGGCCAAAATGTATTTAGCAATCATGACCTTCTCTCATAGCTTTTTGTTTTTACTTTTTCTTTTTTTCTTTAATTTGTTCTCATCTTTATAAATAATGGGAACTACAAATGAATCAACTAAGTAAGATATTTCAAGATTTTGATGTGATTAACTAAATATTCAAATCCCTCTGAAGTCTGAATATTAAGTACATTTACAGAAGCTAACAATTGAAACTGACTAAATACTTGATTCATTTTCCTCCTAGCCCTATGCCTACCACTTCTGCACATGGCCACTTATTAAATAGTTATCTAGATGATGAGAATCAATCATTAGCCTAGATTAAACAATTATTCAAGTACATTTCTACAAATTATTAAATGACTAATTGGATGGACCACTACCCTTGGAAGGAATTTTCACCTCAGAAAAGAAAAAGAAGGCACAAAAACTTGGGGAACTCCAGAAGTGTGCTATGGTACTAGCTTATATGCACAACATCTTAACCAATAAGGTATTACTCTGCAGTATTACTGAATATGCTAATAGTTTAGTTATCTAAAATGATTCATTTTTATGCAATGGTTCCTTCTGCACCAAAGAAGGAACTAATACCTCCCCCCCCCCCCCCAAAAAAAAAAAAACCAAGACAGCTAAAAGAAACAGTTATACATCTGTAACAGTTTCTTTAACCAGCAATTAGGACAAAAAGAAAGAGCAGTGATTAGTGTCTATCCAACCAGAAATCTCTCAAGCTCCCAGCAAAAGAATGGAGCAACCACTTCAAATCCATTGTCACTTCATCAGTTGAAAAGGGCTTCCACCAAAAGAGAATAGCATAAGCAGGCTTATCTTTGTAAAAACAAACTAGATGGTAAATAATCTTTACCCCCAAAAAAAAAAAAAAAAAAAGAGACAACCAGAAACCATAAGTGACAAAGGAAACTGGGCCATCTCCACCTCTACAGTCAAAACCTTTCTACATGCTTTTAGTAGATATTACATGGGGGGAAAAATCATTTATATTGTGAAAAAGAAAAGCAAACCTTTTACTACAGGTATTGTCACCAGCTAGGGCAAATACAAAATAATAATAGGCCAAAAAAGGCCAGCTGGTTATAGCAACAGAAACAGCAATCTACTTAAAAAACATATGTTGGGATGTCAACATATTGGCAAGAGTCTTTAAAGCTAACACTTGGACTTGATGGGTGCATATCAGAGGGAGCCCTGTTTATTTCAGCCAAAGGGGGTACAAATTTTGTAACAGTAGGAGAAATAAAACTCCAAAGAGAAGGGGGCCACCATATAAGAAGGGCACTGATTCTGGAAGTGAAATATTTATGAAACAAAACAATATTTTCCTGCAAAAAGGGAAGGAATTGCCATACAACCTATGAATGGTAACTAACTTACCAGCTAGAAGGTAAGAATCCCAAGATTACGGGATCAATGAAGAGCGCAAGAAAAAAAACCCCGATTTGGAAGGGGAAAAAAAATCCATTAAGCATGAGCATGTGGTCTACTTCTTTCGCAACAAATCGTCTCAATTTTTAATAAAATTTAGCTCAATGTCATTTCATACAGCTCGACGAAGGTTGCTTGATTTGGAGCAGGAACACATACACACTGGATCCTTTGAGGCAAAAGAGAAATGATTTGGTGAAGAACCATGTAATTGGCAATGATCAACTTATTATAGGTATGTGAATTATCATTGAGAATTCACACATGATTATGCAAGGTTTACTTTTGTAGATAAAGTACGTTGTTCAAGACTTTCCTAAATAGGACATTCCATTTCCAATCTTCCAAGAATCATGTCAATATCCAATGACTAGACAAAGTACTCATTGATACAGCAAGAAAAACAAAAGCTTAAGTTCCAATTTGACAATGCGTCCTAATATCAATCAGATCAAAATGTATAAATCTCCACGACTACGTCTTTGATAAGAATTTTTTATAACAGCATAGCTAAAGTCTACTTTTGACAATGCGTCTTAATATTAATTTAGATTAACAAGTTTTAATCTCTACAATTACATCTTCGACAATGCATGTTAATATCAATTAGATTAACACGTGTTAATCTCTACAACTAGATCTTTGATAAGGAATTTTTCCAACTACATAGCCAAAACCTATTTTTGAATGGGACATGTGATGTGGAAATAGGTCATTTTCAAGTAGCTGTCATGAAACAAACTTCCAAAGATATTATGCAGAGCATACGGGCCTGCACTAGAACTATTTCTGCTCACAAGAACTTACCCCTTGAGAATCAAACAGAAACCACCTGAAATAAATACACTATTCTTCAGTGGGTTGGGTAAGGCATGCTTTTCCAAGAAACAGAAAAAAATTAAGATTTAACTTAATTGTCTCTTCCTGTCATTGTGAGTTCCTTGTCATTTTCTGGTCTAAAAATCGGTATTATAGTTGTCAATTACATACATATACCTAAAACCAGCTGCGAAACCATGAATTAATCTCAACAAATCACGAATTTATTCGATGACACCGATCTATACCCATTTAAGACCATGATTAAGCATAGGCAAAAAAGAGACTTTCCCTACTTTTACATCTAACATGACAACTTGACAAGGAATATTTCCCATAAAAAAGCATAAATTTTGAAAACAAAAAGAAAGAAAGAAAAAGATTTAAATGTTTTAACAAGAAAGGTCAAGCACCTAACTTTGCCAAAAATAAATGGAAATTAAAACTCTCACGTATCCAACGACCAACTACCGAGGAAAACACATACTCAAAGAAAATACACACCACAGCCACAAACTCCAAAAAAAACATAGAAAAAAAAAAAGGCAAATTCAAGTAACGGCACCAAGAAGAAAACGATTAAACAAATCCTTGATAATAATTTGAGGCGAACGTGCACCATGTCAATGCAAATGCACAAACGAATTAGGGTATTAAATTACACAAACGAAATGGATTAAAACCAAGATGAATTATCGAATTGATGCAATTAAAGTATGGATTTTGCTGTGTCCACGTAACCGATCAACAATATTGCAAAAAGATGAGATCTTGGCAAGAGAAAAATACAATGCCACAATTGTGTAGAACATATTATACAAAATTATTCGAGAAGCAGAGAGATTAAATTACAGAAGCTAATTGAATTACCTGGATTAGAGAAGAAAATTGCACGAAATTCTGGTAATCGTCCTCGCAATGTAGGTTTTGATTGCCGGCTAAAAAGGTCGAAAATTAGGGAATTGAATTGAATTAAATTTAATCCGCCCCCAAAAAAGCACGGCCTCCGATAATCAAAAGGGAAGCGACATAGAAATTACGGGGTTGGAGGAAATTAAGAAACAGCCTTTGAGCGGCGGCGGAGATTGGGGGGGGAGAGAGAGAGAGAGAGAGAGAGAGAGAGAGAGAACAGAGGAGGAGAAGAGATTGAAGGGGGGATGTCTGGGTATTTATAGAGTTTGATAGGTTGAAGAACACGTCTTTACAATTCATTATAGGCTATTCTTGGATTTGGAGGGGATTCGCTTCATATTAGCCGTGCTCGCGACAGCGTTTAAGGTTTTGATTAAATTTGATATCGTAATCTTTGGATCAGCAGTTCAAGTAGCGTTTTTATTTGTGTTTATGAAAAGATAAGATTTTAACATTTATGGGTAGCATTTCGATGGATATCGATAAGTTCAACTAATAAAGAAACTATGAGCTGTTGCTAGAAAGTTGAGTACCAATCCTGCTTCCATCCACTTTCATGTCTCATTTGCACCAGGGGGAAAAAAGCAACGTCTTGTTTTTTTAAAGATAGAATAGAATTTTTATTTTTAGTAAATCATCAACATCCTTTTATATTGTTTTATATTAATAAGCTAATCCAATACTGATTTTACTGAACACATTTTTTTCAATCACTCATCTTAACAGTTATATGTTAACAACTAAATTAGAGAAAATATCTATTATTTAAATTACTATCTGCTTTCCAGACAGTTAATTTTTATCAAACAAGACATAAGTTTTCCCATCTCCCATTAAAGTTATTATGAGAAGCACATTGATATGGTGGCATGGCAGAATTAGAATCAACGTTCTCAAGATCGAGTTTTTCCCTAATTGACCGAGGGTCTTAAATGCGATAAAGGTCATTAAAAGCTCACAATGTTGTAAGTTTTGATTGTACAAATCTTTAATGTTGAAAATTGATTATAAATCCCAAAAATTATAATTTTGGTCACGGAGGCCATTAGATCCTTAGGGGTAGGAAAGAGCGTGGGATGGGTATGGGATGGTTGGAGTTATATCGCATCAATACTTATTTTTATCCTCACACCCACATCCATATCGATTGGGTTTTCAAAATTTATCCACATACCCATACCCATCGGGTATTTCAAGTTTTATTCAGTTATCCCCATACTTATACCCATTGGGTATTTCGGATATTGGATACGATAATTTCTTTTATCCAAAGAAATTTATAAAACTAAACTCAACTAGGTAGAATATTCTAAAGACATACTATATTCATTAGATTAAGTGCAAAAGTTCATACTTAACTCATACACAAAAATTGCATTGTAGACATAACTGAAACGAGGGAGTGAGAGACATAGCAAATGAGTTAGGATGTTAGGTTCGTGAGTCGTGAGTCACGTGACTTCATGCATCGATATAGTAAATGAGCGACACAAATGAATGCATTGCATAGTTGGGCATAAGTTGGGGTATAGGGTCCTTTTTTAAAAAACAAATTACTAACATTCAAAACTCAAAACTCTACTCAATAATTTATTTTACCCCCAAAACAATTCGAGTACGGGGCCAAAGGCGGATCTATTTGATGGGGTGGGGTGTCCATGGACACCCCTAACCCCCCCCCCAAAAAAAATCTATTGCATTAATTTGAAGGAGGCAGAGTAGTATATGTAGATACCTGTAAAATAGGCCTAAAAAGTTATTGACACTCTCTTATATACACAATCCACAAGTGATATTTTTAATTTTTTTACATATAAAAACTACAGTTATGATGATGTTCAAATTCAATAGAAAAATAAAATAAAATTAAATATACCAAAAAAATCTACCGACTTATTTGTAGTTTTATTTCATGTTTTAGCATGTTCACTTTATTATTTAATGTTAATTTTTTTTAGGGGCTTTATTATTTGATGTTGATGACTTGTCACGCACCCAATGACTTTAGTAAATGATAGGTAATTGTAACATTTAACGGTTTTAGCACAATTTATGTATCAAATTCAAAATACGAAGAATCACAGAGAACAAACAAGTAGTAGACTATCATTTTTCTTTTAGTAAAAACGTAGTATATATTATTATTGCATATCAAGTTTCCTAATATAGAAGTACAAAACGGAGCGTTCATAAATAAAATGTAAGACGAAAAGCCTATACTCCATACAAAGTAGACTAACATAATACGTATTATATGATTTCTTTTTTTTTAATAGTGTATATTAGTGATGATGTTAATAGATGGATACCAATGTCCTAAATGTCTAGATCCGCCACTGTACGGGGCGGGTATGGACATGGGGCGAGTGATGCCTATGGCTAAACCCGTACCCATATTCATACTTATTTTCAGTGTACCCGTCTCATACTCATTTTACCCATACGCACTATAAATAGGGCGGATTTAGAGTGGATTTCTCGGGTTTGGTGTGACTCCCATCCTTACCTGGGGGGATGGGGACAATATGATTGAAGTAACCTGGCATAAAAATCATCATAAATCATAATTTTAACTTAGCATCATTGTGTAGGCTATTTGATCAATTAATAAAATTTATAAGAGTGATTGCATAGATTTGAATTCGAATATCATATATATTAACATTTCATACCTTCTCTTGGACTAAAAAGAAACAACTAAATGTTTGTTTGAGCATGTTTGAAAATAGCAACAAAGTGATCAACATTAAGCTTAAATTGAATAAAGAGTTACGAGCATGTACAATGGTGAGCTAAATAGGGCTTTATCAGTTCCACATTAGCTTCTGAAAATTTTTTTTGACTCGCACGTTTTCCCATTTCCAACGCAAAGCTCGTCACTTTTGCTTACCACATAAAATAATAACTATGGACTACATAATCAAACATATTTAATTATTTACTCTTTTATTTTGTTTTATTATTTGTGTGAATAAATTGTGAATAATAATTTATAAACAATTAATTAATTTACGATAACAAAATCAGAAAAAATATCATTAATGTAATATAAAAATATCATTTTACCATTAAAAAAACACCACCTCCCTCTCTCTTACCTTTCTCTCTCGTCCCCCCCCCCCCCCCAACTGCTCGTCTTAATTCTTCTTATTTGTCTCATCTGCCTATTTTTCTGCTTTTCTTTCCACCCTGCCTTCCCTGCAAGCTGCCCATCGCCTCACAAAAACTCCGCAACACACTCACTCAGTCATGGCTTTCTTCAACCAAAAAAATAAAAAATAAAATTGTGAATGCCAACCAATATCATATATGGTTAGTTCCTCTCTCCTCTTTTTCTTTCATCCATTTTTGTGAATCATCTTCTCCATCTTTCTACCCCACCTTGGCCCATGGCTATTTCTTCCTCACCTGAAATCATAAAAAAAAAAAAAGAGTAAAATCTGACCCACAAAAGGACGAAGCCTGAGCTAGCTCGCTGTCCACAACCGTGCCTCTAGTCGCTCGCTCGCTCGCTTCCCTTGCTGCACGTCTTCCGAGTGATGCCCGACTCGCTTGCGGGCTCAATTTGGCTCACGAGCCTGCCGTTGCACCTTGCTCAAGAGACAAAAACGTATGAGAGTGCACATTGCATTAGACAGCTGTTGAGGTTGACGTTGTAGATATCAATGTGCGTGAGACCAGTATTATTGGAAGTGTTATGTCTATTGTGTTCACGTATAAATACATAACATCAGTCATCTTATGAGATTAGTTATATAGTTGTATGTATGTCTTTAAATAGCTTCTGATCTAAACGAGGGTATTTTAATTAGGGTTTCTTATACTATATTGTTAGATCTATTATATGAAATGATCAAATTCGTCCATAGCTCAAGAAAATAAATCTCAACTTCAATCCTCAAAGCAAGGTCTCATATTAATCCCAAAAAGAGTTGGAAAAGAAACACCCCCTCCCCTTTGAAGATCAGCAAATTTTTATATGCTCCGGAGAGCTTGCTCTCTTACGTGTTATATATGTATATTTTTTCCTTACATATATATGTCACACAAGGTATTTTAATATCATTCTGTAACGTAGCTTTTGAGAGTATGTATAAGACTATAAGAACATAATTGACGCTTTACTAAAGATCTCATGTGTGCACTAGTCGATTTTAGATTTGCTAAATTTGGTTTCGATATATATGTCACATCTAAGGAAAGAGACAGGAATTAATAGACAAAAACATATAATTATTTATAACCGAAAGTTTCCACCAAATGGAGCATTAATTACTCGAGTTAATGATCTCAAGTAATCATGGTAATGCTGACCCATTGATTATTAACAATTTAACACATATAGTTAGGCCTACCTTAATAGGTTCTGTGTAGGACACTAGGATTACTTAATAGGTTCTGTCTATTATTAATTAGGTTATGCATAAATAAACTATGTACCACAACCCCCTCTTTCGTATCTAAAAAAAGACCCCATGTAGACTTTCATCAATTTTACTATAATTTATAGTGGGGTTTGTTGTTAGATGCACATGTGCACAATTAGTTTCATATATAATGCTCAGTATGAGCTTTGTACATCTAATCAGATGATAAAAGTACATTCTTAATAAATTATAGTGTTAGCAAGCTATATTTCTATATTGTGAGAAGTTAAATTTATGTATGAATTAAATTCACAAATAAACCAACGCGACGTATTGTTTGAAGTGACATATCAAGTAGCAAGTAAAATTTATCATAGTCCTTGGCCTATCCGACAAGGTAGGCCAAGAGACACAATGTTTATTTGTTTTTAATCTCCAAAAACTTCTTATTTTCAGTTACTTGCACATCCAAACAATGACGTTCCTAGAATTATCTAACAAGCCAGATCAATAACTATAATATAACAATTGAAATAGCAACATCATGCAAGTTGACAATTTCTTATATTCTTTCAGAACACATACTTTCATTACCCACATGTCTACATTTTTCACGTATAGGTATCATATATTAATTCTTTAATATATATATATATTGATGTCTCTGTAGAAAATATATACTCTCATAAGTATGATATATATTAATGCAAGTGCAAGTTAAGACAAAGCTTCGCTAATTATTGGCAGTGCAGTATAGAAATAATCACCTTTCAGGAACCAAAGAGTTAAAAAATAAATAAATAAATAGATAAAAAAGTAGGTTTGTTCTGTTTGGTGAACTTTAACAGTGAATTAGTGATGGGGTAGTTAACCGTCAATGTTCTAGGGTCGTCGGACCCCTTTCTCAATGACTAATCAAATCAAATCAAACCTTACCTTTTGTGCTCATTAGTGGTTAACTAAGATTCGTACACACCTTTTAATTCGAGGAAAAAGCTTGATTTAACAGTGGAAGTACACCTTAATTTGGTTTTATTTGTTGGAAATTCATTTGAACCTACCATTTTCCTGGGGTTTGCGCCATTTAAAATCTGTGGGTTTTTTTTTTGGGGGGGGGGGGGGGGGGTGGTCATTTCCAAACCTAAAGTAAACTCTGGTTAGATATGACAGTAAAATTACAAATGATTTATAATTTTTTTTAGAGAAAAGCAAAGAGATATTTGTCACTTAATTACAACCATAATTGAGGTTGGCAAACGCATATTTATAGGAGCTGGAGCAGTTGCTCTATGCGATCTTATAATTATTATTACAACAAAAGTGACAGCATTGAGAAACGAAGTTAACGAAGTAGTATTATAATTAAGTGTCGAGAAAATTCATGTTAAAGACAATAATAGTATTGTTGTACAAGCATGTCAAAAGTAGATCCAGTCACTATGACCTTTCTTTTATATATTTACTAATGTTATTATTAAACATATATTAAGGGAGGTCAACTGGACGATTGATTGAATTGTGCATTATGATCACAGTTTTCGTCAATTGCATTATTGATTCTTAGGGAAGATAATTTGAATAGCTCCCTTGTTAGAATACTGTTACGCAAAATAGTTGTTTCTTACATTCTAAAAACAATTGTATTGGGGTTACTGTTACACATATGTTACAATCACCCCTTTGCTTTAGGGGTAAGTGGGTATTCGGGCACCTATTTCAGGTGTATCTAGCAAATTGGAACACGTAGAAAGTAAGGGATACCGAACTCTAAGCAGACGTCCTCCAATACTGATATCGCTTTAGTCATCAACACCACATAATTCCGTAATAGTACTATCATTTTTGCCAATCCTACTCACTAACAAGGCTTGGTCTCGAAAGCTCGTAGGAGAACATACCACATATTGCATCTTAAATACTGAGGATACCCATTGTCGTGAAGGATCCTACAACTATGAGATATCATAGACGGTAATTAGGTAAAGAAGCGCCGCTTTCACCATACTTAGTTAGACTTCACCATGTTCTTGCTTGTAAATCAAATAGATTATCGCTTGAATTTTCATTTAGACAAGTTCAGAAGCGATAAACACATCACCTAGCTTTATTGTTAGTTACAGTCGTCGTTGCTGAAAAACAAAAATTAAAAGGATTTTAATTAATTGTCTACTACTCCAATAAAAGAAGTAGAGTATCAAACTTCCCATGACCATATAATCTATAGAAATAGTTGCTAGAAAGTGACTTTCCGAAGTGCTTGAAAAATATATCTATACTAACTAAGATCCGTGCGTTGCTTCGGAATTAGCTTTTTGAATCATTACATATTATTAATTTGAAATTATCACAAAAGAACTATTCAATTGAGTTGATAATCACCCTATTAATATGATTGAACACAAATTACAGGTAGCATATCATCATTTAAGCCAAGGAAAAGCATGACGTTGGAATAACCTAAAGTGACATTCAGAAAATTATCACTGCGCCAATAATGAAATGCTTCGATCCTCTTTCAAATGTATCACATACCATAAATACAAACTCCACTATTTATAAGAATCTTAAAGATATATATAGCAGTAGAGGACTCCGGGGGGGACTCTAATTCATGCTTTTTGATAAATGATTAGTTTCGGGATGTGTTTGATAAAATTAGCTGTGATTTAAAATAAATACGTTTGGTAATTGTAGCTGTTGAAGTAGCATATTTATGTAAAATGACTAAAAATGGTACAATAAATAAAGGTTTTTAGTAATTAAAAAGAAGAATTCTGTCATTTGTGATGCAACCACTAGGTAGAGATTCTTAAAAGTTACTTTCATTAACTTTTAAAAAACACTACATAAACCTCTAACTACTAACTCATTCACTACTTTACCGAATACTTTTAAGTAGTGATTCATAATATTTTGACTATTATAAATTGCTAACCTCTACTTCAACCTTTATTACTAAACACGGTCTTAGTACGAAGAGGAGGGCCTACGGAGAATATAAATATGGAATGCAAAATAAGCTGAATTCCGTACAGTTGGCGTTTTGCTGTAGGGTAAAACAGCATTGAAATTTGAAAAGAAGTGCGAACCACCATTTTGTAAGTGCTTTGTCCTTGTCAAACTCCCACAATAATGCACGATAGTTGCATGCATCATTGTATAAATCTAATCACTCCCGTTGCAATAAATTAAAGCAGTGTTATAAATATCACACTATACTATTCAGTATCAATTGAAATGTACCATGTAAGTTAAAAAACGGTATAAGCTATTTATCAGTATTGTACTCACTAAATAGCGGTTAATACTACTCTATAGCGGTACAAAAACTGAGCACGACCAATATTTTCGGTCAAATACCACCTGGTACACTAAAATTTCAAATTTTTTGTACTTTAATTTTTAAAATTTTGTGAAATTCAAAATAATACGGGCCCGGCACAACGTGATATAAATCTGATATGTCCCATTTCAGTGAAAAAATGGTACAATGACTAATACGATATCCATAACTTTGAATTAAAATCCATTCTTCAATTTTTTTAAAAAATAAAGGATCATATTATTTAAAGGGCACACAAAATTTTAAATAGAAAGTTTATATTCAAATAAGTACATAATTAACTAAAATAATAAAAAAATTTTCAATATATATGATTAATTAATACTATCCTAAATACTCATATTTTATTCAAGTGCTATTTTATGATGCAACCTCTAGATAAAGAGATATTTAAGTTTTGCATAACCTTCACATCGAAAAGATTTACTTGTTATCATAATCTAAATATGAAGAGTTAATGTACATCAAATGCCATCCTGCAATTAGATAATAAATTGAACCCACGCAAGCACAAAGACATGCAAAATCAAATTGTTAAAAACACTTGAGAGATCGTACCATCCATTAAAAATGTGTAGAGAAACTCTAAAATATAAAAAGAGAACACTTATTAGAACATCCACAGTGGAAGTTCAAAATTTTAGAATTCTATCCTACTATATGAGCAAAAGATTTATCTTTCGGAACTTACACTCCTTTATTTCTCCGATCCATAGAACTCCAACTTGGATAACTCAATAAAACATTTGTCATGGATCCACTCCATATATACAAACCTTTTTATCACTTAAATAATATTTTTAGGGAAGAAGAGAAAAAACAACGAAGTCACAAAAACACACACAAAAAAAGGAAAGAGCATGGAATGATAGACGACTCCATCTCATGAGGCAGGTGCATGAAATTGGTGCTGAAATCATTGCTTTGGCTATACCATCGGAACACATTCCAATGGCGGGAGATGTTTTAGGAGAAAAAAGTATATAAAAATACAAATAATAGAGATATTGAAGCATAGCCAATTGCAGCCCCTGAAAAACAAAGGAAAAATTGGATGTTTTTGGAGGGAAAGAAGGATCGATGATGGTCAAGCTTCTATCAAGGAATTATTTTTGTAAATTGATTAAAAGTTGTCAAGTATTTTTTATCTTTTTTCAAACAGATCAATGTTCTATACTTTGATTAAGGATTTCGAGTGACTCATACATTTGAATTAACCCTTCATCTATAAAGATAAAGGAAGTAAAATGTACAAGCAGAGATCCACGATGAAAAACGTGGATCCAATCATACATGGAAGGACTTTCATATATGATTTGAGTCATATGATTTGATTTGATTGCCACCTCAAGATGACAAAATCTTATTTTGATTGCACATACAGCGCTTGGCTCACAGGCCAAGCCTAGTGATCGAGATACTTAAGAAATCTGTCCCGTATAGTTAAAATTATGAGTCTTGTATTATAAAAAGAGGTAACTTTGAATGTTAAAAAGTAATCATAAAGAACAGCGGAGTAAGGCCGCACTTATGAGCCGAAGTCATGACTAATGATGCTTCATCGACAAACATCACATCTCTGCCTCCGGAAAACGGAAAAAGAAAAAGAAAAAGGACAATTAATGACCTCTTGTTTTCTTATTTCCCATACTTTTTTACCTATTCTAATTTAATTTATCATATAAAAAAACCAACCAACAAACTTTTGCCAAACTATTGGTTGGCTTTTTTTTGGGATCAAAATTACTCAAACATCAAATGACTCACAGAAAAAATACGTATCCTATAATTTTATCGGATAAGGTCTAAAATTAAATCGATAACCTACGCAGAAAACAAAATAATGCACTTTGTAGAAAATCAGAGACATTGAGAACTTCTTGTAGTCTACTTCCTAGCTATTGAGTGGCATATTTAATTAAAATGAAACTTGGGTGGCAACGTGGAAAATTCTCAAAAATATGATGGCAGTTGAAGGCAAGAATTCGAAAATGTCACACAATTCCATCAAATCTCATTAATTAGGCAGACATTATGACAGACCTACGATCCACATGCTATTAACCCTAGGTAGTTAGCTGTGTTTATTGTTGAAATATATTAAGAATTGCTGAAATATACTAAAAGAGGTTTAAATATGTTAAAATATACTGAATAGGTGAAGAAAATATAAATATATATTTTTAATAAGTGCTTAATAATGTTGAATTTTATTAAATGATACTGTATTATACTGAATTGTATTGAAAATTGTTAAATATTGATAATAAATACTCATGATAAATGGAAAAAAACATACCATCAATATATATTTTACCTCCTTAAAGAATCAAGGTTGAGTAACTAGTAATATTTCGTGGCCTTGACAATGTATATTTTTATGTTCTAATAAGTTAAACACGGATGTCTATCGGCAAAGTTTAGTTTGAGTAGTCTAATACTTATTTCCTTTAAGTAAAGTCTCATATCCGAACCTTACAAATAGAGAAGATATATTATTGGAGAGTTTCATTCTTTTATAAGCCAACAGTAATTCTACTTTGATAAAATGGTGGTCCAAAGACCCCCCAAAAAATCCATCTTTATTACGTACTTCCTTCGTTCTATATAGTCAAATTTTGAAAATGTATCAAAATAATTAAATTCAGTTTATGTTATAGAGATGGTTTTTTAACGAATGAAAATATTGTTTTAGTATTAGAAAAGAAAACTTTAACAATATAATGAGATTATACAAATAGATATTTTTGTCGATAAGTATCAGATGGAGGGAATAATAATTATTAGTTGCAGGACCTACCTTGCAAACTACAGAAATACTCAGACGAAGTCCTATTAGTTTGTAGGCTATAAAACTTTTGGGTGGAAGGCACATATAAGATCTATTCTCAAACTTAAACTACTAAGACCTTATTCGGTAAAATTAGCTATTTAAGTAACGGATAGCGATTCAGGTACCAGATAGCAGTTTCGATAGCGGATAGCATTTCTAATTTAGCTGCGTAACGGATAGCTGTTTAGATTAGCGGTTGAAACTAATATGTTTGGTAAATTTAGCTGTTACGCTAGCTTATTAATGTAAATTGACATAAAAGAATATAGATAATTTTCAAAGATAAAATTTTTAAAGGATATTTGTTGGTTAAAAAATATGAAACGCTACTTTTAAATGTCAAACGTTAATACTATTAACTTTTCAAAAACGCTGCTTAAAACACTAAACGTTACTAGAAATGCTAGTCAAAACACTAATTTACTGAACACCAAAAATTAACTAATCAGTGTATTGACCTGGTCAAAACGCTAAATACGGCCCAAAATGCTATTGGCGAACACAGCCTAATTTTAAGTTAGATTGTTTAGTTCAACGTTTTTAAGGCAAAAAGAGGGGGAAATGACAATTGAGCTGAGCCCACGTCGAGTTTCGAGCCCAGCAATGTGAAACCAAACCCGAGCTGAGCCTAGACTTTTTAAGCGCCATTGTCTCAATTAGGAGTAGTTATATGTAATACATAGAATTAACATGAAAAAGATGTTGATACAAATATTCAAAAATTAGGGGTAGTTTATATGTAATACATAGAATTAACAATAACTTGTATCTTATTACACGGTAATCTATGCCAAATCCAAACCCTATTCCCGCTTGGGATAATTGATAGAACCAGCAAAACTGGCACAAACTTGATTATTGGCAAGACTAATCAAAACTACCGGCAAATCTGCCATTAGTTAATCACATTGCTAGTCTATCACTTTCAAGTCGCAGACATGCCATTAGTTAAATTATGCTTAGAGATCTGGTGAGCCATCATAAGCTCATAACAAGGAGATAAAGTCAGACACCTTGATATTAGACAGATGCTGTGGTGCAATCATAGGAAATAGTGTCAGAGGAATGGGTGTGCCATTTATGAGGAAACACTGTACTGTCATCTAAGCCTACGGCTGAATTGTATACATAATATTTATCGAAAAAGAATTGCATGTAGCTCAAGGGCAGAGCATATTCTGCCTATTTGTTGAGTTGATGCTAACTTATCATACTTATCATGAGATTCAGAAGATATTTAAGCATAACACTAGTATCACTTCGACAGATGGCACAATACGCCCTTTTCATCTCAGATATGAAACATCATAAGATTTAAGTATCCGTAAATTGCTGAAAAATGATGCAAGTCATCTAAATAGTCAGGTATATAGGACACACACAAAAAATGCATCTCATGTAAAGATTGCACTTTTGGAAGCTGAGATCAAATCATCAACGGTTTCTACCGCGTCAATAACCAGCAGTCAAGTTTGCTAATTTCATCAGAGAACAACGTAGTCGAATAGTGTAGATGCCTATTCCCTAGTCTCTATGTCTCAGCAACGGAGATTGCGAGGGAAGAGTGCAGAGGAAAACATCACAACTAACTGTGAAGATGAGAACCCTTTAACAGATGCTCTGCATAGATCAAAGTTTAAAAAAAATGTGGAAGCTTAGATGAATCTCCAGTCATGTTAGAAAGAATGAATTTCAAAACAGTGGACCAACAGCCTACAATCGTGTGAAAGTGATATCCTAAAGACAAGATGCAACTCCCGGAAGGGGAGTGATTTGGACATTGATCATGAAAAGAAGATTCCCAGATGCATCAATAACAATATATGAGAGGATTGATATGACCAACCCAAGGAGGTAAGGTAAGGACTCAGGGAGAAGAGAAGGAATGATTGCTGGTGCTGGTGCAAAAGATATCAGTGGCAGTGATCATCCAAGGGGGCCATCCTTGCGTTCACAGCCCACTCCTACGTTTGTTCCCTCTTATTTGGTTTTCGACTATGAGTGCTAGTCTGATGTCCCATGATGCTGCCGGCCTAAATTTTTAACTGACACTTGAGAGGACGCTATTAGGCAAGATAAACTGGAGCTAAAAAGCAGGGCATGCCCCTTCACAGGACTCTTTGGTGTCATTAGATATTTGTGGCAGATACCACAATGAATCTTATTTAGATAGGTGTGGCTCTTGCTAAATGAACTCAGATTTGACTGCTAGGAACCGTTCCTTGGGTTTTCTAGGGTCATTTCCTGTAATTTAGTTTTCGACCACTTGTTTCAGACCTCTTGAGCAACTACTTTTATTCCTTCTGACTGTTTTCTTTTTCCTCCATAAGCATGGCTTTGTTTACAAGTGTCACTGCTATAAGAAGCGTCCATTACAAAGGCAATCAACAAGAAGAAACAGGGCATGACTAGAAGTACAGAATTCCTATCTATCTGCAGAAGCACTCATCTTCTCTGGCTCATCCATAATGCACATTGTCTATTTGTTACATATCAAGTTCACTGATCTATATCCTCATCGTTTTGCAGTATAATAAGACATTCAAACACACAGACAAGAATCAGACGGACAGGCGATGTGAATGTGCCACTGACCTAAATATTGTATGTATAGATTTGCTGTCCTATATAAAGGCTATTAGCATAAAATCTTAGAGTCAACCACCAAGTGATTGTAATGCTTTATGACAATAAGTTTTAAACACATATTTTAGATGGACGCACAATTCTTCTGTAAGTTCAGCATAACAGCCACAAATTGTAAAACAAGCAGGGACAGGAGAACTTGCAAGCAGTGATTATGATATGCAAACAACTACGTATTATCTGTAACTCATTCAGTCACAGAACCAGCAGTTTGGCCATTTCCATCATCTAAGCTATAACACCAATTACAAGATCTCCCGCTTGAGATTCTCAAGCCCAGTAAAGGTTAAACAAGCCTAGACATGTAACAAATCATTAGCTGCAATTAAGAAAGCTATTACACCTACAAATACATGAATTTCTGTATAATATTGCAACTATGAAGGTGAAATTTATGTGTTGAAACTTACAACATGAAGCCATCAACATTTTCTTCCAATGTAGTATCACAAGGCAGCACCTTTACACCAAGATAACAAGATCTTCACCACATAATTAACCAAGGATTACTAGCTCGGTAATTCTCTATCAGCAAGGACAAAACAGGGAAGAGCATCACCAAAAAACTGAAAAAACAGTACAAACACATGAAATCAGATCAACAAGAAGAGCGTTTTAACTTACCCAAAAACACAATGTTCAAGGACCTTCCCTCCTATTGAAGAAAACCCAGATTACAGAAACCAGAAGAAACACAAAATAAACCCTCAGCAACTCCTGCAACATTACCAACAATTAGCACCCCATCAATCCAGAGGCAAGTGAGACTTCCTAAACTCAGCAAGCAACTCGGCATCGCAAAATCCAACATAAAATTGGGCAAGCCTTTCAAGAAACAAAGCAGCCTGAAGAACATTCAAAGCCCCAATAATATCCCCAAGAACACTCCTCCTCAACCTATTAGCATCCAAGAAAACACGATTAAGCTCATCCACTACATCCCCAAGCACCTCTCCAACCTTCAATTCCCCACGTTCCCGCCTCCATCCAACGGCCAACTTATCAACCACAGCTGCCTGAGCGTCTTTGTGACGCGCAACGATGGAAGGAACCATCAACCTCAAACCGCACTCCATCTGTTCGACGTTATGCCACAGAGAACAATCAACATTTCTCCAAGCATTACACACCTTGCCCCGAAATTCTACCGCCTGCCCATCATCATTGGCATCACTATCGTCGTCCTCGAGGAAAGATCGGAGAAGATTGGTGAAGATGTAAGGGTGGAAATCGCCGAGCCAAAGGAAGGGTTTTTCGAGAGGGTTTCGCCAGTCGGGGAAGAGAAGGTGGGTGGCTTCGTTGTTGGATGCGCGGTCGAGGGCGGTGAAGTAAGAGTGGAAGTGGGAGTGGAGGAGGTCGACGTGGGTGGAGAGGATGAGGAGGTCCGGCGAGGAGGAGGACAGAGAACGGCGGAGGAGAGGTAGGAGGGTGGATTTCAGGCTGGTGATCCACTCTGTGTAGAAGTCTTTGAAGGGTCGAGAGGTTCTCCAACGGTTGAACAGGGCTTTCATCATTCTTGATTGATCGACTTCTTGATGATATGAATATATGATACTCTTTCTTCTTCTTCTTCTTCTTCTTCTTCAGGGTTTTGGACGGAGCGAACTGAGAGCATTCGACCGTCGGTTTAGTTATGGCCGTTGCTCAACTGGATGCTCAGGTCAAACCAATGACGGTGCTTCAAACGATTTGTTTTATATCGGCCCAATTTCGCAGAGAGGCAGGGTAACTAGAACAAATGGAATCAAGAATTAGTAGATAACAAATCTCATTAATGAATAAAATGAATTTTTTTGGGGGTGCTGAAGAGGGGTTAACAATTCTGATAAATTTTATTAACTAGCAAATAAACGAGATGAAGCGACCCCTATAATATCCATGACGAGAGTTCTTTAATCTCCATCTAAAGAAAAGCGAAATGGATAAAGCTAGTATTCATTATAACTCCCATATTAGTTAACTGATTCATTGCTTGTTAGCTTCTCTATCCCTTGTATTACTTGACTAACGAGTAATGTTCAAGTGAGAGTTGATAATTCCCCTTGACGAGACCCACAACGATCAAAGAGTCCAAGTTAATCCTAAGTTATTGGACTCCATGCTCCTCAGCAAGCTTCAACCCACGCAGAACCGCTTTAAGCTCGGCTTTGACAAACGAACAAACCCCCACATGCTCAACATAACCAGCCCACAATGCCCCCCAGGACCCCAAAACATGATATGTAGTCCCCCCCCCCCCCCCCAAAAAAAAATCTTATTCATGTGAGGATTTTATTAAAAAGTAGAATTCACACCCCAAAACAATGTATATTTAATACATAATAAGCCTTCAAAAAAATTAATGATTCTTGAAAGGAATTTGACCACTTCATTGGCTGATTTAATGTGGGAAAAAAAAAATCTTCAAAATATTAAGATATGAATTTATCTATGAGACAAACTTATGAAATCTGATCCTATTATGTTTGTTTTAGTGAAATATCATGCCAATATGAGTTTCAATTTAAAGACGGTATCATATCAAACTAAAACTTCAAATATAAATGATAGAGTATAAATCTGTTTTTGAGCCTTCAATTGTTAACTTAATCTTTTGGTTGAGATGATTATTGAACACAGTATCAGAGTTTTTCGGATCGAGAGGTTTCGAGTTCAAATCTAGCACCCCCCATATTGATTTATTACAGAAAGTGGGAGGAACCTTTGTAATAGCCATGCTTCAAACGCAAAAGTCATTCGCATGAGGAGGCATGTTACAGTCTAAACCTATTTTTGAGTCTTCAATCATCATTTTAAGCTTTTAGTTGAGTTGGTTGTTGAACAACAAATTTAAGCATTGATTTCTTGATTTTTTTTAATTGATTGTTCTAAATCTCAGAGTTATAAATATCATGCCGTACCGTCCGGTGTCGGGCAAAGTGTACCATGCCGGTAAGGAAATAGTACAAGGTACTGCCCGGTCAAATACCAGTCAACACTACTTTGTAACATACAATATCAGGCGGTATCGGTATTTTCGGTCAAATACCGCCCCGGTAAACTAAAATTTCAAAATTTTTGTACTTGATTTTTTAAAATTCAAAACAATACAGGCCTGGTACAATAAGACATAAATATGGTATGTCTCGTTACAGTGAAAAAAATAGTACAATGATCGGTACGATATTTATAACTTTGCTAAATCTTCCAACATAACAAGAGAAGCTAATCATTATGGCCATGGAGACGACTTCATGCATGCAACAGTGTTCAAGTTAGGCATATCATCCATCTAGGTAGCTAACTAATCATCGGCGGAGTGGATCTTGAATATGTGTTAAATTTTATATATCAATTGGGCCTTAAATAAAGAGTCATACATATGAGTTTAAATGAGTTTCCAGCCCAAAATTAATTGTCAATTGGTGGAATAACTCACAAGCTTATATACATATTCAAACCCTTTAACTTTATCAATGTGGAACAACACCTATTTTCATTTTATTAATGTGAAACAACACCAACTTCCGTATTCGGACACTCCCCCTCACGTGTGGGCTACGAACGAGACCCAACACATGCACATAATTTTAATCAAATAAGCACGGTGGCAAATCAATATCGAACAATCCACTCTGATACCATGTTAAATGTTATATATCAATCGGGCCTTAAACAAAGAGTCATACATATAGACTCAAATAAGGCTCCAACCCAAAACCAATTGGTAATGGATGGAGTAACTCATAAGTTTAGATACATGCTCAAACCCTTTAATTTTATAAATGTAAGATAACACCTACTTTTATATTCTTTCATTTTATCAATGTGAGACAACACCCACTTTCGTATTCCAACAATATGTGGGGGAATTCTCTTTCTCAGCCATGCGGGTTCAAAGGGAGTGCGTTATTATTTTTTGTAGTAATGTAATATTTGTCATATGGGACCTTAATTGAGGAAACAAAAGGTGTCAAATTGGTGGTCTGAAAAGTTAATAATGCAGCTGGTCTACACTTGTAGGAAGGAATCTCGGTACTGTGCTTGTATTATTTACCTAACTGATGGTTAGTTTTGTGTTCGTTTAATTTGCACTTTCGATTGCAGCTTATCTTGGCTTCTGTTCTCTTCTTCTTGGTAATTAATCATTATTGGGAAAAAAAAAATTAGGGTAAATTGGTGTAACTTAAATTCAAGAAGAAAGCCATACTAAAAGCGATCGAAGGAGAAATTCATCCTTAATGATAAATTTAGATGTCTATTTAAGATATGAATAGCTGCTTTAAAGCTACACTAAAATTTTCATCAAAAATCCCTATTGAAAAGAAAATAGTAAACTAAATTAGATTGAGTTAGCAAAGCCAAGACTTCATTTTATCTAACTATCCTGCAAACTTCCTTTGCGTGTTACATCGTAAAATGTACATTTGTAACTTTCTTTTTTCATCCTCTCAGCGAATAATTTAATAAGAACATCTACAACAAGTCAACAAGGTCGTCAGTAACTGTTTGTGCATTAATTTCCTTGTGGAAAATAAAAAAGTCCTGGTGACACTATTGAATGTTTCCATGTTGGACCGAATGCAAGGCATCATCCTCACACGTTACCCAAACGTACCGGCCACCATCAGCACCAAAATTGTTTGGATTGGGACCAAGCATGTAGGTAAATTAGCGCGAAAGTCAAGCTGGACATCATTGACTATGGGTAGTATTGGAGTAGTGGCGGAAATTATTTTTATGAGATCTATTATTAATGGATCGTCACACATATCCATAAATAAATTAAACAAGGCATAATAGTTCATTATTAGTGGTGGAAATAAATGAATAAAGTACACAATTTATAAAACTATTAGCACATAGTTCACACATGGTTCATAAAACGAGGCATAATAGTTCACTATTAAAGGATCCATTATTAGTGGCGGAAATAAATGAATACAACACATAGTTCATAAAATTATTTTACAACTAAAAATATACTCCACCGTCTCTCTGCTCTGAAAACAATGCATTATAGCATCATTATTAATCGTATTGAATACATCTTTTTCTATATAACATAAATAAACAATCACTAAGCAATCAATCACACAGCTGATTGCTTAATCTTGTCGTTATATATGATATTCATTGTGGAAAACACCCTCTCAACGCTTGCTTAAGCGTCCGACAGAATCAATGTCAACTTTAGGAGTCAAACAGCTAAGAAATTCGCAATATAACGATGAGCAATAGCAGTGCCAAACATAAATATAAAGCATAAACCGAATTTTTTTTTTTTTGCTTTAGGGTATTGAGTTTCAACAATATGTATATTATACTGGCGAAAACACATGTTTTCAAAAGTCAAGTAAGCAAACACTTCTTAAAAAGTTAATATATAATAAATACGTGCTTAAAAAATAAATATAAGTATGCAATGAAAATATATACTATCGGAAGTATGTAAGAGAAACGCCCGAGTATGGTTTTGACACGCCAGATGTGTGAGGTCCCTCTATACATACTATCCCTCCCCCCAACTTGACAGTTATCATGTCGTAAGTCTTGGTCTATATATCTGCCCACGCCATATGTATGATGTCCCTTTAGACTATCCCCCCCTTCAACTTGACAGTTATTATACCATAATTTTTTGCCTACTTGCGCACGTTATATGCATGAGGTCCCTCTATGCTAATATGCTCTTCCCCCTCTCCATCTTGGCAGTTTCATAATCCTTGTTAGGTAGACCAACATTATCAAAGTCCAATAATCCACATAAGCAACCAAGCAGTCGCACACAGAGTTTCCATAACATGGACAGCTGGCCAATACGCACTGATGATTAGGCTCCACCATTAATCACCTCGATTGATTATTAGCAGTCGTCATAAAAATACCCGATTCATTATATGATTTATGTAAGACAATCTCACACAAGATTTACTGAATTTTTACTAGACCCATCTCTTTTTTTATTTACTTCATTGATGGTCCAACCTTTTTTAAAGAATCATGTCTTATAACTTTTGAAACAAGACAGAGGTCATCAAGTAAGATAAGCTATATAAAGTAGAGATGAAAGGTAACCAATTGTAGATAAAAATTGCAAGACAAGACACGATATGATAGGACTTAAGAGTCAAGAGCGCGGCCAATAGGAGGAAAAAAAATTAGAGGACAATTAATCTCAAAGCTTATTTTTTTTTAAAAAAAGGTGCAAGTGACTTCTCTCCTATTGGACATCGTTTAGTCTTTAGTCTTTCCCAAGTACTGCACAATACTTGGCCACCACGTCAGCTACCACTCCTTCTTAAAATGCAGGGATGACTTGATCAGCAATGGCTGGCCTCCTTATTATATATATGTAATTATGTATGGTGCGCTAATGAAGGTATTTAAGTGTTGAGCTGATGATAATCAAGAACAACACACCGTACCTCACATAAACAAAATTAGCCTAAACTTCCGTGATTATTAGAGAATGAGTTCCTCGGGCGGCCAGATTAAGCATGTCTCAGAGTGTTTCATCAAACCAAAGTATACGGTGGAGGAATCGAAGCATCCATATTACTTGACCCCATGGGGTGTCTCGACAATTGAATTCCATTATATGCAACACGGTCTTTTGTTTAAGAAACCAAAAGACCAGTCGAATATTGCGAAAGTTGTTGAAACATTGAAGGAGTCTCTCTCTCTTACCCTTGTTTATTTTTACCCCCTAGCTGGCCAATTTACGACACGGGTAAATGAAGAGCGGCATGAATGTGTAGTCTATGTGGATTGCAACAAGGGTCCCGGGGCCAAGTTCATACATGCTGCTTCACCACATACGACCATATCCGATATTCTCTCACCAACCTATGTTCCTCCCGTGGTTCAGTCGTTTTTCGACCTTAATGGGATCACGAACCATGATGGGCACACCCAACCTCTGTTATCGGTTAAGGTCACTGAGCTCTTCGATGGGATTTTCATCGCAATTTCCATGAACCATGCCGTCACGGATGGAACCTCACTCCATCATTTTTGGATCACATGGTCCGAGATTCATAGAGCTCGATATGTGAAGAACCAAGTATTCAGCATTCGGTTCCCCCCTACACATAACACTTGGTTTCCAGGTGAGTTTGGCATTGGTGCACCGCTTCCATTTACAAACCTAGATGAATATGTATGTAGGTATGAAGCACCTCACCTTCTAGAGCGAATATTCCATTTTTCATCAGAGTCCATGCAGAGGTTAAAACGAAAGGCTAATGAAGAAAGCAACACCAACGAAATCTCATCATTTCAAGCCCTCACAGCACTCGTTTGGAGGTCCATAGTTCGAGCGAACCGCCTCCCCTATGATGAGATTACCAATTGTGGAATATCGAGTAACGATAGGTCAAAATTAGACCCGCCTTTGCCACAAAACTACTTTCCTAACGCAGTAAGCGATATCAAAGCAACCACCACAGTAAGAGAACTCTTGGAGCAAAGTCTGGGTTGGGTGGCATTAGTGGTGCACCAATCTATCAAAAATTACACTGATGAGGTTGTGCGCGAAGCCTTAAAACAATGGTTGGATTCGCCAATCATCTATCAGCTCGAGATGTACTCCCAAGTTTTCAGTGTGCTTATGACAAATTCACCAAGATTTTACGTCTATGAGAATGAATTTGGGTTCGGGAAACCACTCGCATTTCGTAATGGCCCTGCCTGCAAGTTTGCCGGCAATGTGGCTGCTTGTCCAGGGTACCAGGAAGAAGGAAGTATTGATCTTGAGATATGTCTATCACCTGAGACAATGGCGGCTCTCGAATCCGATAAGGAGTTCATGGAAGCTGTCTCTTTACCACATATACTAGGAAGAGAAGTACCCTACATAACTAGATCTTTGAGCAAAATTTGAATGTGCAAACCAAGTATGTATGGCATGATAATATTGAGAGATTATTGTACGTTGTGCATCAAAGTCATTGTGTTGATGGTTGTGTAGTAGCTTCTGTTTTGTGTTCGGAACTATTCAATGTATGTCTTCACTGTGTGATCAGTATTTCTTTATGCATTGTTTTCCCCAACTGCCACTCTGTTTATTCTTTTGGAAAGATGATGTCACGTCATCCACTATTCTAGCAAGCAAATGAATTTACCCAATGATATTCGCATACATACCCAAGGATCATCATTACGCTGCAAATGGAGGTTGGCTTCACGCTGCAAAGGGGGCTATTGTTTAAGCCTCATCATTACGAGTATGACTAAGCTTTGTCATGTTGGTAAAAAGCTTGGCCTACACTCTTGTGAAACGGACCTCGAGCTGATTTCAATGGCAGATCTAAATGTTTAAAGTAGGAGTGTTCATCTATTAACGTTAACACTATTGTATAATATCAATATAAAAAAAAAAAATTGTATGATACATACTATATATGGTAGTCTATTTCGTGCAAACGTTCCATTTCTTTTATTTTTTCAAACGTTCCACCTCGTATTTCTACCCTAGCGGAAATTAACAAGCAATAACAATATATCCCATTTTTTTACCCTCAAAAAATTATGATACCTCTACTACTACATTTATTCTTTACTATTTTTCATATTTTGAGTTTGATACATAAATTGAGTCGAAAATACAGAACGTTACAGTCACGTAACATTTATTAAAACCTTTGGTTACAGAGGACAGATCATCAGTTCTAAGCAATCAAAACAAAAAAAATTGACACATGAAATGAACATGTCAAACATGAAATACAACTACAAATAAACAATCTGCACTAGTTAATCGCTCCAAAAGGGGAAAAAAGAAATGGCATCAAGTTCAAATCAATTATTAGGGCCAAGTTAAAGAAAAGTCTGCACTGAGAATACATTGCAAATAAACAAGCCAAAAAAAAAAATAATAACAATAAAAGAAAATTAAAGAGACTAGAATTAGATTAAATTAAAACTCTAACTCCAAATAAGAGAGGGAGGGAGAGAGAGAAATTTAGACTTGGGTGCATTTAATTTAGTTGTACTTTTCTATCAACCAACTTTATAACTACACTTTTGATATTTATAGAAATTAAAAATGTCAATATGTGGACTAAATATATTTAAAGTGTGTCTATAATTTTTTGGGTCTAATTTAGCGGTATCCACATGTATCAATGTATTCCCATTAAGAATAGCTAATTAATTTTTTTTTTTGGGAGAAGGGTGTCCATGGACACCCCTCCCCAAAGGTAGATCCGCCCATGGCTGATTTGAAAGCATATTAAGTTGAGCTTGAGTTTGACCCAATAAGGCTCGGTTTCGGTTTGAATTGATTTAGCTCAATTGATTTATTTTTTTCTTATACACTTGTGTGGAGTCTATAAAGTATGAAATCACCAGTATGATGAATAAAATTTTCATTCAATCCTTATTTCTTAAATCCAATAGCCTTAAGTGTAGAACATTTTTAAGCAAAAACAAACGAAATAACAATATCGAGCTGAGTCAGGCTCTAAACCCGAACCTAAAGTTTACAGGTTACAGAGTTTCAGACCACAATTTCATCTGACCGACTTGGGCTTAGGCTCGATTCAATTACACCTCTAGTTCATACATTACATATGCACTTACATGGATACTTTCCCTACCGAAGTATGGTGTACTACCAATTACTATTGCACGTTTCAATGCTGGCCCAAACCAACAACAAGAAAAGGGTGATGTCCAAATTCCAAATGGGAATCCACCTCAATCTGGAGAAAGTGGAGGCCCACGTAAGGCCCATGCATTTTTTTACTTTTTTTTTTTTTGTTGGAATGGGGCAGAATTAGAGAAGAAATCACCGGTGGTTACTTCCTGGAGATCTTCATGCATAGTACTTCTAAACCAGCATCGCCCAATATCTATTCTGTACCTCCCAATTTTCCTACTTTACCCCCCACTTCTCCTTTACCCTTCACCCACAGCAGGACCATAATTGTCCTTTCCTCCCATTAATCACAGAAAATCTCTTGAATTAAACCAAATCCATGGTCCTTAACAGTAATTACTTTGGCTAGATTTTAATGTCAATTTGTCACCCAGTTCTGGGTCTCTCACTCTTCACTCTCTCTCTCTCCAGATTTGCTGTAATTAGGGATTCTCAGATCCAACAAAACCTCTCCCATGTCTTCCAAGCTTACATATTTTTTCTTTTAAAACAAAAAGAAAGAAACTTTTGACTGTGAATTATGAATCCCATGACGACACTGATATAGCAACCAGCTTTTCATGGCACCCAACCGCCCCTTCTCCACCACCACCGTCCTCCTGACCATTTTCTCTCTCCTCTTGGCGGCGCAGGCTCAGGACTCCGACTGCAATGGGCGGTGGATCCACGTACGCAAACTCCCACCCAGATTCAACTTCGACCTCCTCTCAAATTGCTCATCTTACATGCCCTTATCCGATGATTTGTGCCCTTTCTTAGCCAACCAGGGCTTGGGCCACAAGACCCACAACCGCTCTCACTCATGGTACCGCACAGACCCCCGCCTCCTCGAGCTCATCTTCCACCGCCGCATCCTCGAGTACCCCTGCCTCACCGCCGACCCCACAGTGGCAAACGCCGTGTTCCTCCCTTACTACGGCGGAATTGACGCCATGAGGTACCTATACGGGCCCGATTACAACTCCAGCCATCAACACGGCCGTGATTTGTTCAACTTTCTCCAATCTGATAACCCAGAAATCTGGAAAAGATTTTCTGGGCACGATCATTTTCTAGTGATTTCTAGAACTGCTTGGGATTTATGTCAGCCATTGCCCACCTCGCCGGAAGATCAACGGTTGTGGGGGACGTCGTTCTTGATGCTCCCGGAGTTCTTCAACGTCACCGTTTTGACGTTGGAGTCTAGGGCTTGGCCATGGCAGGAGCAGGCTGTACCTCATCCGACATCGTTTCATCCGCCTAGTTTGGCATTGCTTGAGTCGTGGATTCTTCGTGTTCGGAGATCTCCCCGGAGTACTCTTATGCTCTTCGCCGGCGGAGGAGGAACGTCGTCGTCGGGGGCGCCGAACATTCGCCGGAGTATCAGGGAGGAGTGTGATTCCTACAACAATTCATCGAATATTGAGGATTTGCTTAATGGGAGGTTCCAGAATGTTTGCGAAATCGTCGATTGCTCCAATGGAATCTGTGAGCATGACCCCATTAGGTATAATTTTGTTTCAATTTTTCCCATTTCTTATCGTCATTGAACCCTAATTTATGTGGTGTGAAGTGGGTTATATTATACAGTCGCAGATTGATAGTGACTCCACCGATTGTCAATTGTTTTTGCTTTGAAACCGCACTTGAGCTTATATATGTGTTGCTTGGTTTATGATTCAGGCATAGTTTGAAGTGGGTTGTATTGTGTAGTCCCACATTGGTAGTTACTTTGGTCATTGTCAATTTGTTTTGCGATGAAACCTCATTTGAGCTTATATACCTTGCTCGGATTGTGATTCAGGTATATGAAGCCGATGTTGCAGTCGAGCTTCTGCTTGCAACCGCCAGGGGAGACTCCGGCTAGGAGATCGACATTCGATGGGATAATAGCGGGTTGCATACCCGTTTTCTTCGAAGACAATTCCGCGAAGAAGCAGTATCAATGGCATCTTCTTGAGGAAGAATTCGGGGAGTTCTCGGTGACAATTCCAAAGGAGGAAGTAGTGTTTAAAGGGTTGAAGGTGGTGGATGTGTTGATGAAGATCCCGAGATCAGAAGTGAGGAAGATGAGGGAGAAAGTTATGGAGTTGATACCCAGAATTATATACAGAAAGCATGGGAGTTCTTTGGGGTTGAAGACTAAGAAGGATGCTTTCGATATCGCCATTGATGGCACCTTGCAGAGGATCAAGGGCAGATTAGGGCATGCTTCTGATGCAACCTTGAATGAATGATGGATGGTCAGACTGCTGTAAAATTTTGTAATTTCTCCTTATTTTTTTTAGAAGGGGAAGTAACTGATTGAGGGTTTTGCTTCTTGGGTATTATCTACCACTAGTATTATTCAAGATTGTATATTTGGCTAATAGCAATAATTTTCAAAGAGATTGAAGCAGCTGAGTTTTTGTTATCTGTCAATTGGGTAATTTTTCTACAGAGCTGAACTGTGAGAAGTCACTTCACTGTCTCCGTTACATAAATGCAACAATTGGATTTTTATGGTAAGATGGAATTATGTCATACATCAATTGAATTTGTTTGATAAGATGCGATTTTTCTTCAAAAGAGGATCCTCTACAGTTAGAGGGGGACTGTCAGTCCCTTCATCCAACGATTGAACGGTGAGTTTGATCAGTCTAGTTTCCACCGTGTATGTACTCTGGCATCGGCTGTACGAATTTGGGCATTATGAGACTCGCGAGCACCGCTAGTGTCGAACATTTATACATTCAAAGTTTGCCATCAAGTATGCTATTCATTGTCCTAGGAATGGCTGGACCTAGCTGCATCCATCGGCCGCAATCGATGATGCATTCGACTGTTGCTGCACTTTTCCCGTGGAATGGTCGCAAATCGCAATCGATGACAGTTGAAGAAATGAGGAATCGTGACCGGTTTGAGTACGTACAATCTGCAGTAAAATTTGACATTCGCATGGTGATTTGAATTTTCAGTTGTAGAACGTAAGCAGGCAATCTTGAAAAAATTAGCCAATCAAACTTTGACGCACCATAAAGCCCAATGGCTGGGATTGGGTTATAGTATCCCTTTAAGCCCATTACATGAAAGGGCATCCCTCCCAAGGCCCAAAAAGAACCCTAAAAGCTGACAATGGAGCTCATCTTTTTCCCTAGTGAACCTTTTTTTTAAAAAAAAAAAATGATAATATTAACCCTAAGGACCAGATCCATTGCAATTGGCAATGCAATATCCATAAGTATCCACATGAAGATGATCATGGACATAACCAAAAAATCAAATTCAGGGGGAATGAGAGATACATATGAAGGATTAGCTTTTCATTCGTGGTTTTTTTTCCCCCTCATTCATTCTACTTCTATTTTCTCTTTTTCAAACTTTCAAGATATATACTCAGAGTTCTATATATTAGATTACAAAAAGCTGAATTTGGGTATGAATGATTGTCACATAACATATAGAAATTGAGTAAATTTTAATAAGAAAAATTGAACAATCAACTTAAGCAAACATTTTAATTTTTTTATCGAATACGGTTTTTTTGCCTAAAAATGTTGCCTGATCAAAAAAATTCTGTTTATAATAAACCGTAACTTTGTGCAAAACATTCGAAACCCTAACCTTCAAACTCGATTTGTGCCTAACCATTTTAACTAGTTGGCATTACATGAATCCACTTCATTTATTTCAGTTCTCTTACCTACTATTGCTACAAAATCATGGTAATTAATTTAAAGACACCAAAAAACATTAAAAAAAAAAAGAGGGAGAATTCAGAATTCTTGTTCTTGTGAGGAATTCAGAATTCTTGTGAGACCAAATTTCAATTCCCATGTAATATGTAATAATACGACAAAGATTTTCGTACACTCTGAAAGGATACAGATACAGCTACAGCTACAGTGCCCACTTTCCGCACCACCACCAATGCACCAGCACCACCCGTCACCCCTCTGATTAATCACCATTCACCACCCAATCATAATTTCAACCCCCCCCCCCCCAAAAAACTCTCTCTCTCTCTCTCTCTCTCTCTCTTTCTCTCTCTCTGTGTGTACATGGCTATATCAGTTCGGCTAGTGGCGGTGCTTCAGTGAGAACCCAGCATCAGTGTATACTGTGCTGTGCAAATTCTCTCTCTTTTAACAATTAGCCAAATTTGCCTTTCTTAGCATTCCAGAGAACAGAGCAATAATGGTGAGCGTCAAATTCAATTCAATTCAGTTTCAGTTTTGTTTTTTAATTGTTTTGTTGAAGAGTCTTGAAAATTGGGCTGGAAATTCAGGTGGGTTTTCGTTCGATTCCTCCATGGTTGGATGCACTTTTGAATGAGAAATTCTTTGAGCCCTGTTTGGTTCACAATCATGACGATCCACCTGCAACAAAGAAGCCTGAGAAAAACATCTTCTGCTTTGACTGCTGCATCAGCGTTTGTCCTAAGTGCCTTTTTCGTCATCGCAAACACGTCCTTCTTCAGGTAATTCATCTTTATACCATCATTTCAATTCTCTCTCCTCTTCTTCTGTCTGGGTTCATACTCAAATCAATTCTAAAAGTGCCCTGTTTTCAGGTGAGAAGATATGTGTACCATGATGTTCTGAAATTGGATGATGCTGAGAGACTTATGGATTGCTATGGGGTTCAAGTAAGCACACTAGATTTTACCTCAATTTCATCCTAAATTTGAGATGCCCGGATGAATATTAATCAATTTAAGCATGTCTAATTTCTGGGTTTTGATTTTTGTTTCCATTGAATTGAAAGTCATACATCACAAACAGTGCAAAAGTGGTGTTCTTAAGACAAAGGCCACTAACTCGCCTCTTCAAAAGCCCAGGAGGTTGTTGCTTCACCTGTAATCGCAATCTTCAAGACCCTTTTCTCTTCTGCTCTCTCTCCTGCAAGGTCTTCCACTTTCTCTCTCTTCCCAATTTCTCAATTCTGCTCAAATTCAGCTTCAATCTGATTCATGAATTTCCCTTTTTAATTGTTTTTCTGGGTTTGCTTAGGTTCAACACGTACTCTCCACACAAGGGAGCTTGAAAATCAATCTCTCCAACAACCAAATGCTGGGTTTCTCAGACCTGGATGAGCACCAAGTCATTACACCCGACTCCGTGCTCGACTCGGCCGGCTCCGGTTCTTCCGGTTCAGGCTTGTTTCACGCCTCGTCCGACTCGACCGCCAGCAGTGACATCCGAGCCGCTCTCCACTGCACTGCTACGACCGAGATTGTGAGAAAGAAACGTAGCAGTCTGTCGGCGAACCGCGGTCCCAACCGATCCATGACGAGCCCTCAGCCGGCCGGTCCCACCCTGAACCGGAGAAAAGGTGTGCCGAACCGGTCTCCTATGTGCTGAAGTGAAGAAGTCTCTGGAGACAAAGGAAGCAGTAAATTTTTGGCAGAGGGCAGTAAATTTTTGGCCTCCACAAATATGTAGATTTTGCCCTTTTTTTTGGGGATAAAAAAAATTAAATTTTGGCAGCCATAGCTGAAAATAGGGCAGCTAAATTCAATAGGGAATCGGCAGATTAAATGTGGACAGGTTAGCAAAAGGTCACATTTTGACTCAGAATGACACCAGGATTTTTTTTGGGGGGGGTGGGGGGGGGGGGGTCCGGCTTACTTGGCTTTATCGTGTTGCTAATATTATTACTAGTTCAATATTTATTCATTTTAGTATCGTAATGCTACTTTGTTTTCTTTAATTGTCATCTTTTATATTATAATATGCTAATGCTTTAGGAATATTATTTAGGCATGCATATAGGATTGGACTTTTTCTACTCTAAGTAAATTAAAAATTTACAGGGTTATCAACATTTTCAATGCTTCATGTAGAATTTTTGTTGTTTGAAAGCTTTACTAAGTGGACTTATTAATTTTACAACATGAATATGATTATTTCTTTTGAAGAAATAAATCTAGATTTAATGTATTCTGAAAAAGGATTATAATCTAATCACAAAACATAATGTAGGAAATAGACATTAAAGTTATTTTTCTTATCGTTGTACGTCTGATATTATTTTATGCTTTTGTTTTGGATTTTGAATTCTCTATTTTATTAGAGTTAAGTTACCGTTGGCTTAATTAGGGGTAGAGTTCTCCCATCACAGTTGTTTTTTAATTTATAAGACTTAATTCGAGACCTTACTTAAGGGAATAAGTGTCAAACCACTTGAATCAACCTGTATTGATATTTCATGTTGATAATACTTCTAAGTCTTCTAGGACTCTCGAACTTTCTTAAATGAATATTGCACTCTAATTAATTTCACCAAATATATTTTTCATAGACAATTAATTTAAATAGTTATTAGCTAATAGCTGTTTATCAGAGTTGAGGTAGAATTTAGTGCAGTAAAAACTGCGGTTGGACAAGTTGGAGAGGGCCCAATGGGACCCAGCGTTGTGGGCCTATGGGATCGGCAAATCGGCCCTACAAATCCCCCAACCAAAAAGCAAAATTATGAAGCCGCCTGCGTGAACTGAAAATTTGTTTTTATTTTTGGCTTTTTGCTATGCTTTTTTCTCCCCCACGCTACTACTAGTTTTTATTACATGAGAAGTTAAAATACGGATGCTATTATTATTAATGATCAGCACTCTAATTAAAAGATTAAAGATCAAGAATACAATTACAATTAGATAGAGTAAAATAACTACAGGTTATTATAAAACATAAGAAACGATAAATTTCACCATCAAATATCATCACCGTCAACATAACTTTTTATTTATGGAACAACGCAATATTCATAATGAGCTACGTTTCCAATGATATACAACAACTAACCCTAATATCCCTCCATGCCAACTCTTCAATGCAAAAACATGCTACGATTGGAAAGGTGTTTGTTTACTAGAACCTTTTTTTTTTTTTTAATGCCTTTGATTAGATCATTCCATTTATATGGCCCTGTTTGGCAATCAGCTGTTAGCCATTAACTGATTGCATTAACTGTTAGTTGATTGCATTAGTTGTTTAACTTATCTGATTGCATTAACTGTTTGTAAAAAAGGTATTTGGTGAAGTTAGTTGTTTCTAACAAAGTTATTTGATAAAATTTCACTTATGCTCATTACTCAATTTCATTATTTTTCTAACAAAGCAATTTTTCATTTGATATTTGTTTTTCTTTTCGATATGAATTATGAATTAAGACTTATGTGATATATAAAATTACATTTATGCTTTTCCTAATTTTAGTACTTATTATCAAAATATCTTTTAATGTTAAATGTTTTCTTTTTTAAGAGCAATTGAAATTATGTGACATAAAAAATATTTATATATCATGTAAGACTAACTAACATAAATTATTTGTTAAGCATTATCTTCAACATCATAACCATCCACAACTCTTGTCCGAAAAGAGAAAAAAAATAAATTGAAAAATTTAAAGTATAAGCATCCAACATTCCGAATATCATTTCTAAATGATATTTAATGTAAATTTATCTAAATTATAAGGTTAATATAGTCATTGTAATAGTAAACATTAAAAACTTCTTTGAAAAAAACTATCCCAAAGAGCTTTTTATAAAAGAATTTTTTGAATATAAAATGTTAATTTAAAAAACTAATCAACCAAACACTCCAAATAGTTTTTGGATCAGAGTCAAACATCTAATATTCCAAAAAGTTCTTTTTGCATCAAAAAAGCTCTTCATCAAACATGGATAGTTAAAGAAGATAAATAATTATATTGAGTTTCTATTGCCTTTTTAGTATTTTGATTTCAGATCTTATGTTATTTATTGAAGTTTTCTTGAAATTAAAGCAAAATTAAGACTTGAAAGAGGATTTCTCGAATTTAAAGCAAAATTGAGACTTAAAAGAGTACACATGTGACATGCCAATAATTCGTAACTTAGAGAAAAATGTTCCATAATACGAATTAGTCAACCAAATTTAAAGTTAATTGTTTATTACAATTGCAAAAGTACCTTAACAAGTCAATAAAAGTTACTTAATTAGATCTTAGTTTACAATCCTCATTAAACATGGAGTTGAAAACTTTGTTTGAAACAAATAGCCAAGATTTTGACCACTCCAGATGTACTAACATGGAGAGAAATCTTGTGAAAAATTATTCTTTTTATTCTCTAAAGGAGAGTAAAATTCAACTAAATCAATGAGTTACACATGCAATGCTTGAATACCAAGTCATCAAAAGATATACTCTTACTAGACTAGCAATTAGGGGTAGGCAACAGATTGGGTTGGGCCGGACTGGACTAGCCTATTAACTAAACGGCTGTACTGGGTCCAGTATATTTGTTAATGGGCTGGAATGGGTTATGGGCCAAATGAACCCGACGCGCCCATGACTCACTCATTACCACCTAGAGAGTGTTTTTTGTTATTTAATTTTTCAACTAATGTATTTGTAATTTTCCAACCAAATTAAACTAGTCCAAATTCAAAGTTAGAAAATACACAATCAAGCTAATAAATGGGTCGGGTCAAGTTGGCCCATGGGCGGTCCGCTTTTGGCCCGTTTAAAAACGGAACAAACTTGCACTAGACAACGGTGTATAATTATTATTGTTATGTACAAAGTGTTGGTAATGAGGTTAACTAATTGAAACATGTAAATTAGTGTGTCAATTGGGTTAAAAAAATAATGGGTTACTAAACGGGCCGTTAATGGACTTGCCCAATCTGGCCCGTTAATATAGCTTAATAGGCTTGCCCATTAATGACCCAATCCATTATTGATCATGTCCTTTATTAGCCCTATTTTAAACGAACCGACCGCTTAATCCAACCGGTATCCGATCCGTTGCCCGCCCCTACTAGCAACACAAGCTTACATTATAGATCGATGTCTATAAACTCCAATAATATAGCAGAATCTAGGAAAGATAAGTCTTTGATTTTGAAAAACAAAGACCATTCAAGTAAAATGTAAGCTTCAAAGAGTAAAGGAAAGTTTTCACATATAAATATCTCGGATCTATAAATCCGAAAATAATATATAATTTATATTAGAAACATGATTCATGGGCCACGGCTATGTCGTGTCTAGAATTTGATTTCAATGCCATTTAGTCATGGAAACTAGCAATTTTGGGTATTTGTCCCATCATCTTGCAGGACTGCCGACTGCTTGTTAGAGGGAACCAGACGTGACAACTCACCCCCACTTCCAAAATATGATTGATTGTTTTAAGCAATGCAAAAGATACACATTACATTGCCCTTACTAAGGACAATGCTTAAACAACATTAATTACTATATGTTAATTTTCCTGAATGAAAGCCCTTTAGTCAAGCAAAAGTGTGGTTTGCCAACTAATCTTCAGCCATATTGACTTTTCCATAACCATGCCCTACCTTGCTAATCTCATGGTTACGATTATGGTAGTTATTATGCTATATGTTCTGCAACTCTTAAGACTCTAACTTCACAAACCCAGTTCTATCACAGGCCTCTTTCTTCTTTTTCTTTTTTTGTTATTGGATTTTAATGATCTGAACTTTGAGGGGTTGGATTATAGCTGGAAAAAATGCAAGTTTAGATTATTTAAAACTTGGATTGTACGAACTAAAGTAAAATATCTCTCTAAACTTCTTCTACCCTGTTTTTGTGGAGTAGTAGTTAGTTTACGATTTTTAAATCTAGAGTCAATCAGAATCAGTGTCTCAATAATTTTAAATTCAAAGGTAAGGCTGCTATATTAAACCCTCCCAACACCCCACCTAGTGGCGAGATTTTTTTGGAGTATTGGATTTGGTTTTGGATTTGAATTTTGAGAGGTTTGTTTGTCAATAATCTGACCTTGAGAAAATAACTCCCAACATGCAGACCTTTTGAAGCATTTATTTTCAATATTACAAAGGTGATAGATTTTATTTTTGAAGCGATTTGACCTTCCAAATGAATGCATGCAACTGAGATGTCATATACTTTTGTTGTTTTAGGGGAAATGTTATTTGAAATTTATTGAAAAACACAATCTAAAACACCTTGTAATATTGAAAATAAATATTTCAAATGGCCATAATATTGGGAACTATTTCTTTCGGCCAAATTAGATATCATATATGTTTTTTTAAAAAAAAAAAAAAGTGTGGACAAGTAATACCCTGTAGTGCACCTATGAAATATAACTCAAAAACACTTTAAATGGAGGAAAGCCAATGAGGAAACACTACAATGGTGCACCTCAGTTGGAATGGTAAAAATTCAACAACCCCCCCCCCCCCAAAAAAAAAAAAAACCAAAAGGACAAAATCTATAGTGTAAGACGCATCAAAGCAGTACTTGCCTTTCATAACCCAAAGAGAGAGGGGCTGTTCATGATCATTTATGAAACGAGGACTAGGGTCGCTAACAACAAGCAGCACCAGTGGTCTAGTGGTAGAATAGTACCCTGCCACGGTACAGACCCGGGTTCGATTCCCGGCTGGTGCAATTCTTTTTTTTCTTTTTGATTTTTCCCTCCCAAAACTGATTGAACCACTTCAGCAGATTGACCTGTCATCCGCACGAACTACATTCTCATCTAAGCTTTTACTTTTACCAAGAAGATCAAGGACAGTAATATCAATATGAATAGACAATTCTTCGCAAATAAGAATTTAATTCATTCATTAAACACAGTGCACAAGAAGCACTGTTGAGACTTCCTTGGGTAAAAGTAACATGAATCAACAATTTCTTGGCATATAACAACCGAGTTTATTTTTGGATTATAAACAAAATGGAGTTTATTCCTAATCATTAATCAGAGGGCAGAAGGAGCAACGGCAGGACTGCATTGAGTAGGCAAGTATTGAAGAAAATCTTGATGAGCTTGCAACATGAGTTCATCATCATCCCATTCATCGCGATATGTCTCTGGTCGGATTATCCTGTTGGGGCTTTTTGCAAAGTACATGTTCTTCCTCCATTCTTCAACCGAAGGGCTCCCAGACTCGGCAGCGAGCCAGTCATAATACTCAAACTGCTGGGACAGAGAGAGATTATCTATTTTTGTGACATCTTTGGGAAGCAGACGTACAAACCAAATTTCACAAACCAAGAATGATAGTGTTAATGTCTCACTAGTTCTGGGTTAGTAGACAAGGGCAAAATGTCTCACTAGTTCATTATGCATTTCTTGTATTGTGAAGTAGGAGACAGTTCACCTTACTAAACTAGGGTACAAAAGGGTCCTACCTGTTGATCACCTAATTGATGAGTATATCGCTTTGGAATGCCAGCGGCTTTCAATGTTGAGTAGAAAGCTTCCACCTCCTCCATCATCTTTTCTTTCGATGGGAGTGATACACGCCCTGATAAAATGCCTGCTATCCACTTACTTTGAAGTTCGCAAAGAATGAAAGGAACAACCTACCATCAAAACTTCGGTTAGTTCAGCTATTTGATGAAGAGAACAGGCATCTTCTCAACTTGATTGGGACACAACACTAAGGGAAAAGTCCTACCTTAAATGGAAGACCGACAAATGAAAGTCCTGGAGCTAATGCAGGAGGAAACACATGCTGATACAGTGGGCCCACGCGATTATCATCAACGTTAACAATGCCACCAGTGCGAAGGAAAGGAAAATGATACTTATACCTGACAATGGTTGCATGATAAGTTAGTGCTGTCAATCTATGGTGTCCATAAACAGAAGTTCATAGTTGAAGCAATAAAATACCCTGTGCAATGAAGAATGACATCTGCAACCACCACGCTACCATCTTGAAATGCTACTCGACCATCTTCATATGCACTTTCTATCTGCATGGTTTACTGTGTAAGAACAATTTGATATTGCACTATCCCTAGCATCAGGGACAAATGATGTTCCATGGACTTTTCACCATGGTCAATCAATTCTTACCCTAGGTGAGTGCTTTTACCATTGGATGGAGCCACATGTTATCATAACCAGGTTGCTTCCCATAACTCCCAGCTGGCTTTGATCTCGAAGCTACATGGACCTCCTTGGCCGCTCCAGCAATGTCCCTGCTGATATCAACAGCACTAGCAGAACTTCCAATCAAAACCACAACCTGATAGCAGCAAGAACGCATCAAAGAGTAATTAATATTAATGGCTAATCATATACTCACTGAAATAGGAAATCGAAAGGGACATGGCATCTACACAATTTAGTTTCTTTTTATGGCTGTTGGGAATTGGGTTTTCAAAATTAGTCACAATCTATTCATTATCCTCAACTTCACATCCTCACAATACGACACTGCAACTTATATCAACATCCAACTCCAGATGTAAGCTGGAACACATATGGCACCATTTCCGCACCAAGAGAATGACAGTCATGACAGTGTACTACATTGTGGAGTTTGATAGCAGTGAAAACACAGATCCAGCATATATACCTGGTCTTGATAGGGCTCTGGGTTACGATAATTGTGGCTATGAGTTTGCCTCCCTGGCCAATGCTCAGCACCTGCATATTAGTAGCAAGCCATGTGACAGTAAAAAGTGCAATAGCTGAAATTCCCAATAATCAAATCATATACAATAACATGGACAATAAGAGCTACTTCAAACCCCCCCCCCCCAAAAAAAAAAAATTTCTTTCGCAAGGACAAAATCACTAGTATTAGCATAAGACACTGACCGTCCCCCGTAAAGCTTAAGTTGATAATTGACGGCTCAAGAATAGGTTTTATACTGCAACAAATGAACAGATTGTAGCAATGAAATGACTCACCAGGAATATCAGCAATCCGTGGTTCAGTATAATGTCCATTGCATACAACCACAGCATCATAAGTTTCAGCCAATTTCCTATCATCATCTCCAACCTTACTCCTAGAGCAAACTTTCCACATTCCATCTGTCTCCAATCCAACATACTGCACCTCAGTCTGGTAACGAACCAACTCATGTAGTCGAAACTCACGAGCAAAATCCTCCAAGTATCTTAATACCTCTTCATGGCCCGGAAACCTTCGCGAATCCCTATCATCCTTGCCTACAAGCAAGAAGGGAAATACCATAACCAATATGTCTAGCACAGATAACCATCGCTTCTATTTTATAAAATTCAATGATGCCAACATGAGAGTCCTGGCAAGCAATTGGTAACTTCATGCACTTGAGCAATTGTGTAATTTGGAATAACTAATTGGATCTGGGTAGTGGGCTTCTTTACCATAAGCTCAGCTCTAATAGTTTCATCTTGGTAACTTTACGCAATTGGGCTATTGAGCAGTAGTCAATGCCAATTTGATGGGTAATTTGGTAATGCTCAATCTTGCTCACCGAGCTAAATTGACTTTAAATGGATCAATGTGATGGGTAATTTGGCAATGCTCAATCTTGCTTTTTGACCTTAATTGACTTCAAAAGGATAAACTTGATCGGAAATTTAATTGGGTAATTTGTTTCCCCGACATTATCCTTCTGCTCTGATTACATATACATTTCAATTTTAACACATACACCATGAATAAACTTCAACCGAGGATGGTAATTTTGTTGAACTGGATTGCATCTAATATCTTGCATCACAATCATAATCCTACCCAAATCAATCCATCAATCACATATCACAGACGAATTAAATCATGACCATAAAATTGCTGAATTATCGGGAATAAAATGATTAATAAAGAAAACGATTGATTACCAGTGGCAACAAAGGGGAAATCACGAAAGCCCATAACTTCTCTGGGAAGATTAGTACGAAGGGAGCTGTAAAGGCTGGAATGAACGATGGTCCGACCCGGGTCGAGCCCAAGCGGGTCGGATTCGACTTCGTGTGTGTAAACCCATGTGCCGCCGGGCTGGGCCTCGCGCTCGAAGACCACCACCTTGTGCCCTTCTCGACGGAGCTCACGCGCCGCCACGAGGCCGGCTGCCCCGCCGCCTATGACGGCGACCTTTCTGGATGTCAATTGAAGGGCCATTCTTGGGATTGGAGAGGCGTGGTGGAGAGAGAGAGAGAGAGTAGCGGTAGTCAATTTCATTCCGATTTCTTCACCGTAAGCTCCGTACATGTTACATGTAGTGGTACTATTTTATTAGGAGTCATGATATGTGTTTTGCCGTAAAATATTTTTAAATATTTTATTTAAATTTAAATTAAAATATTTTATAATTTAAAATCAGTTAAAGTTTAATAATTATAACTTATTATGGGTAATAAAGTTTTAATATTTATTGGTTCCGTTAATAAATATAAACTAACATTCTAATAGGATTAACTTCATCCGCGAAGGCATATTATATGTATGATTTTTTAAATGCAAAAAATTATGTATAAAATGATGAATTTATAAAATTTATAACTTTTGATGTCCTTCCACTATTTAATCATACCTTTTTTTCAATTTAATATGTGATAATATATATTTTAAGTGAAAATAAGACATTTTTAAATGTCTTGTAGTAAGATACTTATCATTTTGTTTTATTAAGAGTTTGTGATGTACATTTCATGCATGCATCTTTGTTTATTTTGCAATTTTTGTTACATTTGTTAATTTCTTCCTCGCAAAATGAAAAAAATAAGTTTTTTAGATCTATTTTTGAAGTAGTGAGAGTTACGTGCAAACTCACATAAGTGACACTGACATAATTGTCAGAATCTTATTGCATAAGATGATCTCACTAACTAGAAATAAAATGGTGCCATTGAAATTCATCATATGTGTTAGGTAAGATGGTTTTTAAATTAAATACTCACACGGGAAACAATGCCCAGATGTGCAGATGATCATTTATGTGTCTAAAGAAAGTCACAATTCAGCCAAACTTCAGGCTGCGATCGGTCGCAGCTTGAATATTTACGCCAAACATTAAACAATGTTTTCTTTTCCGAAAGAAACATTATACGACTTCAAATTATGCAAATAGGAATAATTCTTTGCATTCTTTTTTTTGTTTATTTTTCTCTGTTTTGGGGGGACAGGTAATTGAGAAATAAGAAGCTTGTTAAAACTTCAATTAACGACTGTTAAGTCTGTATAAATGCAGTCAGTCTCGGTACAAATCCCAATAATTTGATCCCTTTGAAGGTTGAACTCTTATTTTTGTTACACAGCAAGTGTATGTCATTCTATGGTCTATACTCCATCAATAGCAAATTTGTGTAAAGGTTATGCCAATCAGAGATTAGGTTGAATTTGAATATTATCTGTAATTACAAATTCAAATTGGCGAAAGGAATCAGGAGTTGCTCATTTAGTGATGTATTTAGGGCATTACCAGCCAGAGTTTCATTTTTTGAAACTCAGGCCTGTCACGTCAGCATGAGTTTCACTTGCATTTCATTCAATTTTTTAGTCATTGGAACTTATTTCAGGATAATTAATTATCATGGAGCCCATAATTTAAACTTAATTTATTACTTTTTTATTTTTTATGTTGTATTTGAGTTTTAACTTTTATAATATGCGTGAATGTTCTGTATTTATCAAGAGTGAGGAATATTTATTTTATTAACATAAAAATGAATAAATTGATTTTAATTTTTTGGTTTTTTTTTTGTGTGTTTGTTTTCCAACAAGTGAAAAAAGGACAGGATTTAAAGTATAATCAATTAAAAATTAAGATAATTATTTTATTAAAAATTTCAGAAAATTGATAGTTATAGGCAATTTTCAGATTAAAAAATGCACTGCAGAAGAAGACCAAAAAAATTGGAATAGCCCAACTTTTTCTTTTTTTTTTTGCTTTTGGAATTAATTACAACTATAGAAGAAGACAAAAAAATATTACATGCAGGGGGGAACGCCCCCCGGTCTGCCATGCATGCCGTGCCAGGAAATTCATGGGCTGCCAAAAAATTGTCTGACTCGCGGGCCCCACAGTGACACACGTGCCCTTACGCTGTAGATGTCCTTAGCATAGTCTTGTGAATTGCGTTGATAGTGTGGTTCTTGTTTTTAGGGGTTTCCTCATATTTTCATCGTACCAATGTATGAAATAGAAGAATTTGGTAATGTTTTTCTTGGCTTGGTTTTTCCTTTATAAATCTACATAGAATTAAAGCAAACATATAAAAAATGTACAAGTTTTCAACAAAAAAAGGAGAAAATTCTGTACATGCGGTCGTTTTCACCTTGGATTGAGTCTATAAGTTTAGAAAGCTGTTGAAGCGAATGTTATTCAATTGTCTAACTCCAGGAGCAAAGCGATGGATCGATAGCCTATGCTACTTGAACTTGGCTAAGAGACTTGGATACAACTATCATATGTAGGTAACGATTAAGGGATAGTAGTTAGTAATTTTCAAATTATGAGATATTAAGGAAAGTCTCCAAATGGCTATGCTACTACATCTAACTCCTTGCTTATGTAGGATTTCAGGATATTGGTTCACTTTAATTTTATTTATTGGCTTAATTCAGAGCAGTTAAGTGTCAAACACATGTTCGATATTGTGAATCTGTGCACAATTACTTCGAGCATAATGGAGAATGGAAGTTATATAATTATTAAGAAGCACATAGGACTAATGCAAAGGCCATGCCACAAGCATTTCCCTTTCTGCTCAAGATTTATACATAACCCACTAGAACATCACCTTCTTTTTTCCTTTTTTAATTTTTGTAGGAAGGGGACTTGATGGGTCGGCCCAGCCACCACAGTAGAAAGGCCCATGTATGCCACACCGGCCCAAAATGCTACTAGTGCCAACACAGACCTTGATTTTAACTTGAAATGAGAAATCTTCAATTTCGGATTATGTTTTTGGTCTTTGGAACTTTATTTAACATATTTAAGTTACTGTTGATCTATAAAAAGATATACTTATATATACACTCGTAAGTTTATTATCAGTCTATGTAGACTTGAAATGATGACACGCCAGGGGGGGGGGATGTGTGTTTGAAACTCAATAAATTTTGAGTAATGATGTAGCGAATCCTAAACCCTGTTGCAATCTAAGAGTGACAGGGGATTAACATGTAAAGGCTAACTACTAATCCCCCCCCCCCTCTTCTGAATTTTGGGCAATATGATATGATTTTATATGGCAAATCTAAGTACACATTTACTGCTTTTTAAACAGCCGATTTCATGATTGATACACATTACATTATCGTATACGGTAGGCCCAATAGCAGTTGTCTTTACTGATCTGAATTAGAGTGGACATAACAAGGCCCACAATGATTCTAGCCCATATTCCATGAATGGTGTCTGGTAAATTCCTACCTCATGAGATGGAGTACCCTCAATAACAAACACCCACCAAAAAAAAAAAAAAAAAAGCAAAAACAAAGAATCCACCTAGAAAAGCATATAATATATCTCTACAATCTTGTGACACTTATATAGTTTAGGAAGAAAAGGTCTAGTTATCAATCGGTGCAAGACTACTGACTAGAGCAAGCATCTCGTTTTGAGGTTCAAGTATAAGAACGTCTTACATTGAGTTTTAGAAAAATGACTAGCACTGAGGCTTTGAAGTAGAAAAATGTACCTAACATATTTGAATTAAGAAAAATTTGATGGAAAGAAAATTGGAAGCAAGGAAAAAAAAAAAAAATTAACAAGTTATCTCCACCACCATCTTCCTCTCAGTTTAAAATGAAAGTTGAGTTATCTTCAATAAACAATCTTCATCAAATTTTTCACCCTTTTTTTTTTATTTTTTTTTTGGAAACAAGGTTAAAATTCATATCTCTAGATAAATAATTACATAATATACCCAGACATAATCAAATTCAACGGTTCAACCCGTACAATAATTATCCGAGAAAAATGGCATTAGTCCCTCTATCCATCCTCTTGTGGCATTCTTTTTCAACTTTCTTTTAGCCCAAGTGTAGAAAAAAGAAACTGTACTCTTCGTATTGTCTCCTTCTAAATTTCTTTTTTTTTTTCAAATTTGTTAAGTTCAAACTCGTTATAAATGTTTGAATTGAAGAAATAAAACTAAAGTTAAAGATATTGCTTAGCAATTAATATTTTCTTCATATTTCTCACCAAGGGTTAGCAGTTAGCACATTTCTCACCCTTAACATCCACGAGGGAAAAAGTCATGCTGTGTCATTGAAACCGCAAATTAAAAGAGAATAAGTAATTCCTCATGACATAATAATGGAGGTAGAAATTTGGCTCTTGACAATGACATGACAAGCCCTTTTTATTTTAGGACCACCAATGTGTGTCTTTGTGTTCATACTCACCAAAAGGGGCATCCGGAAATCCAGTGCTTTTGTTTTTTGGTTTAAGTCAACTATACAGCATTTTTGGGGCATAATGCCTTGTCCTAAGCTCCCAATAGTGGCAATAAATAAGAGGCAATTTACTTTATATAGTTTTATGGATATTTTATATACAACATTTTTCAGGTCTTCATCTCATTTATTTATTTATTTCGAGGATCTGTTCTTTTTGTATATTGACCAATTGACGAATCAAATATCCAAGGTAACTCCTAACTTACCAGACCTATATTGACAATTAGAAATAGTCGGTTGCACAATCGAAAGCCACCCAGATCCTCTTTCAAGGGTCGTAGGCTAGTCTAATTGGCCTATCATATATTTTGATAAGGTTAGCTCAATTAGACCACAAGTTTAACAACCATTGAACCTAGTTAAGATCGGGATTATTTTCATGAGCAAATCCCGACTATTCTCTCTCCCACACTCTCTACTTGACTTCACCTTTCGACACAAGTCAACTGTCCAAAAATAAGGATGAGAGCTCTCTCAAGCATTTCATCGAACACGCGGCGGACATGAGGGAAAACTCTTAATTCCACACATAAATAAGGTGTGGTTGGGCCCAACACAAAGTCTAATTAGTCATCAAAAAGCTAATTACATTTCGAGCCAAGAAAAACTAGCGACTGATTATCATGAAAGCCAACTAAACATACAAGTAAAGTAACATCCATATGCACAAACATGAACTAGAGATTGAAAATTAATCTAACACAATCTAACAAACTAATAAACAAGGATTAAGAATAAAAACTAAATATTTAGCCAAACAAAATCAAACACAATAAAATAACATAATCTAAGCAAGCACCAAAATATAAAATAAAGAGATAAAGGGAAGAGAAACCTTAGTCTTAATTGCCAAGCTTGAATTAAAATCAACCAAAATAAATCATAATCTCCTCAAAAACTCCCCCAAAGCCACTCAAAAACTCCTCTTAAACAGTAATTGAAATGACAATGGAGCCATAGGAGCTGGAGTGGCAACAGGTGTTTGTGGCAAGATTGGGTTCAGATGAATTAGCAGGTGTTCAATGGCCATCCGTGGCCACCTCCCAAATTTTTGTCATGCAATTCCTTGAGTTGCAAGATTATTCCAGGGTGGTGATGGCCACTGGCAGCTGTGGCCAACTCTCCTCTCATTGCTTCTTCAATTTTTATTATCTATCTTTGCTCTTTCTTTGCTCTATCACATCTGGATCCGTTATTTGCATAGTCTCATCTTTGAAAAAGAGAGCGTCATTCTCTCGATTAATATTGTTTTGGACATAATTTTCGCCAACTTTTAGATTAATGTTACCTAGGGCCTGTTCTTTTCGTAGATAAATTGGGGTGGATAAAAAGGTAAAGTGGGTTGAGGTCGGTTGAGGTGGGTTGAAGTTGGTTTTTTTTTTTTTTTTTTAATGTGGGTTGAAGTGGATTGAAGTTGGTTGAAGTTGGTATATTTTTTTGTGGTGGATTGAAGTGTGTTAAAATAATGAGAATGTAATTATGAAGGGATCGGTTGAAGTGGGTTGAGATTGGTGTTTTTTTTTGATGGGTTGAAGTTAGTTAAAGTGAATTAAAGTGAGTTAAGATTGGTGAATTCAAAAGGCCCTACGAAAAGAACAGGGCCCTACTATAAAATAGGCATCCATGCGTGCATTGACGATAGCAAATTGCCCAATAGATTTCAAGTGATTAGGTCAATTGCTTTTCTAGTATGATCGAATTATATATTACAAAAAGTAGGTAGGAAGCACAAGGCCGACTTATTCACTTATTCCCCGCTAAGCACAGATGGCACGTTGGGTACGCACAGCCCTTAGCTGGAGACCATCACCTTCGCCATAGAAATATTTATCCACCACCTACAAAAATTCAAAATTATAATAAATGAATCCCTTGTTTTAATTTGACCGTAAGCAACATTAATTAACGTTTTGGAAATTGTCACATTATTAGGAGAATGTTGGGAAATTAAAATTCTTGCATTTTCACTTGTCAATGTGCCAATTTTTTTTTGGGGTAAAAAAGGTAAACCATATTGATGAACGAAGTATATATATCATTTTATGTATTACAAGAGAGACAAGGCGTGTTCGGCAATAGCGTCTTTGATAGTATTTGACGTTTTAACTTAGTTAATAAACTCATTAGGTAATTTTTAGTATTCGGTAACATAGTATTTTGACTAGCATTTCAAGTAGCGTTTAGCATTTTAAGTAGCATTTCTGAAAAACTAATAGTATTAACATTTTGCATTCGAAAGTAGTGTTTCATATTTTTTTAACCAAAAAATATCCTTTAGAAATTTTATCTTTGGAAATAATCTATATTCTTTTATGTCAATTTACATTAATCAGCTGAGTCAATAGTTAAATTTGCCGAACACATTTATTTCAATTGTTCATCCAAACAGCTATATGCTAACAACTAAATTAGAAACGTTGTCCGTTATCTAAACAGTTGTCCGCTACCTGAATCGCTGTCTGCTACTTGAACCGCTAATTTTGCCGAATAGGAACTAAAACTACTTATTTTAAAGTAAGTTTTAAGGTCCATTTATGAGCCTACTATATAAACTTTATTTTGAATGTGTGTACATACATACTATATATATATATATATTATATATATATATATATATATATAATATATATATACTATATATATATATATATATATATATATATATATATATATATATATATGTATTTATGTATGTATGTATGTATGTATGTATGTATGTTATATATATATATATTATATATTATATATATATATATATATATATATATATAGTATATATATATATATATATATATATATATATATATATTATATCTATATATATATATATATATATATATATATATATATATATATATATATATATATATATATATATATATATATATATATATATATATGTATGTATGTATGTATGTATGTATGTATGTATGTATGTATGTATGTATGTATATATATATAACATTTGAAATTTGTAAACGTAGATTGTTTAAAAAATCCAGTTGAGAAGATAGGGAGAAATTGAGAAAAGAACACTTTGAAATTATGAAAATATATATCTAAACTTTAAAGAAAATGTAATAAAATTAAATAGAAGGGAATATGAAAGTAGTCAAGGTCTATAGTTGCCTATTTATTATCCACGCAATAAATGTTGTAGAAAATGCACCATCAAACAAAGATTGAAAGTATTTTTATTGACAAAGGTGGTTGTTTTCTTTTCTTTGAAAAAAAGGATATCTAACTTTAATTTTTTTCTTACAAAATTAAATCACAATACTTGTAGTCGCTTTTAATTATCAAGTTAATATATTCCCCCATTGATACCATACATTTCACAATTAAAAAAAAAATGCAAATATACACTTCAAAAACAATCATATATATATATATATATATATATATATATATATATATATATATATATATATATATATATGTATGTATTTATCTTGATAGCTTTAGATCTACTCAGTTTCCATTCCCAAAATTCTAACAATATGATGTTACACGAGGATATGAAGGACAGCAAAAAGGAGAACATAATGCACGCTAATCATTATTTTTTGCATCGAAGGCGAAACTTGCGGAGGTTAAAAAAAAAAAATGTTTAAAGTTGTTGACAAACTCATATTTTTCATGTAATTGTTCTTAATCATTCATTATGTTCTTGTAATCAATTGTTCCCATCGTTAGGTGGGTGGGATGGTGACCTTCCAAGTTTTTATAACCCCCCCCCCCAAAAAAAAAATCCCAATGCTATTGGCAATAGGACTACCCCATTTGCTACATGCATTTATGAATTAATTAAAGAGCCACCCTCATAAAATTACATTGTAATAGTATTATTTTTGTGACTGTAAATATATACTCACTCCGTTTCATAATTTTGTTCATTTTTTTATAGAAATTTTAAAATAAAGTCTCTTTTTACTATTATATATTCATATTAAGAGTTTTTATCTTTTTTTCTGAAAACAATTAAAAACACAACTTTATTCTAATCGTCAAATCCATGATATTGGATGATATCCCTAGTGTCAATTGTCAAACCCAACTTTATTGTAAATTTAAAAAAAATAAAATAAAAATTGCACTCTCTTCTCATTTACTCCCCCCTTCCCCTATGGGAGCCTACTATGTATATAAATACGGTGATAATAAATTCTGATTTCTGATCTTCTATATATACCACTTTTGAAGGAAGATCTTTTGCGTGAGAAACTTGTGTACATTCTTTCAAAATTGGAGTCAAAATTAATAGCTAGAAGGTTAGGCATATAAGGTCAACATATAGCCTAAGAAATAAGCACCAGAAGATGTAGGCTAAGAAATATTTACTCTACATTCGCTTGGGAGCTTCGTCAATTTTGATAGTAGAAGTAACAGATATGCAAAATGAAATTAAAGCCGCAGTACAAGCAGATTTCACCAATATCCACATTGAAGGAGACAATAAAATTCTCATTCAAGCAGTTCAAGGTCATATTCAACCACCATAGGAGATACAAGTACTCGTACAATACATACTCACTTACATCAAGTTATATAATAAGGTTTTTATTCATCATATTTTTAGAGAAGGAAATTACGTAGCTGATTGGCTAGCAAAAATTGATTTTTCCTTACATTCCAAGGTTGTCTAGAATGTGATCCCGCATATGGACCTTCTTTCTATCCTCTACGAGGATAATCTAGAGAGAACCCTTGAGAGAATGGCTGCTTAGATTGTAATGCTTACCTTTCTTACAAAAAAATACATATATATATTTTTTCTTTTTTGAGTAAGAAAGGTAAGTGTTTAATACAACCGTAAAAGTCATTGTTTTAGGAATTTTCCTTAGATTATTTTCGTAGAGGACGCGAAGCAAGTCCCTATGATAAATCTTGTACCACATAACTGTGAAATGTAATGATAGGCAGCAAGTACTGGTCTTAAACTAGATATATATGATATAACATGTTTTAAATTTATTGGATACTTATCTTGCATTGTATGCCTTTTTTCATATCTTCAACTCCATAATCAAATAATGAACATTTTTGGGATGGAATTTTCTTTAAACGTAATAAGATGTAAGAAACAATAAAATGAAAATATTTCAAAATATTGTTTTACATTGATTTCTTGGTTTAGTTGTTAAAATGAAGACTGTGAACATATTGTCCGTGAGATATGAAGTTTTCCTCGTCATGCTGTTGTATATTGATATTTATAACTCATTGAAAGAATTAATAATAAGAATCTTCAATTCTGATTTTTTTTTTTTTGGGGTCCTGTTTGATCTTGATTTTAAAATCCTACTCTTTCACCCAAAAAAAAAAATTAAAAAAATAATAAGGGTTACGTGAGTTGTTATTAAAAATCTAGGGAGTTACGGGGGATGGTCAAAAAAGGGCGTCTTTATTCTACGACTTTTTAGGCAAAAGATTTTGGTATGTGAATTTAGCGTGCGAATTCAACATTGATTCGGACTCTTGTTCTTGGTCTATATTCCTCACGCCGCTGCCAAGCTAGTTAGGCTCTATTCTTTGACACACTTCTACAAGTGACTCAGCGACACGAGGATGGATTCAAAATCTTGCCAGGAGTGATAGTATATTTCATAATCCGTGATTGGAAAGGAGCGGTAATTTTGGCAGTTGAAGTTATAAATATGAGAAATGGTTTAAAAGTATCAATACAAGCAGTTTTCTACGGCTATAAAAGTTTAACCTGATACGATAACTCGATCCGAATCCGACTCAAATTTACGGAGAGAAATACGAACCCGACCCGAATCGAACCGATTTCCACCCGAAGTCAATACGATTTGACCGTTTAGCGTGAAAACCTGTTATTGTTCAGTTTTGAGCAAATTTAAACTATTTTCAAGACCGACACGAAATTGACCCGTTTATTAAATAGGTCGACCCGACCTGAGCCGTTTTAAAGCTCTACAGTTTTCGATGATAGTCACATAGAAGGAGAGAACAAAATACTTATTCAAGCAGTTCAAAGTCACATCTAAACACTGTGGAAAATTCAAATTTTGTTGTAGGATATCAATGCTTAATTTGAATTCTATAACCATGTTTTTGTTAATCATATTTTTACGCAAGATGACTAATAACTATACACCTGATTGGCTGATAAAATTTGGTACTTCCTTACGTTTCATAGTTGTGTGAAAGAGGGTCATCTGTAATGACTTACTTTCTATCCCATATGAGCCTTAAGAGAAGTATTTCTTATGCAGTATTACTTATATTTCTTATCCAAAAAAAATAAAATAAAAGTTAGATTAGGACGAATGTCTTATTTATGCCGCATTAGGTAACTAAAGTCTTTTCATGACAAAAATTACTAATTACTTAGAGTGTTTGGTTCATTGGTTTTCGTAATAGATTCTACCCCAAAAAATATTTTTTGCAAAAACGTTATTTTTTAAGGATTTTTAAAGAATTAATTTGTGTAGGCTTTTGTATTCGTTTTTTAAGAAATACGTTTTTGTTTTCAATCTCTTTAAAAATCGACTAATTTCACCCAATATTTTTTCATGAATAGATGTCGCAGATAGCTAATGCTAATAATTAATACAACTAACTAAAAACTAATAATTAATTCAAGTGGCTGATAACTAATACGTGATTACCAAACAAGGCCCTAATTATGAGGATGATAATGTAGCCATGCTAGTAGGGCTAAACTCTAGTACAAACTATCAATTTGTCATTAATTTGTTATAGATGACAATTGAGAAATTACAAAAGGTAATACAATATGATTATAACACAACAGATGAGGCAAAATCGAATATAAAATATAACGTACTCAAAATCTCAATCTTAACCATTACGTCAAGAACCGTGTTAGTTGAAAATGGAGAAGTTGAACATAATAACTTCATTTCTGTGGAGTATAGGGTTCCTCTTTTGTTGAAGCTATATTGAAGCTTTCTGATAATTACGTCTATATCTATTCTAAATTAGTGAAAAGATTACTTGATATATATTACATGTTTTGTGATTTAATGTTATTTTGCAAAATCAACACAACAACAACAACAACAACTACTTCCAGTGTGGGTCCCGCTTTCGCGGGGTCTTGGGAGATCCAGCTGTAGGCAACCTTACCCCTACCGGTATTCCTACCCATAGAGAGGTTGATTCCTAAAGACCCACAAAACAGCTTCTGAGAAAAAAGGTTTAAAGAGAAAACGATTGCAAATCAATTACCAATGAGGAGAAAAGGGTACGGAGAGCAAATAAATAAGGAGCGGAGACATACCTCAACAAAACCAGGGACGCTAGATACCGTCACAGCCCAGAAAAGGACGACCTGCAGACAAATACACCAAAAGAAACCCCACCCCACCCGCCCCACCCCACCTAAGCTATTGTCACCTATGGAGCCGGACCCCTACAATCAGAAACCTTAATCTTATCCCGCCACACCCTCCTATCCTGGGCCATGTCCTCCGTCAGACGGACAACTCTCAGGTCCTCTCTAACCACTTTCTCTAGGTTCTTCTTCGGTCTACTTCTCCCTCTCTTTCCGCCGGGGGGGACGATCATCTTGCACCTTCGCATTGGGGCGGCCACACGTCTCCTCTTTACTTGGCCGAACCATCTAAGCCTCGATTCCCTTATCTTCTCCTCTATGGGAGCTACTTCGGCTAAGCTCCTGATTACGCCATTCCTAATTCCGTCTAATCTCGTGTTGGGGAGATCCAAGGAGGGAGCCCACTTCAACCAAGGTCCATGGCAACAAGCCCAAGTGAGGTTCCATCCTAAAACCAATTGGCAATAGGAGGAGTAGCTCACTTGACTTATATACCATGACCCTTCTTCTCAAGCTCCCGATGTGGGACTTCTTTACTCATGTGTGACGTTCCCAACAATCTCCCCCTCACACATGAGTGCACAAGCTCCCCCTTGAGCGGAAGCCTTTACCAAGGTGTCAAGCCACCCATCAAGAGCTTATCCACACCATCGAGTCACGCTGCAGCACATGTATTACCGCTCGATCAACACCTGCGTGTCATTTCACCAAGCTCGTCCATGGGGTCCACCATGCCACACCTTTTTGTTGCCTAGCCGAACGCACCATCGGCTCTGATACCACTTGTTGGGGAGATCCAAGGAGGGAGCCCACTTCAACCAAGGTCCATGGCAACAAGTCCAAGTGAGGTTCCATCCTAAAACCAATTGGCAATAGGAGGAGTAGCCCACTTGACTTATATACCATGACCCTTCTTCTCAAACTCCCGATGTGGGACTTCTTTACTCATGTGTGACGTTCCCAACATCTCGTAAAACCACACATCCACCTGACCACTCTTATCTCAGCTACCATCAATCTATGGACCTGCATCTTGTGGAAAGGGAAAATTGACACGATAGAAAGCATTTTGTTTCTTTTTTTTTGGGCCATTTCTTTTTCACCCCCTTCTGGTTGTGGAAAGGGAAAACTGACACGATAGAAAGCAACCTCGTCTGGACGTGACGCTATTTAGCACCTAAAATGTATCCTTGATTTGATATTTATCCTCCATAAGTAGGCTGGGAATATCTTTGATAAGCCAACTTCAGCCGCCCCCCCCCCCCCCCCCCCCAAACGAAAATCCAAAGGGAAAAAGAGAGAAATTTAGGAATGAATTAACAATTTCACCCACACTTACGACATATTTTTTTCGTAGGTAAATTGAGATGGATAAAAAGATAAAATAGGTTGAAGTAGGCTGAGGTGAGTTAAAATAAGTTGAAGTGGGTTGAACTAGGTTGAATTTTTTTAAGTGATAAATTGAACTTTGTTAAAATAGTGAAAATGGGTTGATGTTGGTATATTAGAATTGACCCATGCACGAAAAAAACGGGGCTTAATAGAGGTACATGTCACCGTACGGGAAAGAAAATGTCTATTCGCTCTATCACCCATAGAGCCATATACTGGTCCAGTAGTATTTGTCTTTTTAAAATTTTATGTCTTATATCTTATGTATTTTTGGATGATTATATACTTATAATTATTAACAAGTACGATATAATATAGCCACAAATTCTTGGGTGAGTTAGATTTCTAGGAGGTGACTTTCTGAAAGTTTTTAACTGATTAACGATTTATACTAATTTGACTTTTTAATTTGGATGTGCCTAATAATTCATCAAATATCAACTTTTATTAAAAACAATTTAAATGAATTACTAGTCACCCTGATATTTATTGAAGAACACCGTAAAAGTATTGTATTTCACAATTAATTTTAGGTAATATAGTATCAAATAAGATCTAGTACAATATAAATCTCATTTTTATTCATCCTTTATACTTAATGCATATTTTTTTTAATCCCTTTCAAAAAATAAATATATTTTTTCATAGTTTGCTTAAGATCATATAAACTTCACTTGTTTGTCACTTGATCTAGCTAATTTGTATAATACGCAAATGATAGGTTGATAGATCTATATGGTATGTTAAATGAATATTGGTGATCGATGGACTGGATAAGATGAGCTACGTGGAAGCACATGATGGATGCAGATAAGGATTCATGTAAGCCAAATTTGATCTATTGATACCCCTATTGAGGGAGCAATTTAACAAGGAAACAGTGGGAGAGATGCAAGCATACCCTTGAGTGACTTAAAACTGAATAAATCTATACCTAAAGCGTCATTCGAAATGGGTGACCTATAGTAGACCTAAATTCGAAATAACCTAAACTGAATTGAATATTTTCCATTAAAAAATTATTTTTTTTTGGTGAGACAAACTTATTTAGTATTACACCAAACATCAATCGATTTGAAATCAAATCGAACTGAAAATGACCCTACTCCAAATTAAGATTAAACCGAATCTTATTGATCCGAATATAATTCTATGCAAAACTAACCCTGATGATCCATTGGTTAGATCTAGTTAGAACTTACGATTACTTTTGTTATTTTGTATATCGTGATAATTTGTTTGTTTGTTTTTTTTTTTTTACCACATCATGATAATTTGTTAAAAAGAAAAATAAAGAGCGAAAACCGAACAGGGACGTCTGATAAGCGCGCGAAACCGTATTAAAAGGGGCAAGAGAGGCCCTCGCGATACACAGTCCTCATTCTCTACTTGTATTTCATCTTCAACCAAATTTCCCAAACAAAACGTAACTCTTCCTCCTCCCCCCCCCTTTCTCTCTTCTCTCTAGTTTCTCTCTCTAAATCTCTCTGAATCTGAGGAGAGATATCCTTTCCTTGCGTGGTTGCCTTACTATTATGCTCACTCTCTCAACCTCAGCCTCAGCCTCAACCTTGTCCTTTGGAAATACTAATGAACCTCGTTCTTCTTTTTCTTCCAGGCTCAGAATAAGATCCAGTACAAATCAAACAAAACTAGGAAAGGGTTTTTCCCCTGTTTTTGTTCCTCCAATGTCGGCCTGTAATGGTGATGATCCTCGCCTTCGCCACATCAAAACTACAATCGGGGTTGTCCCCAATTTCCCCAAACCAGGTGCTTCTTTTTTGTTTCACTTTTTGCTCAGTTGGGCATTTTGATTTATGGGTATTTGATAACTTGTTTTACTGGGGAATCTGTCTTTTCGGGTTTTGAAATTAGCATTTTGATTTTTCGGCAATTTTGCTTTCTGGGTGTTTGATAAATTGCCTGAGTAAAATTGGGAGTATTGCTTGTTGTGTGTAACTGTGTATTAGTGTTTGTAGTAGTGCATGAAACTCGCTTTCTTTTTTGTTGGGGAAATCTCATTTACTGGTTTGATGAATTGCTAATTTCAAAATGGGTAAATGATGGGGGTATGTATTTTGATGTAGGTATTATGTTCCAAGATATTACTACTCTATTGCTCGACCCCAAAGCCTTCAAGGATACTATCGACTTATTCGTTGAGCGCTACAAAAGCAAGAACATTTCTGTTGTTGCAGGTGATTTCCATACTAAAATCACTAGTTTGTGTTTTTTCCTACCCTGTTAATGTATCTTTTTCTGGGGATTTTTTTTTTCGTTTAAAAGAAAGATTCCTAGACTTGTTGGTTGGCACTTGATACTGCTCAAACGCATGGGTGATCATCTTCTATCTAACTCTTCCACATTTCACTGTTCTGTATCTTCAAGGGAGTGATTATGTGACCCCAGCTAGGAAAAACACTTTCTTTCTGAAGTATTATTATGGATAAATTGAGGATAGGAACTCCTTTTGTAAAAAGCACAATAAGGGTATTCTGGAAACTAGCTTACTCTCTCATACTTTTTCAATGGCACAAGGTTTATGGGGACCTGGGAACCTTGTTCTTTTCCTTTTTAAACTACTATTGGGTTGATGAAATGATTGATTGCTGGGCCTAGGTTGGCGAAATTTTTCTGCTGGTTTTAATAATAAAATGGTTGAGTATACTTAAGTTCCTGGGTGGATGCCTCTAAGAGTGTTTTTGAGGATATGGTGACTGTTGGGTTGGAGTGATTTCTAGTTTGACTGTGTCCTCTGCTAGTGGGATGTGTTATCAATTGCTATCTGTGAAAGTAATGAGCGGCTTGCATTCTTCTTTTTTGGCGTGTTGGTGGATTCAAATATTTGTGGACCCTTGTGATTTGGTTCTTGATATTTTCGGCTATTTGGATAAAGTTGGACAGTGAATTCAAATTCTACTGGGAGTGGATACTCTGTGTACCTAGTTGTTTATTCTCACTTCCTCATTATTTTAACCTTCACTGCCCATCCATCGGGCAGTAAAGCTTAAGTTGTATGGTACCCTTTGGAGTGTGATGTTAAATAGCAATGGTTTTAATGCACATAAAACAAAGAGGTGGTCTTATAATCCTTGAGTGCTGGTGAGATACACTACCATGTGTTGTCTAAGATTTGTCAAGCTCGGATTTAGATTTCTGTCCTTTTCCTGCAATATGGGACTAAAAAGTACTAAAAATCTTTCAATTGGTAGTTCTCTGTTCATGTGCATGCTTATTATGAATAGTTTGATTGGATGTAGAGGTGATATGGGCCAATGTGTTTTGTATGCATTAACATGTGCATAAGCAGCAGCTTTTGTCTCCTTCTGTGCTTACCTGGCTATTGCTGGCCTCCAATAATTAGGAAGGGCTGCATAGATTTTTTCAATCTTCCCGCTTCAATGATCAGGAAAGGCACAGATATAAACCAGATAAGAAACAACGCAAATTCAATCTTAAGTTAATGGGTTTTAAGCCGTAATGTTTCTAACTTCAATTTGTTCATTCTGAGATGAGTAATTTCTTGCCCAAAACCGTGATATTTCTGACTCCTTCTGAATATAGTGTGCACGTTTGAGAATATCTATTTCATGGTGTTTCAACCAGCTAAATTATGCTATTCATATCAGAGAAAGAAAGGCGAAGATTCCTTATGCAGATTCCCTAATAGTTGATGTTCCATTGGTGTTCTACACTCCTAGGGTACTAATGAATTGATTCAATGTCGGGCACCCCAAGTGGATGCTTAATGTTTTTGAGATTTTCTTTTTGGGATAGCTAAGGTGCCTGATCTAGCAGGCCTCTATACCATGACGGCACACTAATGAGTAATGACATAAGACATGGCAAAGAAGGGGGGGTTAAGAAAGGGGAAATCCCTTTTGCTGAGACTGAAACACAGCTCCCTTGTGGGGGAGTTGCACTTTCTCATTATAAAGCCATCCCCGTGGTGGCTGTATTTTAGTGGAATTCATGAATATGCATGCATCTCTTTGTGTGTCACTGTAGAAATAGCCTCTCTACTCTTCCGAGATAAGGCTGCTTTGATCTCAGTATCTTCGGATGCCTCATTGGTGGGATCTACATAGCATTATCTCGATTTCCGTTTGGTCATATAAGCTATGTGTTTGTCCTTCACAATGGCCTGGTGTGGAGTATATTCTAAGGTTTTATGTTTATACATTACTTGTTCCCTTTTTTTTTGGGGGGGGGGGGGGGGAGTGTAAGACATACTTGAGCAGACCAAAAATTCTTATGAAGAACATAGAATCTCACCAATAGTGCAGGCCTTCTATTTCATGACAAATTGACAATTGGTTTATTGTTTTTGGTGCTTTAGACTGATTAAGACGTTCCATTTTTTTGCTAGGCATTGAGGCGAGAGGTTTCATTTTTGGTCCTCCTATTGCATTGGCAATTGGGGCAAAGTTTGTGCCGTTGAGAAAGCCAAGAAAATTGCCTGGTACCATCTCTTCACATCTCTTCCTGTCCGCTAGCAGTGGCCTTAAACTCTTACTAATGTTAAACTCAGGTCTCCTTATTTGGGTATTTTGGTGAAGCTTGTATGATGTCTTTGTATGATGGAAAATTGGGGTATGATATCGACTTGTGAGATGATGCACTAAGCTACTGTGGATAGATTATCTGTGATGTGTGGGAGTAGCATTTTGTTTGCTTGAATAGTAGCCCGTGTTGCCATGGACCAATGTTTCCCCTTTGTGCAAATACTTTGAAGATAATTTCAGACCCTAGTAAACTTGTTGTCTTTGTCAATTACTGTCAGAAATTTCTAAATGAAATATGTCTTTCATGGCATGCTGATTTGCTTGAACTAATTGTGCAATTTGATTCTACCCAAAGATAAATCATAATGGAAATTACTTTTCTGCCACACGAAGTACCTGCATTACACGATCTAATGGCGAAGAGAGGGTGAATGATGATTAAGAGATTCCCTTTAAATCTTAGTTTCAGAACACTTAACTATGGGTGGCCTAAAATCCAAAGGAAAAGAAGAAAATGTATGATGGGAAAATAAAGGAAACCATCAAAAATTTCTCTTCCAATCTTTGGATTGGATTGGTGGGAGGAAATGGAAGGAAAATCTCCATGTTTCCATGCCAGGTAAGTAGCAGGAAGAAACTCAGATGAAGATAGTTGTTAATTTTCCTTTGCTTACATGTTATGCCAAACTGGGAGGTTACAAAAGTTGGGACCTGATGGGAAGGTTTCCTTAAGTCCTTCCTTTCTCATCTATTTGATTAGCCAAATATGGGGAGTAAGCTACTTTTCTGGCAATCCATTTCTTTTTCCAGTTTACATTTGTTTCTTCAATCCGGCAAGCTGGTAATGGGTTATCTGTTATTATCGGGTATTGATCTTTTCTCTTTTTGTCGGAGTTAGCAAATTACTGGAAATGCATCTTGAGGTGTTTTTACTTGTCTCCACCTGTGAAATTCTGGCTGCACTGTGTGATCGAAATTGCCAACAAATCACAAGTTGTGTGGCCGGATGTTATGCTAGTGCATTCAAGTTCTGGGAGTTGAATGGTCTAAAAGATGTGCTTTCGCATCCTGACAGGTCAAGTTATCTCTGAAGAGTACGAGCTAGAGTATGGCAGGGATTGTTTGGAGATGCATGTCGGAGCAGTTAAACCTGGTGAACATGCTTTGGTCGTTGATGATTTGGTTGCTACTGGTGGCACTCTTTGTGCTGCTATGAATTTGCTGGGTAGGCAAAGTTTTTATCTGCCCTGATCCATTATGTATGTGGAGGCACAAAACTAACTGGCCAGGAGTGATTAATTATAAGCTTCACCTGACGACTCTTGTTATAGAGTCATCAGCATGAGAAAGAAAAAGGGGGGGGGGGATTATAATTGTAGCGAGCTAGAACATCTGGGAAGTGTTGGCTTGACATATTTGGGACTTACAGTGACATGCTTTAACTACTTGAATATAGGTGGCAACTAGGTACTCACATTGTGTATATCTCTTAATCCTTTTTCTCAATTCCTGCATAGAACGTGCTGGAGCTGAAGTTGTCGAATGTGCATGTGTCATTGAACTGCCAGATCTTAAGGTCAGAGCTCCTATCCATAAACTTCTTTCTTTTCATCTTACTTTGGCAGTGAGAAATCTGAGGACTGCAGAGCAACTTAATAGACTCATCTTTCTCTATGACACTTGCTGAATAAAGCATTGGCTTTGAGACTATGATATGCCGAAGTCTGTTTCTTTATTTAGCTATCAATAACCATGTTGGACCGGGGGGGGGGGGGGGCAGAAAGGGGGAAACCATGATCATGAACGAATTGTTCGAACCCCCCCCCCCAAACAAAGAAAAAGGCATCCCCTTCCCCTTGCCTTCCTGGCATCTTCACATCTCAGGATATTCAAAGTATCAGATAAGCAAAATAGTAGCAGCCCCTCGCATCTGTAAATTTGTTTGCGGATTTCTACTCATGTCTACTGAAAATTCTACTAGAATTTGCTAGTTCGTTTGTACTGAAAGTGTTTCTAAACCCTGTTGTACATTACATTCATGCAAGAACACCTCCATACTTACTAGGCATAAAGCTACCTATATATGGATCTCCTCAAACCTGTCTTTGGAGGGGGCTGCAGGTTTATTGTTATTGTTGTTTTATTATCGTATTTAAGAAATCTATGATTCGTTGCAGGGGCGTGAGCGATTGAAGGGTAAGCCACTTTACATACTGGTGGAAGCTCATTAGTACAACTCCAGCAATTTGCTCCGTCATTATTATGAAAAGAATCAAAAAATGTACATTGAGGACACAGATTATCAGCTTCCTTTTCTACATTCAAAATTTCGCTGCTGCTACATTTCTCAATCCTTCTGTTTCTTGACATGGCTGAGAGCATTGTCTGACCATATATAATAGCACAGAAACATCGAGATCGAGATTCAATGGTCCTTGGCTCAAGAAATTCTTTGTATTTTTGGGGTTCGTTGCATGATTAGACTGGGATTAACTTGCAGTTGCAATCTCTCTATTGAGGGTAGTATTGTTCTAGATGGATTTCATAGGTTAAGAAAAAACAATCTGGGCGAGACTATGCTCTTTATCTGCTTCACTTTTTCCATTTTTCTCTTTGATTCTTGAGGGGCTGTTACCCTTCTTTTTACTTTGGCTTTTCAGGAGTTTGTGCTAATAATCATAACTAGCAGGTGACAGCAGCTGTTGCTGAGGAAAATCAGTAGCTGACTGAAACACTGCTGTTAGCTGAGTGAATTTCAGTCTAATATTTGCAGTCTCTTGGCCACTTGAACCCGATAAAAATTATTATGCAGATTCGGGTCTAAATCTAGTTTTATAAAACTCCTACTATTTTTCATTTTTTCTTATACAGTTCTCGAGATTGTAATATAGATTATGTTAAAATGCTAACTCTTCTCGTATGAGGACCCCTGAGGAGCAAAAATCGTGGAAAATGCAACAGCTTTTATGCTGCCGAGAGATTGTGCTACATGATCGAATCCTCTTAGCTAGATTGAGAAGAGCGTCCATCAACTTCCTGTGTCATAGTTTTTGCACCCTATATGACTATCGATTTACATTACAAACTTTTCTTATGGATGCCAACTAGTATAATTGGTAAACTTTTGAAAGTTCCTATTAACGGCCTGAGACGGAATTACATTTATCTTTGGGCCTCTTATATACCAAAAAATAGGAAAAAGAAAATGATAACAACTTTTCTGAGCAGTGTAGCCTTGGTAATGGCTAATGTGGTACAACCATGATTAACAATGAAGTAGATTTTTAGTTTTTTTTATTTATTAATTTTAAAAAGCCCTAAAGCTCACTTCTTGAGTTGATCTAAATCTTAAAACTAATATAGGTTAAGGACAAGATCACACGACTAACACTAAATACTTTGTTTTGTTCTGTACAGTGAAAGGGGAAGGTTTAGAAATAAATCATATGACACCATGCTATAAACATGGATTATGAATAAAATCGAGGAAAGTGGTTTGGTATTTTAATTATCCAATGGCAAACGAATGCAAAAATTCTCAGAAAACAGAAAAAAAAAAAGGCAAAAAACTTGTATAAATAGCTGGTGTGGTCGTATTTTATTAATTTAATAGCAAATTTTATTTTTTTTGGCCAATAATAATAAATGATTCATGTACTATGAGAAGCAGAAACGTACAGATTTTGATAGGACTCTTAGAGTAGCTGCTAATAATTCCAAACTGTATTTTATTGCTCATACATACATGATGCACCATTCCCACATTGCTCTGCTTCCTGCTACCCTTTTTGTCCCCTGCACAGCTGCCCTTGCTGTGTTCACCCCTCATTCTCCGTGTCTTTTTCCACTGTCTATTGTTAAAAAATCTGAACAGTACACTCAGCCCTTAACTCGGTAGGGTTAAAATGAAAGCACCTTTTAAATATGTCTGTTCTTTTCGACTTATCATATGTACTCATAATCGACATTACCAATGATCAGTACTTATCAGCATGTATTGACATTTATCAGTATCAGTTAACAATAAGTTATTTATAATAAGTTGAAAGGAATCAGCCCAAAGTTTAAAAGGTTTACTTCGTGAAAGTATAATATTCCTTGCTCCATCCAGCATAATAAAAGCAGTATAATGACGTAGATATCATAGATAGATGCCCATCAAGGACCATGTATAAAAAGCATAGCAATTAGCAAGCATTATTTCACCACAATCAACGGCAGTGAAAGGAGCCAATGTGATTGACCACTTAATACTAGTATGAGTTTATACAGAGAGAGAGAGGACAAATGTGCCTTCTTTTCCACTAAACCCACCTACTCATATTGCCGCTACTTTTTCTCAAGAAAAATTCATCCTATACTATCTATCTAAAATGCTAATTTTTCTCTTAGAGAGGTTTTCTAGGTACATTGACACCTACAAATCAATACAATCAATCTTATTTCTTTACTAATATTGCATTAATATGAAGAATCCAATAAGATACGAGAAAAACGATCAGTATCGTAAATACCACATACACAAACAGGACTAATACTGGTACAAGTTTATACGTGTAATGATTCAAAGGAAAAGGAAAGAAGAAGAAACTCATCAATATTCATTGCCAAGATACCATTATAAAATTTTTTTTTTTGGGAGATTTTATTTCTTGATGAAAAGGGTTTGTTTATGAAATTGCAGACAATGCCATAAATAAAGATGGGTCAGAGTTTGAAACAACTTGATTTCTTGACCACATTACTGAATATCCACGTCGGCTAAAATTACCCTTTCCAAGCATACCATGCACAAAACCCAAAAATAAGATATTAATTAACAAAAATACGCAAAATCACATATTTCTGGATTCTGATAATCATCAATCATATGCACCATTTACTGCTAAAAAATCCAATATTATGCACATTAATTGACAGAAAATAAAAGTCAATTACGTACGTACTAGGATTTATACTTCTATCAACACAATTTTTACACAAGATTAGCCCCAAAAAACTTCGAATGCACCAAGTAGAAATTTTTATAAAAAAATGATAGTGAAAAAAAGGGTAAAAAATTGTGCTACTTTTTTTTTGGGGGGGGGGTCTTCAGGGGGGGAAATGGATTTTCTTTACAATTTGTAGATGACAAGAAAACAAGGCAAAACAGCACGAGAATCGAACACTAGCAACTCGCCATTTTCCCCACTCACCGAGTCAAACTCCAACTCGCCCGATCCGTATCCATCCGGCCCGACCCGTTTTGAGACCCGTCCCGCAATGACCCGGCAGACCAGCATGGCCCGCCTGCCTCTGCCCCCACCTGTGCTGTCGTGGGCGGCGCCGCTTCCGGAGTACGTGCAGATCGACGCCGACGTGGACCCCTTTCCGCCGCCGCAATCTCCGACGTCAATGATGACTCCGGCCGACGTCGTGGGCCCCAGGCAGCGGAACCTCATCATCTCGTTCCCATCGGCGCTGCACCGGACCGCGCTTCCCGACCCCGCCCGAACCTTGACGTAGTCCCTGAACTCCTCGAATCGGGCCACCGTCCGGGGCATGTTCTGGATTTTGAACACCATCTCGACCCGACCCGAGAAACCTTTGGGGCCCCACCGGGTGTGGAATATGATCTCGACCACATTGCGCGACGGGTGGCCGGCGGGGAGCTCCGAGAGGGAGGGGAAGAAAGAGGACGAGTCAACCGGGCCGGCTTTAATGGGAGCGGATAGAGTCCGCCTGACCCGGATGTGTTGGGGAGAGGAATCAGGGTCGGGTTTGGCCTTCGCTGATTCGGACCGCCTCGGAAGAGAGGAAGGGCGGCGCTTGTGGGGGTGGAGAGTCCGTTTAGGGTGAGTATCCGGGTCGGGTTTTCTGGGGTTGGGTTTAGGAGGCTTCGGGTTGGGATTAGGAGTGTTTCCGACGACATCTCGGAGGTTTTGAAAGGTGTTTCTGCAACTCGTGCTGGGTAAAAGGAGTTGTTTGGGGTTAGGAAGAGGACGATATACATCTTCAAACGCCCTGGATTTGCATTGCAATGACTTGACCCAACCTGCCGCCATTAATGATCAACACCAAAGCTTTCTCTCTCCTCAAAACTCTTTCTGGGCCTCTCTCTCTACAATCATCGCTTTCTTTATCGCTCTGGGTATGAATATGCTCTCTCTCTCTCTCTCTCTCTCTCTCTGTGTTTGCTCTCTCCGTATGGTGTGTGTGGGATTTTAAAATCCGGCGTTCCAGTTTCAAGCGAGTATCAAGACCGTGGAGAAAATGGGAAAGGGGAGAGACGACTGACGAGGCAATGGGCAATTTTAATTTTTATTGTGGCATGTAATTTATTAATCATCAGAACTTGAATGACGGATTTACCCTTTAACGGTGAGTTGGACATTGTTGTTTTTCTCATTTTGGCCCGGGGTTGTCTTAATGCCTACATGTTATTCTTACACCCATTTTCTGTTTTTTTTATTTTTTTATTTTTTTTTGGGGGAGTGGGCGGTTCATTGTGGCACAAAATGCAATGGAGTCAACCATAGAACCGAACATACTAGTACTATAATTTTTAACAATTACACGTAAATCTCGTTAGTCCTAGTAACGATATGTTACATTCATTTTATCAGCTATTTTATGTGTCTTAAATTTACAAACTATTTCATAAGAGTTATTCTGTAACTTAAAAGTCCATTATATTATTTAGCTATCCCTTTTATATATTCTATTGTAACTTTCATACACCAAACAACCTTGTTTACGTTGACTGGTAAAAAGAAATCATCAATGATTATCTTAGCCAGGGTGAATGAGAAATCTTAAATTTTCACGGGGTCGGTCCATACCATAGATATGAATAACAAAGAGTAAGATCCAAATTTACATTAAATTTTTTTGGGGGGGGGGGGGAATGAGACCAAATGTATTCATAATTATAAGGCATAAAAGGTCACGGGGCTACGGACCCATGCATAATGTATTTACTATCTTTTTTGTTACTTAGTATTTATTTGATCATCACAGAGGACCCCTTATGCAATTTCCATCATGTGATCAAAACGTACGTACGTTGTAATTAGTTGTTGATAATCTTTGTCGCTTCATCTCCATGATTTTTGTTGATATGGGCAGATTCATCGGAGAATTTCAGATTATTGATATATATTTATTGTCTTTGAACTTTTGTATTTGTTCCTCTTGTATCTTCGGTATTCATGCATGTCCCCGTTCGTTTATACGCATATCTTGTATTGTTTGGATCAAAATATATTCATTATTAGGTGGAAAGATTTTGAGTAACGATCCATTTGTTTGTGTATTTTGTTGATTAATTAAGATATCCAACATACAGTATATATACATTAAAGCGAACAAAGCATTATTGGAATGTGTTACAAGTACGATAATCTTTAAACGTATGTAGTTCAATTGGGTAATGCAATCATGCAAAATAAATATTATAAGTATGTTATTATGAATTAACACAAACAATGCAAAAATATAAATATATAGCGTAAATATTTATACGATGCCTATATGTGTAAAGCATAAATCGCATACGTGTGTTCACTAGTTAGCTCCCCCTAGATCTAGTTAAGGACACATGACTAGACATATGTATATGATTTAGGATCACTATGTTACCGTTTGCATTTTGTTTGGATGAGTCAATTTAATTTATGCATATACAAAACGTTGAGAGAATTTAACCTTGGCGTCGACCTGTCAGCTACTGTAAGAGCACTATTATTTGTAATTTTTAGCAGATTTATTAGTCTTGTCCGGCTTATATTAGCTAGATAAAATTAAACCGTTACATTTTGATTTCAGCTCCAAGTAGATCAGAAGACAGTGATCTCATAAAAGGATTTTCAGTAAGAACATCTTGCACTAGAAATTGCAACTTTTGCTTTTCCATTATCCAAAAAACACAATAAATACATGATCGTAGAATTTTAACACTAATATGAAATGATTTAAAAATATGTTATTTCGATATTTTCTTCAGTTATATATTCTGTTTTCTCATTTTTTTTAAGACTGCTAGGACACAATTAATTCTAGTTAAGAAAAAATATTGAATATAAATGTTTTGGTTTATCATCCCACAGAAATGATCAAATGATTGCAACTTCCTGATTGAGATTATCGGGTGCATTTTTTCTACTGTCAACAATAACAACAACAACGAAAGGAATCACAACATACATACTGTGGAGGATTATGTGGGTCATGGGCAATAATACATTTGAATAAAGTGAGGCCGACAGAAAAAGATAAAAGTCTTAATCCAACTTTCTTGCCCTAAGAACCGTGATTAGAGAGGATTCATTTTTCAAAAAAGTCATCTAAAGTACTATTTTTAACTTATCACAAAGCTGAAGAGGGCAAATCAACTGAAGTTGTGTTTCGAATATTTTGTTCCCATGCATTTTTTGGCTTTAAATCCTTCATTTCACTGGAATCGAGCTACTGTTGACCCAAACTTTCAATACATTAATAATTAGAAAAATGGATGTGTGACGGTTTATAAGTATCAACTTTAACTCTACAGTTATAAACAAATACGAATAATTTTCAGATATAGAACAAAAGTCTAAATGTGAAAAGAATGTCTACTTAAGATCCTGAAATACTGTAAGTTTTGGAAGTGGTCTATTTCCCCTTATTCCCACAAAATTTGTCAAAATTAAACTAGCCAAAAAGGATATTCTATGCTCACCAACTATTCTAAAATTCCCCACTTTAATTTGTGCACAAGAAAAAGAAAAATTAATTCTGCTATGGTTCTCATGCAACTCTCTATGAAAATCATTTTAATTAGTACTATTAAAATTTCAGAATTCCTTATATTTTTCTCTTAACCAGTAGTCAAATTGAATCCTCTTTAATCAGTTTTAACAAATTTTACGTAATGGATCGGTGTATGTTACCGAAATATATGTCAATAATTTCGATATAGATAATGTTTCAATATACTTTCTCTTGCATATTTTCAATTGTGAGCATATATAAGTATTCAAAACTTCCAATGATGAAAAGAAGCTTTACGAAAACAGAGGGGGATTAAAAAAAGCAAGTTTCCTATTGCGTAAGTAACTTTGGATGCTATGTTTGCCATTTCTTAAAAAATTGAAGCAAATGAGGATGTGTTATATATGGTACTTTAGTCAGCAGAGAATTGGGGTACATTTATTTCTTGTATTTGTTAAAAACTATTGTAGGTTTTTTTTTAAAAAAAAAAAAAGAATTTCATACTAGCTAGTAGATGATAATTAAGAAAAGGGGGGATGGTGTACGTGGTAAAGTACAAGTATACGATGTACGTTGATTTGGTGGTATGTCTAACCGTATATGTATGGTTGGAGGGTTAGTTTATTGCATTTGCTTAGAATCCATCGACATATATTCTTTTCTTTCTCTTTCATTAATTGGAACTTCCTTTACGCATTATTTGGTACGTTCAAATACACTTGTCATGCATACTTGGAAATAGATTGAAAGAGGGTGGACTACCAAGCCATGCTGGAGGTGTATCGTTACATGCATTGACACAATGACGTAAACTAAAGTCATTTAGACCATGAATTCAGGGAGCATTTTTTGCACAGAAATTATTACGTATATCGAAAAAGACGATTTGGCATAATTATCATATATAAGATCCACCTCATATTATCAAGGGATTTAGTCGATCGTATATGCTTCAATGAATTAAATTTCACAGCTAAAAAGTCAGATCACGTTGTGATATGGAAGGCTAAGTATCAGTGCAATGCCAATAGGTGTTTAACTAATGAAATGATGATCGTGAAGACAACTTATTTATAACACTTTTAGAATATCTAAATGAAGTTGACATAATAAATAATTCTTTCACATTAAATAATGGAAAATTTTCATTTTTCTCTAAAATAATTTTGAGGACATAATGCAAGGAACATAATAATGCAACAAACAAGAAATTCCCCCTCCCCTCCAAAAAAAGGGTTGGGTATAGAAAAAATTAGAAAAGAAAAGGAGGAGCTAGGGGGGAGGGGAGAGATGGGTATTCAGGTAAATTTATGAAGGGGCATTAAGAAAATAAGAATATAATTAAGGTGGAATATAAATATAAATAGAATGAGGATATATATTTTAAATTAATGCATGGAAGTTCGGAAGTGAATAACATGTGGGGAGGATTCAAGAATAGAAAGAGAATGGAAACTGGCATGCACGTAAAAGCATCTACACTTGAAATTTTTTTTTAAACTATCCTTAATTAATTATTAGACATAAACTAATTAACAAATTTTCAGCTAGCACTGAAAGTTCTATACCTAATATAATGACAGATCTCATTTGAATTAAAATAATACTAATATATTTTTAAACAATAATTAGTTTGTATACACATTTACAAGAAGAATGACAGCAAGGCTTGGGGGAAAACAACAAACTAGCTAATTAAGTCTTTATCGCAAGGCGACAATTACATTGGCATGCGTGGTTAGATGGATAGAACTTACACCTTAACCTAAAAATTTAAACCTCATTAGCTAGCTAATTAAGCTACCCTTTTTAAGGGGCACCCTACAATAGTTGGAACATGATGTGCATAATCGAGGGCCCAAAAACAGCAACCTATGAAGGTTCTTATGGCTTAGTTGTATATATATACGAGAAGTATATTGTCATGATGCATATATAGATTATAGATAGTAAACAATTTGTGCAAGATCGATCAACGGTCGATATGGTCTTTAATGTCAAATCAGTTTTTAAATTTACGTATTAGTCTATGTATATATAATTCATGAAAATTTTTATGCTTCGTGTCAGGTTAAACAAGTTACATTATTTCACTGGAAGCTATTCTTAGTTGTAGTTGTTTTTTTAAAAAAATATTAATTCATCTCATATTCATGTTATGCAGTTTCGTAATAAAATAGGAGAACTAGTGGTGACATGTTCAAGTGAATTAAGCATTCATGGCCAGGTTTTTCTGTCCTCCCTTCGATTAAAGCAACTTTGAAGTGATATATAAAATGAATTTGGTACAAATGAAGAAGTAGACCCTAGTCAAGTGAAGAGAACTATATTTGTTATACTCTCTCCTTAATTAACCCTAATATGAATTTGTTATTATATAACCTTCAATAATAAATAACCATGAGCAGTCGACTCACAATCTCACATAGTGACAACCACGATGTACACCGAGTTTTCAAGTGTAGTTGTTGAAAAGCATGAAGCATGGTCCCAATAGGCATAGCAACCACATATTAATTCCACTATGCATTTCCATTTCAAAAAGAAAAAAAAAAAAAAAGATGGTAAAGTAAAAATTGAATGAGGTTAGCTGGTTAGGTTGTTGAATTGTATGTAGCATAAATAAATTTAAAATAAAATCATGTTGTGTGAGTTTATGGTTGGGTGGAGAGTAAGTGGGGGATTTGCCAGCCTTTGGTGTCACGCCTTGAGATTCTATTTCGACGTCTAATGCATCTTCAAAGTGCGTTTTTTAAGGGTTTTTTAAAATTTTTTTTAAAAAATTTTTGGGGTTAAGGCTCAATTTTTGAGCTGTCTTTTTTGCCCTTTTTTTTCTTTCTTTTAGGGCGTGGGTTAATTTTTCCAAATTCCCAAAAGTTTGTGCTTGAAATTTAACCCCCTTTGTAGCCCTCGATCTTCTTTGGTATTGTTCTTGCTTATTCCTAGATTTGGGCGAATGGGATTAACCACACCATCATCTTTATGCCTTAACTTTTTGGTTTTACCATCCATCCCCTTTTGTACCTCTTTTGACCATGTTTAATTTGCATTTTGAACTTGCTTCATATCTCATGTCTTCGTGTTCAAAGCATATATACTTTATTTTTGTGTTAAAGCTAAAATTAATTAGTGTTCTTATAGTCCACTTAGTTAATGCGAACTAGATCGATATTTTTGTGAAGCAGTTGTTACATTCAATCCTATGTCTATGGATTAATTATTATGCACATGCAACATTAATAAAAAGAAAGTCAATGAAACTTAAGTGAGCGTTTTCTGGAAATTTTCTTTTATACCTTTTACCAAGTCGATTGAGCAGGTCACTTTCTTTCATTATAATCCAGAGTTAGACACTTGCGGAAAAATATTTTATATGATTGTTTATAAATAAGTATCCATAATAGTTTGACTATTCTGATTCTCCCTTTAAAGAAATAGATTCAAATTCAAATTCAATGATGGGGTGGATCTATATAATTGCTTGTAAAAAGAGAAAATATAATTAATTTTGATATTGTATGCAATAATCTTATAGCCATAATTCCTTTTTTTGTAGGTAAAGTTTTTTGTAACAAAGGAAACATTACTTGTCTAGAGAGGGACGGTATCCTAAATAAGTTAATTATGAGACAAATGCTTATCATGAAAATACTAGATAAAAAGAAGATCGCTTGCATATGAATCATCAATAAGAATGTCGTCTCATACGTGTATTGTCATACTTTTGCAAAAATTTTCAATCCAAATCACAACAATTTTCGGATGAAAAGCACAAAACAACAACTACTACTACTAATTACCCATTTCAAATGAACAATTCCAATAGGATCCCTATTTTAAGGGTGCATTAATGAGTAATTGAGCAGCTTAGAGCCGCGAAATCATTAATGCTAATAATTCAAATAAAATCTAACTATGTGAGCTAGCTAGGGCAGATGAGATGAAGTCGTAGTATTATTTAATTTCAAACGGAATTAAATGCATAATGACTCCCGCCTTTTTAATTTCACCCACCACATTCACAACCTACACTAGCTCTGGTTTTAAGTTTTAACTGCTTTACATTTACTACACACTATTTATTGGCACTACTACGGCCACTACTTCTCATTTACTGTCACTATTTACTGTGACAAATAACATGGCCTTCATTATTTAGCAGTTAATTAGCAAGGGCAGGTAAGTAACAATATTGATTGTGCTGATTCTGATTTCTCAGAACTCATCACCATCTTTGGTCAATTTCTCATCCTCAGTCCTCACTATCAATCTTTGGCATTTTTACAGCTGACAACTTCAAGTCATGAATAAGTCCATGGGACTGTATTGTATTTGGCCATTGTACCTCTCTTGATTCTTCTGTTTCAATTTCATCGAGTCAATTTTCGTTTTTCCTTACGTGCACGCAACTAATCTTAAACATTCAACACTTATCAGTATCAGTTAGAGCATTCTCAGTCGTAGTTCCATCTTTTGGAACTCAAACTTACCACATCAGTAAAAATTTTAATTTTTTGGAACTTGCATTCCATTACTTCTCCAACTCATCGAACTCCAATTTTGATCATCCAATAAAAATATTTAGGGCTTATTCTATTTCGCATTTTAGATAGATAGATGTAAGGAGATGTAAGGAGATGTAAGGAGCTGTAAGAAACTGTAAGGAGTTGTAAGGAGCTGCAGGAAGATATAAGGAGATGTAAAAAGCTGTAGGAAGATACAAGAAGCTATAAGGAGCTGTAAGGATGGATGTAAGGAGTTGTTGAATTGTTGAAGAGTTGTATAGTATAATTTGTTTTACAATGAACGTTTTGGATGAAAAATAATAATATTAAAATAATATACTTATTAAAAATAAATAATTAATTAGGTTAATTACACAACAATAAAATATATTAATCCCCATAAATTTGGTGAATAAAATTTCATCCAAGATTTTTTATATGAATATTAGTTTGATCGAATAAGCAAAGCATAACAAAAAAACTTTTTTTGACAAAATTGAATACAACTCTTCAAATAAATTTCTATTTTAAGTAAATAATTTTAAATATAAATAAATGTATGGTCATCTATAATAATATATATTTCATGTCGAAACTCAAATATAATTTAAGTCATTATATTATATTTTTATGTTTATATAAATGTTGTGTTCATAAAATATTTATAAATTTTGTATATTGGTAGTATCATTAAAAAAATATACATATTTCTGTAACTAAAATAAATGAATGTTATAGAAAATCTATGAGATGTAAGAAGATTTATGAAGATGTAAGGATTATGTTAAGGTTGTGAGGAGCTGTAAGGAGATGTAAGAAACTGTAAGAAGATGTAAACTTTTAGCTAAATCCTAAAAAATACGAAATAGAATGTGGCCTTATTATGAACCCACCTTTTAACACACAACCTATTTTTTTAATCATTTAAAATTATATATTTACTCAAAAAAAGAAAAAAAAATATATTAAAAAATTATAAAAGTGGCCTGCGGGGAGAAACGGGCAGGCGTTCTCCCCCGCAAGATAATTTCATACTGTCCCAGTGTTTTTTAGACAAGTGGTATGTATAAGTCCCGCAATTTATTTTTCTTTTCCCGCTGCAAATGCTCTTAAAACTCATTAACACGATCAACGATAAATTATTTATAACACGTTAAGGAAAAAGGTGTCCTTGGTTATTTGTATGTCTAACATATTGGAATTGAAAATTTGAAGTGAAAGTTAATGGATGTTGAGGAGATTGAACTAACACATGAAGACATATTGACATGACAAGAGCCATCAATGTTCTGTAGGAGAGATTTTTGAGTCTATGCTAGCAATCAAGAGGTGTTTTAAAGAGCTACCCAGATCGAATTTAAGAGTCAATGGTGAATGAGTAATAAATAAAATATATAGAGGAAATTAATGTAATGAATGAAAGTTTTTGTCCATGTAAAGAGAAGGAACAAAACAGGACAGCAGGGAGAAGGAAGGATCCACAAGTGGAGTGGAACCCAAAATTAATAATTTTTGGAGAGCAAAGTACACAGATTTCCGGATCTGATTGCTCCTCTTCACTTAACCCACACCTCTCATGTGAATTTCATTTCGTATCCAATAATTTTCAGTATAGATTCTGCTTTTACGTAGTTTGAAAATCTATTTCAACAATTTTCAGTGTGGGTCTCGTTTTTGCGAGATTTGGGGAGATTTAAATATAGATAACATTATCTTTACAAGTATTCCTGCCTGTAGAAAGACTAATTACAATGAAAATTCATTTCCTGTCATTGAAAAAATCCAAACATTTTTTTTAAACTTATTGTAAATATATATCGTTAGTATTCAATACGTATTAATCCTCAACAATACTCACTTATATTTTCTAATTATACTTTAAGCTTTGATAAAATTATCAGCAAGAAGTTATTTATGATAAATTAAAAAAATATGTCCCAAATCAAAATTTTGCCATTTTATCAGTGACCTGTAAAATTTAGGCAGCTGTTAGCATTCAAATGCAATCCAAATTAAATGGTCCTCCATTGTCTTATTCATCTTTTTCTGCATTTTCATTTTTAAAGTGTACTCTTTTCTTTTATTTTTTTCCCCCCTTTCTCTCCCTCTCATTTTATATCGGTATGCTCCGAAGAATTTCTCTATCCACAAACATTATATTCGGTAATATTTGTGGACTGCACAAGACAAGCGTTACTCCACGGAATCATGTATGAACTTTGGTAATGATGTTAAGTGAACGATACCAATTTATTCAACTATTAACATCTTTGACAAATTCGCTAGATGTAAGTTTCAAATTGGGTTCATGTGTCATCCTATAGCACTTTCCATTACACATGGTATAATCTACATAATGCATGTATCCATTCATGGATAGACTCGTTCTGTTTGAATGGGGAGAGACACATACAACAACAAAAATAACAACTCCCGGTGACAAATACATAGCTAGACATAAATACTGATCATGGGTCATGATACTTGTGTAATTTTGTATGGCATTTCTCGTCAACATCGTGCCTGATATGGTGATACTTCTCTTTTTGTTGCTTAATCGTTCATTACCGAAGTCGAGCTACTGCTAAGTACATTTGGGATAATTGCTGAGAGATAGGGGGGTTGGCTCCAAATATGGACTGACCCACAATTTTGATGAGTAATTTGGTCCACATTTATATACTGGGCCTTTTGGGGTTGGGGGAATGTTATGGGCCTCTTATTGGCACATAACCTACGCTACATGTTGCTAAAAAGTAGCCCAATCTCATGGTACAGCCGATTGAGACAGGAAATCCAATAATTCAGTGTTATTATTTATCAAATTATGGGTCTGGCGTCGGTCGGTATAGCGTAGCATCCGCGAAGTACTTTTCCAAAAGTACGAGTATATCACCACTTAATCCCAAAAATAAAAGGCTTTGTGTTGTCTGATTTGTGGGTACACAACTCTATTTACTGAGATTTCTTTGATGCTTATTTGTTATTATATTTTTTGTTATATGTCTATGGAATTTCGAAGGCTGTTGGGCTGATCAAGTTGCTAATAAAAGACCAAACTTAGCAACACATGACCAAAACATACATAACATAAAAACACTGTACTACTGTGTATGAGCTAGGGATATTGGACCTAGAAAATGATAGCAAATGCGAGCTCGTAAATATTGATTTGAACCTACATAAAGTCAGATGTTAGGGGGGAAAAAAAGTTTTAATATTTATAAACCCCAAGTGCAAGGTACATCGTTGAGTACTCAGGGTGTCGTCCGCAGAGAGTTGAGTTTCCAAATACTAGAGCTAACTAAAGCATCTCAAGTTAGGTAAAACTTAAGGAATAGAAAATAGAACTAAACTACTAAAGTGAAAACAAAAGGACTATGATTAAACCTAAGATAAACCAAGTAATCAAGTTAAGTTCAAACCTTTCCTAGCTACGTTAGCATTCAGAGTTGATCGATTACATCGTTGAGGCTACCTAATCCCTCTCTCAAGGGTCAATAGGCTAATCTAGTTACTCTAACCACCCATTTTCATAGGATTAGTTCAAGTAAATTACTAGGTTTACAACCCTTGACCTAGTTAGCGACGATACTATTTTCATATCCCAATCTCAACTATTCTCTCTACCCACACTAGACAATCGACCTTACCTCTTAGCATAAGTCAATTGCCCCAAAACACGGACGAAAACTCTTTCAAGCATTTCATCGAACACTTGGCGGGCGTGAAAGAAAACTCTAAATTTTAGGCATAAACAAGGTAGGGTTGGGGTCTAAACAAGATTAATTAGCCATCAAAGGCTAGCCATAATCCAATTCAACACAAAATCAATCATCAATCGTTAACAAAACACAAAGACTCAAAGTAAACCTAAACTAGCAAAGAAGAACGCAAACATGAACAAGAGAGGGAAGAGCATGAAAATCTAATCTAATCAAACTAACTAAACATGAATTAACAATGAAAACTAAACATTTAAACTGAATAATTCAAATACAAGAATTAAACTAGTGAAACATAAACATGAACAACATATGAAAGAGATAGAGAAAGGGAAAGAAAACTTAGTCTTGATTGATAGAAAGAACTTGAAATCCAAAGCTTGAATCCAAATGACAATCTACTAACCTAATCTAATCCTCCTATTGAGGTTTTTATTTGACAAACTAACATAAAACATAGCCTAAAATCGCTAGAGAGAATCCCAAGTGACCTCTCGAACAAAGCACACGAAGGGGTATTAAATAGACTCGCGCGACCGAACGACAGCCCTGGGGGGCATGACTGTGCCACATGGCACGGCCCCGCCGTGCCAAATTTCTGGGATGGTGGTTCGGCCCCCTTATCGTCCCTTCTTGCCTGCTTTTGCTCTTTTTTGTCCGTCTTCGCTCCTTTTCGTAACGTTTGCTCGATTTGAAATTTATTACCTATAAAAGCAAATAAAATAAGTAAAAACTCTAAAGATTATATTATTATACGAGCTAAAATTAGGTAAAATGGGCTCATAATTAAAATACAATAAATTATCGCCTAGCATCAGATATAATACTATTAGACGCATTCTCTTTTCAACAAAGTACTTATTATCAGTATTTAACATTTATAGCACTCATCAATGACAATCGACAATGACGGATCTATGTTAGAGTCGAAGGGGGTTTGGCCCCTCCAAACTTTTTTTTTTTGCGTTATTATATATGCATGGTGTATTACCCCTAATATACATTAGGTTATGTTAGAATTGTGGTAAAACTCTTTTGTATTTTATATATCAGAGAGGTTGGGAATCAAATCCCCCCTCCCCGAAAAACTTTTTTTGCATGTTCTGCCATTGACGGTCAACACATATGAACACCATCTATGCTTAATCATATTTCCTAATTACGTATAATAAGTTGAAAAGTACACATCTTTAAATAAAACACAAACCAAGGTAAAAAAAAAAAATTAAGGGAAAAAATCCAAAAGTTGAGTGCAACTTCCACATTCCTCAAAAAGGCTGGGTTAGTCTTTGATTGGAATGCTGCAGATGACTTTGTGTGTTTTGTGTCTTTGATTTGATTTCTAAGCACGCCTATCTGTTTGTTGTGTGGCCAATTATGTGCAGTCAAACATTGGATAATGAGCAATCATGGAAAATGATTAACAGGTCATATGTAATCCAATATTATTCGCTTTGTCGCATGATTATGTGCGATTACAGTTATCTATACACCGAATTCAAGTCGCATATATTCTTTTACTTTCCCCTTTTTACGGGGTGCAAATCTTTCAATCAAATCCTGATAATTTACCTAGGAGTAGTAGTTCATGCCTTAATCTAAAGTGATGTTTGACCATACTATTTATAAAGGATAGGGGCTATGAAATTAATACAAAATCCGCTAAATAGAATCGGCGAATATTATTATTGTTCATTTGGATATGATTGTTGCGCACCTTAAAATAAGATAGATGTGACCTATGGTCACGGGATCTCATAAAAGAATGATTTCACGTCAATCTTTTCATTTTTAATATACATAAAAATAATGAATATATGATATAACTTTTCAATACACCCTACCTATATATAGTACTGATAGAAGAATGGTAGAAGGGGAAAGAGAAGCTCGCATAAATTAAAATACTCAATAATTCTAAATGAATAAAGAGCAGTTCCATTGCTAGCTAATCATTTGGACTTTTTCACTAATGTAGTTGTATTACTTGTATATATCTGAAGTGGATCGCAAAACTTTGGACAAATTATAAGCAAATCAGCACCTTCCACCACATTGTTGGAAGAATTCAGGTGGATTAGTCAACAAATAATACTACTAAATATATTAATATTAATATATATGAAAAGAAATGTTCAGTTGTTAGTTAGCTATATTTAATATATCCACCAAATTAATTAACTTAATTTAAACGGAATCTTCCTTTCAAATCCATATCTTTCACTTGTTGGGATGATTGGAATACATGATTGACAAATAAACTTTTTTTTTAAAAAATTAAAATCAACAAGAATGCAAGGCAAATTATTAAAATATGGGGATATGATAATAAGAGTTATAGGTGAGGCACATGTTTTGTTGGAGAGATTGGGACATGCATATCAAGATTATTTTGATTTAGATTGAAATGATATTAAGTGGGGGCAACCTAAACAAATAAACACAATTCCCTTTTTTTCTTTTTTTTTTTTTTTGGGAAATGTATTATACTTCCTCTGTCCCACCCAAGTTGTCAAACTTTGGAATGCTAAAAAAATAAGGGAACATCATTTATTACTCTAATATATCAAATGCAAAATCATTTTCTTTACTCAATAAAGAAATTTCGACAACTCTTTTGGAACATTCATAAAGGAAAGTTTTGACAACTTCGGTGGGACGGAGGGAGTATATGAAAGGAAAGAAAGAAAGAAAAAAAGGGCATTTAATCAACCTTTGTGAGTTGTTTCCCAACTGTGGAAGTGTAAGGTGACCCCCCAATTTGCAATGCAACAATTTTGTTTATTGTTGATTGCTATGTACTTGAGAAACATGGATTTGATTGATGAATGCTTATCATGTTCTTACTACTACTTTTTTTTTTTATAAACATTATTTTCTTGGATTTTTCTTTTGATTTTTTTGGTGTCAATAATTTCAATATAGTTTTGAAATGCATGCCTGACTGCCTTGGTATGCTCTATATTCAAGTTTGAATCAATTAAGTGATAATTAATTAATCAATTAACCCTTTAAAATATCAAATATATTTCAAAATTCTAATTGAAAATAGTAATTAATGTGACTTAAAAGACAATATAGATCATGAAGTGGGTTGATAACATATGGGAAGAAATTATAACAACTAAATGACCATGGATCTGTTTGTGCATGATGCATTTTGATGAAAGAAATAATTTTGCATGGCAATCATGTTGAATTTGGTAATATATATCTCTTCATATGCATAGATATATGGCTCAATCTTGATTCAGCAATAATGTTGGATTCTATCGTAGGAGAGGGAACATGTTTTTTTGGATAATTTTTCAAACTCAATTATTGTATGTTACGTTACGGACTCAATTGATATATGTTACGCATGGTATTCTAAGCATCATTGTTTCAAGTAGGAATTTTATTTGTTGATTGTTAAATCTTGAAGAATAGATATGCAATTTGCCATGCCCAAATGATTGCGATTTGCACATGTCTAGTAACATATTCGTTCATATTTATGTCAAAGATGTTCTCTTCTTTTTCATGAAAAAGAAAGCACCCCTTAATTATTAGTTGTGGAGGTCCCATTTAGTTTGAATTTTTAGAACACTTGAGAGATACCACCCTCCATTAAAAAGATGTGTAGAGAAACTCTAAAATATAAAAAAAAGAACATTTATTAGAGCATCCACAATGGGAGTTCTAAATTTTAGAACTCTACCCTATCATATCAACAAAAGTTTTATCTTTTGGAACTTACATTCTTTCATTTTTTCGATCTATAGAACTCCAACTTGGATCACTCAATAAAATATTTGTTATGGATCCATTCGTTAACATACAGATACAACCCTTTTATCACTTAGGGTGTGTTTGGTAGAGAATGATTTTCTCATTTTACGGCGTTTGGTAAAACAAAAAGGGTAAATTTGTTTTTAGGGAAAAATCATTTTCCCTAAAATAAAGGAAAATATTTTTACTTTAAATGGAGCATAAGTTGATTTTACGTTCCTTTGACGCTCACAGGTTTCAAATTCTTTCTCTATTCTGTGTTTATTTCCTCAACATATAGTTCGAACATTAAAGCAGTGACACAGTTCGAATATTAAGGTAGCATATTAAAAATTACCGAAACTGTATCATCCCAATGCCGATACCGATACCGATGCCGGTCAATCTAACAACCATGATTTCATCGAAATCCAAAACGTTCAACAATTTATCGTTAGGGTTAAGAAGATAGAGAAACACACTAGGTTTTTCCTGTTCTTTGTTTGGATTCCTGTTCGAAGATGGGAAATCAATAAGCGTTGCTAGCATGAAATTATTGGCAGTAGGTAATATCAAAAAAATTGACAAATGTACATATTGTCACAACTTTGATTTGAATGACACCACTATTATAATATAATTCTCTAAAGAACAAAGTATAAATTCTCATTTTTCTAAATATCTTATTTATTTTTGTTTTTTCATTAATGTACCTCTTTTTAGCTTTTTTGTTCATTTTTTGATAATTGAACTCATTTTTTAGAAACTCCATTTTCTCTTTTATCAAACAACTATGAGCTGAAAATTATTTTACATGAAAAATCATTTTAAGTGAAAAATAGTTTTCTAAAAAAATAGTTTCGAACCCTAACAAACACACTCTTAAAAAAAAAAAATGACTCTCTGTTCGTCCATATATGAAACTTTGCTTCCAATTTCCAGATTAAATCCCAATTTTAATGTTAAGGCCACTATTTTCTTTTTATGTACAATTTGGAAACAAATGGAATACAACTGTGCCTACCTATTTCATAGCTAGGGTTCTCCACAGCACCTAGACATAATTGTGATCGTCATGCTTTTCCTACGTACATATATGATGGGGGGAGATTGACGATTTTGTGTCCAACATGTTGACTGATTGATTCTCAATCGTATGATTCAGTGCAGTTGTTGCATTATTGATAGAATGTCGGTTCAGTATTAGTGACTCTTTGTAGCACTAAAACATATGACTCTAGATTCGACTGCCTATTATAAGCTTCAGCACTATTTATTTCTAATTGTTTAAGGAGACATATTGAGATGGGTGAAAGAGCGAGCGCTTAGACTTATGGATGGTGATGTGTCAGTCCATGTAAGATGATGGCGTATTCTGTTTCGCCTTATCTGCATAAAAGGTTAATCCCAGTTTGGCTCGAAAAAGGTAGACCCTTTTGTGTTCGATTCAATAAGGGAAGATGAATTCGGAAAAGATGAGATTAACAATGGAAAGAATCTAATAGATTTTGAAAAATATGATGGATGTCATATCATGAATAGTTTATTTACTGTAAAGGTAATAATTACTTACCAGTTAATTGGTGCCTAAGGATAAGATGGAAATTTCCACTTTAGAGGACGAAATCACTATTTTACCCTTGCCTTCTCCTTCATCTTTCCCACTTGGTATACCATGTGTCACCTTACTAAACTATTGGAAGGGTCTGAAATACCTCAACACTAGAATATACCATTAATTATTTGATTAACTGCTAAGAGAGGAAGAAGCCTATAACCAATTGTTGCAGGAAAAACAGAGTTTTAATATTTGTAAACCCCAAGTGCAAGGTGTATCGTTGAGTATTTGGGGTGTCGTCCGCAGGGAATTGTGTTTCCAACTACCAGGGCTAGCTAAAGCGTCTCGAGCTAGGCAGGATCGAAGGGTGAAGGACTAAACTACGTTATAAACACAGAAACAAACGACTTGGAGTTGTGATTTTACCAATGGATAAACTAACTAACCAAGATGAGTCCTAACCTACCCAAACCACGCTACGAACAAGAGATGGTCGGTTGCACCATCACAGACCACTCAAGCCCTCTCTCAAGGGTCATGAGTTAGTTTAGTTAGTCTAACCGCCTATTCTCATGGGGTTAGCCCAACTATACCACAAAACTAGCAACCCCGGACCTAGCTCGATTCGGATACTATTCTCATGTCCCGAACTCAACCATTCTCTCTCCCACACTAGCAAATTGACCTCACCTCTCAGTATAAGTCAATCGCCCAAAAATATGGATGAAAACCCTCTCAGGCATTTCATCGAACACTTGGCGGGCGTGAAGGAAAACTCTAGGTTCTAAGCATGGATTGAGTATGGTTAGGCCAAATACAAGATTAATTAGCCATCAAGAGGCTAATCACAACCCAAGCCAACACAATCTACCAACAAAACATCAAGAACACATCAAAACCTAAACTAACCAACAAGAACAAGAACATGAAGAACAAAGTAAAGGAAATGAATTAAAACGAATCCAAACAAGTAAATAACATAAATTAACAACGAAAACTAAACATACAAACTAAACAAAGTAAATACAAGAATTAAAACAACAAGAACATAGCAACGAATAGAGAGAGGAGGAGAAAACTTAGTCTTGAATTGATGAAGAACTTGAGATTCAAAGGTTGAATTCAATGTTACAATCTTCAATCCTAAACTAATCTCCCTTATTAACTAAAATCTAACCTAAACTAACCTAGAAATCGCCAAAGAATCGCCAGAGCTAATCCCCGTGCGAACCCCCCGAACGACCTCCCCGAACAAACTGGCAAAAAGGGGTTATATCGCGAACGCAGGCCCGACGCACGGCCGTGCCACCACGCACGGCCGCCCGTCGCCACCACGCGCCACCACGCACGGCCGTGCGCCTGGCCGTGCTGGCCGTGCGTGGCTTCGGCCACCGGTGCACGGCCGTGCCTTCCTGCAGGTCGGCCGTGCACCGTCCTTCTCTGCTGGTTTTCGCCCATTTTCGCTGATTTTCGTCGTTTTGTCCCATCTTCATCCCTTTCCGCGACGCTTGTTTGATTTGGAGTTGTTTCCTACAAAAGCATAAATAAAACAAGATAAAACCCCAAAGATTAAGTTATTATACGAGCTAAAAGTGGGTGAAAGAGGCACGTAAAATAGGTAAATTTACCGTTCAACACACCCCCACACCTATCTTTTGCTCGTCCTCGAGCAAAATAAAAGAAAACTAGAGTAAACAACTAACTCACTTTCGTAGGAATCACGGTTGCATTTAGCGTATGCAACAAGCCCTTTAAACCCCTTGGTTACCCCAAGTGGACGAGTAAGGTCTCGTGAGGGTTTGCAGAAGATATACCCACAAAATCTTTGAAAAAGAAAAAGTAAAAAGGAAAACACAAACTGAGAAACAAAGAGGATTTACAAAAAAAAACACACATATATATACAAGGGGGGAGCTTGCATACATTCCAACCAGCCAAAACACCCATGCTCCAAAGACATCAACATGCGTATAAAGATATCGCACACATCAAGAGTCTCTATTCCCATGACAGCATCAACACACCAACTGTTCACCCCACTGTACATCAAAACTGTGAATCCATCCCTGTGCTTAGTGTGCTAGTGTATCATCATCTTAGGACTCAGGCTTATTAGGACCAAACCCAATCCAACGCAGCCGACACAAACTACATTATTGGCTTATTAGCATGGAAAGAAGGCTTTCCCAGTAGTAATATTGCCTCAAAGGGTAGCACCCAGTAGCGCATACCTCAAAGGGTGCCTGTCAAGTGTTCCCAGTAGCAGTATTGCCTCAAAGGGTAGCACCCAGTAGCGAATGCCTCAAAGGGACACTTGTCATTCCAAACTAAAGGTGGTTTCCACTTTTTCTCACTACATTTTTTTTTTTTTACATGAGTAGTAGTGTGCAAAGACAAGTGGGAGAGCTGATCATGGAAGACTAAGGCCCTAAGATAATGATGATGGTATAAGTGAGGATTGGATTGCACAAGTATAATGAACTAGTGGGGTTAGAATTGGGGCTAGAATGATTCACTTGGGGAAAAGATCTACTATGCACAACATAGTTATATACAAGCCGATAGCTAAGGTACAAGGAGTCAAAGCCGATCAAAATAGTATAAAACTCTCCTAAATTCAAAAGGAAAAGAAAAATTTATACAAAAAGGAGAAGATCCCACCTCCACACCTAAATCTCACAATGTCCTCATTGGGAGCCGCGAGTCATCACCAACACACAAAAATATACAAAAGTAAAAGAAAAGAAAAGTCAAACACAAGGCACACAAAACAAAATAATCACACACAATGACACCAAACCTGCACAATATATACGCAGGCTACCTCACTCCCCGAAAACACAATCTTACCCAAATCAATCAACTAGATCAAACGTATATACAAAGCTAGCACCACCAAAAACAAATATATACCAATCCAGCGACACCACCAATCATAACACAATAAATATTCACAAAAATACGAAAATGGTGATCATAGCCATCAATGGCTCAACAACATTCACATTTCAACACAAGATGATCACCAACCGAAAACACAACCCTAATATTCACAACTAAACAAAAACAAAAAAGAAAAATAAAAAGAAGGGGGGGAAGAGAGTGAGAACGATTATACCAGGTCGGGTACTGAATGTACCTGAACTATTCCATGACGACTTAAGGAGCATCAGCCACTCCTTGCCGCTCAATATGCGTGTCGTCAGCTCGGATGCAGTCAAAGCTCTCAGGAGCTTATCATGCATAGCTGCATGTAGCTCGGAATGGTGTGAGTAAGAGAACACTGGTAAAGATGGAGCAAACAAAGTTAGTGCCCTCTTAAACTCACAAAAAACCTGTGAGAAATCAGCATAATAATCAAATGTAATAGTCAATGCGATTTCTCCAGGCATACCCTCTAGGTACGGACGATAAAGATCAAGGACGGGGTCATACCCTCTAAAAGTACCTAGAGACTTACAGCAGGCAGCCTCATTCCCCTCAAGTATCACAAGAGGATCGATAAGCGACAAATCACAACACTTAGGGGAATGGGAGGGTGGTGAACATGAATAGGAAGCATGGGATGTATCAAGAGAGGTGGGGGATATATTATCAACAAAATCAGGACTAGTTGGCCCTGCAACCACAACATCCATGCATGAAGTCCCTGTGGGAGTCCCATAAAAAGTATGCACCTCAATAGAAACATTGTCGGACTCAGACCAAGTATCATCCTCCTCAACACTAGCGCTAACGCCAAAGGTCTCACCTACCTCGAACTCCGTTGACTGAGCTAAAGGGGAAGGTGTATCAGGAAGGGTCATGATAAGCGCAGTGTTGTCCCAAAGGGTATTAGGAAAGGATGAAGCAACAGTGAGTGAAGTGGTCAAGAGAGGGTCAAGTACGTCCTCTAGTCCGGACTGTAGAGGAGGAAAAGACGCACCATCATCACACAGATTGACATCAAGTCTAGGAGCACTAGAACTAGGGTCAGTCTCGGGTGATAGGTCATACTCCCGCATTTTATTAACAAACTCAGCAAACTCAACTTGTTGCCTATTCATTGTCTCTATCATATTGCTAAGTCTAGCAAAGCCTTCATTAGAAATATAATAGGGACAAGAATTACTGGCGTGGTCAGAACAATGGCAAATTTCGCACACAGGAGGGGCATAATTATGGATACAAGGGGATGGGGTACAAGAATCAGAACAACTAGTTTCAAATTTATAAGTATCCCAAGCCAACCACTCAAGTAATTCCCAAGTTTCATCAACATTTCAAACATAGAAATCCCAATGCTCCAAAAGAGCACGGGTCTCACAATTCACACCCTCATCAACAACATGCAATATTTTCCATTTCCCATATAAACATCCACAAGAAGCACATTGAGCAAGATAAGCATGTAAACGATCCCAATAACGGTAAAATAATTCTTGCTCACATTGGGGAAAATGGAAAATTGCCATTGAAATTTTTTTTTTGAATTTTTTTTTTTTTTGGATTTTCAAAAGGCCTAGCCTCGAATGCTGAAGTAAACCCTAATATTGAAAAACGCCAATTCCCCGGCAACGGCGCCAAAAACTTGTTGCAGGAAAAACAGAGTTTTAATATTTGTAAACCCCAAGTGCAAGGTGTATCGTTGAGTACTTGGGGTGTCGTCCGCAGGGAATTGTGTTTCCAACTACCAGGGCTAGCTAAAGCGTCTCGAGTTAGGCAGAATCGAAGGGTGAAGGACTAAACTACGTTATAAACACAGAAACAAACGACTTGGAGTTGTGATTTTACCAATGGATAAACTAACTAACCAAGATGAGTCCTAACCTACCCAAACCACGCTACGAACAAGAGATGGTCGGTTGCATCATCAAAGACCACTCAAGCCCTCTCTCAAGGGTCATGAGCTAGTCTAGTTAGTCTAACCGCCTATTCTCATGGGGTTAGCCCAACTAGACCACAAAACTAGCAACCCCAGACCTAACTCGATTCGGATACTATTCTCATGTCCCGAACTCAACCATTCTCTCTCCCACACTAGCAAATTGACCTCACCTCTCAGCATAAGTCAATCGCCCAAAAATATGGATGAAAACCCTCTCAGGCATTTCATCGAACACTTGGCGGGCGTGAAGGAAAACTCTAGGTTCTAAGCATGGATTGAGTATGGTTAGGCCAAATACAAGATTAATTAGCCATCAAGAGGCTAATCACAACCCAAGCCAACACAATCTACCAACAAAACATCAAGAACACATCAAAACCTAAACTAACCAACAAGAACAAGAACATGAAGAACAAAGCAAAGGAAATGAATTAAAACGAATCTAAACAAGTAAATAACATAAATTAACAACGAAAACTAAACATACAAACTAAACAAAGTAAATACAAGAATTAAAACAACAAGAACATAGCAACGAATAGAGAGAGGAGGAGAAAACTTAGTCTTGAATTGATGAAGAACTTGAGATTCAAAGGTTGAATTCAATGTTACAATCTTCAATCCTAAACTAATCTCCCTTATTAACTAAAATCTAACCTAAACTAACCTAGAAATCGCCAAAGAATCGCCAGAGCTAATCCCCGTGCGAACCCCCCGAACGACCTCCCCGAACAAACTGGCAAAAAGGGGTTATATCGCGAACGCAGGCCCGACGCACGGCCCGCCCGTTCGCCACCACGCACGGCCACCACGCACGGCCGTGCGCCTGGCCGTGCTGGCCGTGCGTGGCTTCGGCCACCGGTGCACGGCCGTGCCTTCCTGCAGGTCAGCCGTGCACCGTCCTTCTCTGCTGGTTTTCGCTCGTTTTCGCTGATTTTCGTCGTTTTGTCCCATCTTCGTCCCTTTCCGCGACGCTTGTTTGATTTGGAGTTGTTTCCTACAAAAACATAAATAAAATAAGGTAAAACCCAAAGATTAAGTTATTATACGAGCTAAAAGTGGGTGAAAGAGGCACGTAAAATAGGTAAATTTACCGTTCAACACCAATAATACAAAATAGTGCTGCCAAATGTGTGGACCAACAGATCGTAAGCAAAGGTCTAGAGAATGGTTGATGGCACATCTAAAGTCCTCATGTAATCCCTTGCCTTCCTTATGCGAGAGGTCTTTCTCTTGTGGCATGGGATAATATCTATCAAGTTTAAAAATATGATGACCAAGTTGGTTGTATTTCCATGTAATTTCTTTTTTTATTCCCCGCTTCGTTATAAATTTCTTTTATTTTTATATATAATTGGTAATGTACGTAGAACCGTAAAGACAAAGATAGATTTAGTTTCTTGTATTTACCTTTCAAAAAAATGTAATTCCTCCTCTCCTTTTTACACATAATTCATACATGTGAGTTCCCCGCTGCTTTCATCAAGATTTTCACCTACTGCATCCCAACAGTCAATTATCACTCCCAACAGTACTTCTCTTATTGTGTAAAACAAAAGAGTATTTTGATGTTTGATATAAAGGAGATACAAAAGTGCATAGTATTTTGATGGATTTTAAAACCAAAAATTTATCAATTTTTGAATATTTTACAATTCTTAATTTTTGTTCAGTAAGTTGGACCATTTGCTGGCTTTCCATATCAAGGAAGACCCAAGGAGCTAACATGTCTGAGAGAGGGGAAAACAATGTAGCCAAGCCTAAGAGCCCGAAGCCAACCTCACCTCCATCTCTCAATAGATAGCAAACATAAATTTCTTCCGAGGATCAAACCGGGGTAGAGAGGATGGATGGTAGACAGAATGTCAACTAAATTGTTGTCCTTTTAGCTGATATAATAACCTCTATATGAAATAAGAGCAAACGTAAATTTCTTGCAAGAGCGACAAATCGTTTGCTCAAATACTGAGAAGGGACATTATTGCTGATATAATGACCTCTATACGAATGCTCACATGAATAGAAAAAGGAAGAGTTCGAATATGGATCAATAACATCATAAATTTCCGTAAGGCCTAGCAAAAAAGGATAAAAAATCCCCCCCCAAAAAAAATGATACTTTACAAGTTAAGATGACTAGTATTAGTAGTCTAAATTGCAGATAAATAATACATGATAGGGTAGAAAAGATCATGTTTGGCTTTAATAAAGGACACAAAGGGTGGGTTTTAATCGTAGGGTTGTTCCCACTCGTTGGTGCTTCTCTTGAGAAGACTTTTGATTGGGACAGCCTAACTATGTATGTATATGTGGGTTTGAATTGCTTAAAAGTGCTTTTTATGCATGATTTTCTTAGGGTTATCTTCACCAATTCCTGTTATAAATGGGTATCTTTGTGTTTACTAGATCAAGCTAAACTAGTGGTGGGGGCTAATTTAATTTGGCCAAATTGAATTATATCAATCAATCAAAAATATCGCATTTGCTCTTTGGCTGATTTGAGTTATTTCTTCACTGTCTATCAAGCCACTATTTGTCCATGATTAGTTTGGTTGTTGATATTTCTTTTTTGATCTTGACTAATTAAGATTTAATGGGATGATGCTTCCTTTCGATATTGAAGTCTTTTTCTAAGGTGGTTGATGTGGGAATAGTAAGGACATATTTTTTCATGTAATTCATTAGCCGGATGCTTCTACAGTTCTACAGATAAATATTGCACTGAACATTTTCTTTAATCGTGGTTAAAACTTAAAAGTATACAGTATTTTTGAATGACTATCTTTGATTTGTCATCTCAACAATAAAATCGCTGTGCCTTAGAGTGGAATGGTGGGAGAATTTGAGAAGCTTTGGGGAGAGGAAACCTAAAAAGAAGAAATGGGGGAACCCAAAAACCAAAAATACGAGCACATCTATAATGAAAAGGGCACAATTCACAATCAAACATTGGCTTGGGTTTGAAGCATTTTATGCATCGATCTCAACATGTGATGGAGTGTTGATATTGAACATGAACTAATTAAAGCCGTCATATTTATTAATATGCACAACGATTTTCACAAGATCTCATGCCGAAAATCTTGATATGTACTCATTGTCTGTGGGTGGCATCTTATGACTTGCCGTTTCACTCTTAAGAATTTATACTTTTAAAAAAGTGCTTATTCTACTAGCTAATTAAGGGGTCGTTTGGTTTCAAAAGTCGAAATATTTTATGAAATCAAGAATGAAACTAAAAGGTATGAAAATCATTTTTGATTCCTACTATCAGTTGTTTAGTTCAAGTTGAAGAATGAGAAAATTTTTATTTCAAAGGTATGGTTTTGCATAAATCCGATAAGAGGGAGAGGTTTATTCAAACCTATATATACCAAAAAAAATTTGAGGACACCCGTAAATGTGATCTAATTAAAAAGACACATGAACCTAAGTTCGGGTATGAGAATTAATAATTCTATTCTCAAATCTTTTAGAAAAAACCAATGAATCAAATAGCTATAAGATAGTTTAGTTCAACTTAATTTTCTGTAGAACAAGCCTTGCCAAATCAAAATTCCTTCAACTTTTAATTAGAAATAGTTAAGGGTCTGTTCTTTTTGCTGGGAAACAGAGGCTAAGAAATAGGTGAAGTTGGTTGAAGTGGTTGAAGTGAATATTTTTTTGGTTAAAATGGATTGAAGTTGGTATATTTTTTAGATGATAGGTAGAAGTTGGTTAAAATAATAGGTTGAACTTAATTAAAGTTGATTGAAATGAATTGAAGTTGATTGAAACGGATAGAAGTCGATTGAATTTGATATTTTTTTATTGAAGTTCGTAAAATGAATTAAAATAAATTGATGTTGATAAATTGAGATCTACCTAACAAATATGACAAGGTCTTAGTATTTTGAGAATGTCAAGACTATGCATGCCTGCTGGCGTATGTCACTACGTTATTGCATTGAATAATTGACAAAGTGCACAGGATTTGCATGAAAACCTGTGCAATCATCACAATTAATAAAAGCCTGTTTAGAAACTCGAGAGAAGTGAACAATTAACGTAACATGTAAGATGCGGTAAAGCCGTAGAAAGCACGGACTGCATAAGTGCATATTGCCTGGGCCTCGTCTCCCCGGAGGAAAAAACAAGTTCTAAATTTGCAGGAGAGTAAAATGTTAATGTATGATTGACATCATCTACAAAATAAAATGCTATTCGTATTTTGGGACATTTATCTATCAATTTAATAAAATTTTTGTAATGAGTTGATTCTCGAATATGATATCGAGAGTTTTTCTGTAGGAGACGTCTCATATTTGAATATTGATATCTCCATACATTTTAAATTATTGTGTAAAGTGAGGAAAAAGTTTGTGCAATATTCACACTTCAAGCTTAAACAGTATTCTCGTAAAAGGACATGTTAGAGCGTAAATCATAGTCTTATACCGTTAATCATTGGTTGAGTTAATTAATGGACAATAATATTTCAAAATAAATTTTACATAGGATTCTTTTACGTAAAACAAATAGAGAACTGGTGATAAGTAAGATTTTAATCGGATTATATTGTTTTCCATTCCTTTTTCAGAAAGCTATACCCATTTTCACTTATAGAGTATATTTTATGGTGCTTATGCTGTAAATATAGATTTTATAGAGCAAAAGGCAAAACAAGGATGAAGAGGGCCACTGTGTTTTGCTCCCCCTTAGAGCATCCCCATTCAGGGGAACGTGTGCCATCAACGGCCTTAGAGTATTCCTAGCGGGAGTTTTGGATTTTGGAACACTGGTTTGCCACGTCAGTAAAAATTCCACAATTTTGGAACTTGCATTCCATCACTTCTCCAACCCATGAAACTCAATTTTAATCATCCAATAAAAATATTTGTCATGGACCCACCTTATAACACACAACCTATTTTTTAATCATATAAAAATTATATATTACTTCCAAAAAAATAATAAAAAAATCAAAAAAGAGGCACGGGAGGGGGAACGGACAGACGAGCTTCCACGCGTGCCCCCCTCAATTCCCCTGGCTGCCAGCTTTCCCTTGCCACACCAATGATACGCGGGCCCCACATGTTTCCACGTGAGGCACCGGTTGCGGATGCTCTTACATTTCCACAATTTCATTTGCAACCAATGCGACATGAGAAATGATACGCAAGCTGGAACGTCTGCGTGGTCCTCGTCCTTGCGAGCCTTTGATTTTGGTCCTTTTGCGTCTCTTTTGTTTCTTTTCTTTAAAAAAAAGACAGTCCGGTACACAAGTATCCCGCGTTCATACAGGATCCGGAGAAGGGTCGCACCCAAAGGGGTGAATTGTAGGCCGCCTAACCTAACGTTATCAGTGGCTGATTTCATGGCTTGAACCCATGACCTTTATGGTCACATGGAGACAACTTTACCATTGCTTCAAAGCTCCTCTTCGCTTTTTTTTTGCAAAATATATTGTTTAGCTATTAAAAGAAAGATTGTATATTATAAGGTGACTCCATAATAAATGCTTTATTAGGTAATCCAAATCAAAATTCCATAAATTATAGAAGTGAAAAATACAAATTCTAAAAAATAAAACTTTTTGATGACATATTATAGTGAAGTTTTAAAAAATCGAACTCTGAGTTGGAATGCTTTCATGGGCGACCAATACGGCAAATGGGAAAGAAATGACATGTTAATGCAGTAAATAGTGAACATGGAAAAGAATGAGAGAAATGCTTCAATTCAATTTCAAGCGTGAGATTTGGGTCACTGTGGCATGTTATGATGGAAAAACGGTGTACGATATATATATATATATATATATATATATATATATATTATTGGCTCTGTTCTTCACATGCGTGGCATAGTTCAGTCTAGCTACAGCCTACAAGCCTTCTTCAAAGACCATTCTGGTCTTAATCCCTGCTGGGTTATTGTGCCCCTCGAGTTTACATCGACCAATAGGTCGTTAAGCCTAACATGTATACAAATATTCTATACATGTTAACCCAATTTATGCTTTTTTTTTAATAGTAAAAATAGAGGACTATATTAAATTAGCATTAACGAAAGTGTGTGTATACATATATATATATATATGTGTGTGTATATATATATATATGTGTGTGTATATATATATATATATATATATATATATAACTTTTTGCTTAATGTACGCAAAAGTCGAGTTTCATTTGAGAAGTGAAAACTTCATCTATACATGGTGGATTTGGTGAACGTTCTAGGGCAATGAGAGGAGGAGTGTCTTCGGTGGGCATTTGGCAACTAGTTGAAAGGTTTTTCGTCAAATTTTGGATCAAGGTGGAACTCAAAGCATTGCCATTCAAAAGTTAGTAAAACTGTAAATATTTTGGGTAATGTTGGAAGGCTTCTCGATGCATCTCGATTATCGTGCATTTATGATGATGTCTTAACTTCTTATTGATTATTTGATTAGATGTAATGTAATGTAAATATAATTAAATTTATAATGTGATACAATTATGTAGTTTGTGGCAGTCCAAAGTTTTTAAAGATTTTAATAGCATTTCAAAAATACCTGTAATTAGTAAAAGAAGAATGGGGACAAGGGATAATCAAAAATGCTTTGGTATTTTCTCTTTAAATAAGTAGCTTTTTCTTTTATTATTTGCTACACTGAGTCAAACAACTTTAGTTCTACATTTTAGCACAAGTCTTTTTTAATTCATAAGTTTCTATTCTAAGATCTTATTTCTGGTTATTCAGCGTTGTGAATGAATTAGCATTAAAGAGTAAGAAGCGACAAAAAGTGGTAAAGAGCCATACGAATACTATGTAAAAGAGCATTAAGAGCAGACAAGTAAATAAGGTCGCACAAGGGTTAATTGTAAGCAATAAATAGTGGTGCGTTAAGGTAAAGATTAATTAATCAACACTATCTAATCTAAAAGAAGTTTCAAGACAAGATCACATGGTATAAAATTTTTGAATCTATAAATAAAGATAATTGGAATAGTTAGCATTTAAATTCAAATTTTTGTTAACAACTCTTAAAAGATTTTAACAATCGAATTAACCGATAATCACGATAATCATTTGATAGAGGAGAACTTGAATCCTGCAGTGGGTTTGTGATTTCAAAGTGAATACCATCTTTCTGTCTCTCTGTGTCCGTCCTCTGCATCCCCGGCCCCCACCCCTTCCTCCCTCACCATTGCAACCTCTTTACACTTTCGCATAATATATAGACGAGATCCCATTCCCTCCATAAACTCATCTCCACCCTCTCTTAACCCCCTAGTCAAATTTGCCTATCCTTCGCCTAAAAACCCCCTTTCTGATTCTTTTTCTTAAGGGTTTCGCTCAAATCAAGGCTACATTGAAGAAATCTCAATTGGGTAACGATCTATAATTTCTGGGTTTTGTTAGTTAGTTTGTGAGGGGATCAAGCAATGCGGGTTAAGGATATGCATCCCTTGTGCTGCATATCCTTGGAAAGCTCCGGAAACAGCAGTGCTCCGGCCACCGGGATCGGCGACGAGTCGCCGGAGATGCTGCTTTCCCGGGTCGGAAGTCTGAAGAGGAGTTCGACTCTGCCCCGATCCGACGCCGGAAATTCCGCCGGCTACTGGGGATCTGACGTCAGCGTCGCCGGACCATTATACAAGTGGACTAATTACGGTAAAGGGTGGAGATCTCGGTCGTTCTTGCTTCGTGGGGACGGTTTGCTTTCGTATTCCAAGATTCACAATCTCAATTCTGTCAGCGATGACGTCAGGATCATCGGCGATGTGACCTCAGCCCGGCTTAATCGGATGGACAGCAGGAAACCCAGCAGAGGCAGCGGTTCCATCGTCCATCTCAAGGTAAGATTAACGTTAACATTGTTGAATTGGAGAGAGAATGGGAGGTTTAGAGAGAGGTGGGGAGGAATGCATACAATGTGCTCGATGATATGTCTCAGAGAAAGTGAGAGAGAGAGATCAGTGATGGGATGGTCTGGTTTTTTGTTTCCTGGAAATATTTCCACTAGAGGTAAAGCTTCGATTTCAAAAATTTTCCAGCTACCACTTGATGATATACATGTACTCGAGTGATTTGAAAACTGCTGGGCGGGCAGCCGGGCATTGGACTCAACATTGCTGCCAGTTTCTCCATCTTTTCAGTTGTTTTTCCAGTTCACACTTATTTTTTCGTCTGAAATATCAATCCTTTCGTTTGTTGTCCTTTTGTGCTTGTGAATGTTGGCGCTCGAGTTTCCGTTTCTCTCGATTTTCTTTATCATTTTCGAAATGTTGGCTTTGGAAACATCTAATTTGGTTTGTATTTCTTTTCTCATTTCCTTTTAATCTTAACTGGGTGTTAATTCATAGTGGGTCACATCAGCAGGTGGCTAGGCATCATGTAGGCTACATGTTGTTTTCGGCCTAGGTTTTTTTTTCTGTGGGTCACGTCATCGATCGCTCGTCTCTCTCTTCTCCCTTTCTCTCTCTATCTTTGTCTTCCTTGCCTAAAAATCTATCTTTTTTGTGCTTATTTGCTTAGCTTTGAAGTTTGTTTCATTTCATGCATGCCCTCGTTATGTCTTTTCCTATGCTTCTGATTTATCAGTTCTCAGCATGATCAATTCTTAAAAGTTTGGTTCTTTGTAAGTGTTTGATCAAAAACTTTAGTTGGTTTCAATTTTTGCAAGTCGTACCAAAATGGGCACCTGTAATTTGTTTGAATCTTTCCATAATAATTATCAACAAAGACATTAATTAAAAAAGACGGGACAAGGAGTCTTTTCCTCCGGTGGATGAAAAGTATGGTCATGTTCGTTCTGATTTCCCCTGACCAGTAAAAGAAGAGTGGTTGGGTCCAGCGCTAGAATTGATTCAAATGCTCCCCTATTTTTTGGACTTTTTTCTGGTAGTGGTGGTGGTGGGGGATGGTCAATGTCTAATTGAGCTGGATTTTTGAAGTTATCATTGCCAGTAGCAGGTGTGATATTGACTTGGTTTGTGGATTCTGCTCTCCTGTTGCTTTATGGTCCTGGCATGGCAACTGGCAATCATGACTTTCCCTGGCGCTCTTTATGCTCATCTCTTCACTGCTGTGGTTTTAATGTAGGTCTTTGCTGGTGTTAGCCATAAGCAATAGGGTTTATTTACATCATCTCAACCTTTAGGCTTCACCGCTTCAAGTAACTTTTTTCTGAAGTACCAAGTGATAAAGATGCCGAGGTATTTAATTGTGCTGCTAGTATAATTGTCGTAAAGAAAGATGTAAAGAAAGATGGAAGTAGCGGAATCAGGCGAGTTGCCACAGACCTAATGAGAGGTCCACTACAGATCAGAAATTGTTGAAGAAACAACAACATCTTTCTTTTGACCCTTCCAGACGATCGCTGTCCTGTCTTCTCTCTTGCTTGCTTGATTTATTGAGAATGAAATAAAAAGTCAAAAAACTCTTTTTTATGTTCTAAGACCAAACTTGCTCAAGATAGATAGTGGCCCCTAAAATCTTAACGTGGTGCCCTCATTAGTTTGGTCTTATGAGTAATTAAGCCGAAATGGATTAGCTTGGTCTATATGTAAACATGTATCATCTGCCTAAGCTATTTTCTGGTCTCATTCGTTTGCAAATAAGAGCATGTTTGTTTCTTAGTAAGAATCTGTACTTTATGTTAGAAATGTATAGGAAATAAGATAAAAATTTGAAATCTGGGAGAATTTGTAAAAAAATGCAGAAAATAAAATATGAAAGCTGTAAGCATTTTTAGAATATGTAAGCATCTACGTAAATTTGCAGTCGGAAGAATTTTGGAGAAAATAAAATTATACTATATATGTAGAAATCTATGGAATTTAAGAATCTATGGAAATGAGTCCTACCAAAAGCGCCCACAGGATGCCAATAGACCCCTGACATTCCTTGGTCTTGGTTGTACTTGAGCATTGCCACAATTGAGACTCCTCTTTCAAATTTCATATTTGTTCCCCCCCCCCCCGATTCTAGATATTACTTCCATATCTTAATTAATCAACATAATAAAGTGTTACTTATGGTTAAAATACCATGTCTTCAATTTCATTAAAGGTATCTTTAGTGCTACTGATTCTAAAAATGGAAATTACTTTGTAATTGTGCATGTCTTTCATTGGGATGGAGAGCAATGGTGGGGACCGGGGGGGAAGCATAAGGTCTTTGTTATATATCTGTGATAATTATCTCCTGGCATGTGCTTCGTATGTATGCTAATCCTGCTTGTAAGTTGTAACTAACTGCTAATCCGCTACCTAGCTTATTCCGCTGCAGTTCCTATTCCTAACAACCTCCTTTAAAAAATGGATTTGTTTAGTGTAAATAGCATTCAAGTATAAAATTTCAGGTAATTGCATCCCTCAAGGCTTCCTTTTAAAAGCCACCAAAGCTTGCTAGGTGCTGTGTCTTACAATGTAATTTGCATCCTTAAATCTAATCCCCCGGATCATAGATGTCATTTTGTCTGATGAGGTGAAGTGCTCATAGTGTCTTGGGAGTTGGGAATTGGTGAAATTTGATCAATTGATTGTTGAGATTTATTTGTATATAAACTCTAAGCAGGTGTCATCATTTCGAGAGAGCAGGTCTGACGATAGGAGGTTTTACATATTTACAGCTACAAAGACCCTTCACCTGAGGACTAATTCCAAGCAGGAAAGGGAGCTCTGGTTGGAAGCTTTGGCATCAACAAAAAGTCTCTGCTCTAGGAGACCATTGAATGATAATCCTCCTGTTTCCCCAGGAAGTTTCTCTATATGCACCGAACGGCTAAAGAAACGATTGGTTGAAGAGGGAGTTAATAACTCGCTAGTAAGAGATTGTGAGCAGATTATGCTTTCAGAGTTTACAGAAGTACAAGGGCAACTTAAGCTTCTCTGTGAGGAAAGATCCAATTTGCTGGACACATTAAGGCAGTTGGAGGTAACTTCTGCTAAGCCTATATTTCACATTTGGTTCATGTTTACAGGTGAGGTGGATATTTGATCTCCGTATACTGTGGAAGAATAGTCCTCCTTGAATCTTCTTTTATGTGTCGTATTTAACTTCTGATTTTCTTTTGGATGAAAAAGTAAATATTTGAAGAGGTATTGTCGACTTTTTGTAATGACTTGATTAGATTAGATGGTTGTGCAAATCGGATGTCTCAATGGGAAAATTAAATTGTGCTCCTATCTTGGTGAGGGTTATGAAGGATCACATATATGCATTGTCACCCCTGTAATTGCGGAAGCCAGTTTATCTATTTATGTCGACATCTGAGCAATGGGTTGGGGGAGGGGGGGACCCTTCTTTTTCCCTTGTGACAGGTTATTGTCCTTGCAAAATGAGATCTATAAGCTTCCTCATAACTGCACTGTCTGCTCAAAGTATGCATGCTCTAAACATTGCTGTATGTACTAGACTTGTTTGTAAAAGTGAGAAAACAAACAAAAGATCCTTTGTGTTAATTTTGCGATGAATATACAACGTGATTTCTTGAGCAGAGAACTCGATTCATCTATGTCACTCATGACCTTGATGCAATGCACCCCAAGTAAGTTGCTGAGGCTGACTTTAGTTTTGCCAATATCATATACTTGGTATGGCAGCATTTGCAGGTTTCTGCTTTATGAAGCTTCCTAACCTTTCGTATGATTATTATTTTGGATATCTTTGGGGGCTTTAAGCTACTCTGCTACGTTTGCTAGCATATTCCATATCAAAATTCTATAACAAGTTTTTGATGAGACTAATTAGCCTGTTGGAAGAAATGTAAACCAAAAACAATTCAAACAATTATAACCAAAATGATTTTATACTGGAGGTAGCTCTATGCTAAGCCCTAATCAGAATTCCTCTATTCAGCTTGTATTTTAGCCTTTTATTGGTATTACTTTCAATATTATTCATTCGCTCGTGCTTGGAAGACCTTTGATCAATGGGTAGATGAGGGAAAGCTCTTGGAATGCCTATGTATTAGGATTCATGGTCATAAAAGAAAATGTAATGCAAACTGCCTCGGGTTCCCAATCTAATTATGTGAACAATATGGGAAGAACTTGGAGAATTCTTTTATGCTAGAAGGGTCATTACTTATATGTTGAAGATAGTTCTACTTGCCCAAGAATGCCATTCTTGTTTGTTTTTCATGCCCGGAAAAAAAAAAAAAAATGTCCATGCCCTAAAAAGAATCACTATTGAATAATCTTTACAAATTTGGATTATAAATTTGTAACGGACTAAAGTAAAATGTTCCATTTTAGCATTACCAGTTTCTTTTGTTTTCGGGTATTTCACAGTCTATGCAGTTGAGATGTAGTTTCTACTAGGAACAACCTCTTAAGGGTAAGTTTGTATAAATAGGACCCCTCTATACCACGGCACAGTCTGGATTTTAGGGTGATGGTCTAGTTTATCTTTGCGTTTGAAAATATATCATTTGGCAACAATCTTTAGAGTAGCCATGCACAGCCATAAAGATGTGCCTATTTGTTATGTTTTTTGATATTATATATTATCCTTTAAGTCACCTAAAACATGTGACTATTTGGTATATTCTTGATAATATATGCTAAGCTTCAAGTCACCTGCCTTTTAAAGATATGAAATTTAAATATCCTATTTGTTTCTTAGTGTTGTTGTTTGATACCTCTGACTCTCACTAGTCCACTTTGCCAGATATACACTTTGAGTTGCTCATATTTCTCACGTTTATGTTTTTCTTCACTTTCTGATAGTATTTTTATGATGCTTTTACAGGCTGCAAATATTGAAGCTGAAGCTCCATTAATAACTGATAGTGATTTTCAACCTGCAAAACATCAATATTCTGGACTAGAACAAGGAAAATATTTTGGTATTGATATTATGGTGTTCCTTCTGTCTACTCTACTCTTTTTGTTTATTTTGAAGCATGTATTGTGAATGTGGTCAAGTTTTGTGTGGCTATTTTATCCATTTTGTGTCTATAGTCCATTCTGTTAGTTGATAGTGAACTAATGATGTATACATTATACACTTACATACTAAATAGTGGGTAAGATTAACATCTATAGTTAATTACGCTGGTTATACTCTGGTGTGTTTTCTTATCTTCATCTATCAAGAGGAACTAGAGCATCGTATCTATTTATAGGGATAAGATCTGACATAGAATACGCCTCCCATCTTCCAACGTGGGTGGAGCACTATGTTGTGGCAGCATGGATCCAAAATGTGGCTGTTCTGTGATAAAATGGCCCCATTGGGAGAGCTTTTGGAATTGAATGAACGGCATTTTTACCCTGGGATATGAACACTATTGGGCATTGGAGATTTTGTGGTACCATGATTTAAACCGCAATTGTGATCGAAGCTGCATTTTGAATCCTTGGGTGGTGGCATTCTTCCTGTTGGGGATTGTCCTTTTCCTTTTTTTAACATCATTACCATATGCCTTCAAGCATTTCTTTTTAAATTTTCTATTCATCCTAATTCAACATATCATGTGTCTTTGAGCTCCTATGATCATGATTAGTTTCATTCATGGTTGAATTCTCTGCACTAGGTTTCCAGGTTGTGCATTTATTCAAGGTTTTATGTGACACTGCATTTGATCATGCATCAATTGAATATGCCTAGAAGATTTTCCACCAGTTCTTGAAATGGGGAAATTGTAGCTTAACATCATTTATAATCTAATTGATTATCTGTTGGGGTTGCTGATTGACAAACAGTGATTAATGAGCTGTCTTATTTTCATGAATTGAACAGCCTGTTGAATCTTCAGAAGTTAGGACTCATGCCTTCGTGCTTTAAGTCTGAGTTAATATGTGTGAACATTTTTCCTCCACTCAAAGATTTGAAAGGAAGGAATGGGGTAAACTGTTTGCTTTCTACAGGAGACCATCAATCTGAAATGACTGTTACTTTTCTCTCTTCCATTTATAAGGCCTTCTAGAAGTTATCAAACCTTTATGCTATAAGTTTGAATACAACCTACCAAAGCAGGAAGGTTGCCATAACTGTGTAATAAATGGGGTTGTGAATGAGCACAGGTAGGTCCAGAAGGGAATTTCCTTGCTTGAATTCATTTTCATTGACTAAATACTTTGTTCTATACTTGGTGGCTTTAAAATAGTTTGATGTGGTTATTCTTTGCATTGTTTCCACGAATATGTTCTGTGGCATTGACATCTGTTCCTTTTGGATTTATAGAATGTAGCACAACTGAGTCATCTGATGACACCGAGAAACAAGACATAGAGGAAGCGTCAGATGAAGAGGAATCTAGCTATTATGATACAAAGGAATGTTTTGAGGAGTCTCCGGGTCATTGTGGATCGAGAAAGCAAATTTCAGGTAGTGTAGGCAGCTGTGAGGATGTCAAAGGCAAAGCTGATGATGTGAAAGGCTTGTGTCTACATATTGAAAGACGAAAAAGGCTTCCAGATCCAGTTGAAAAGGAGAAGGCTGTCAGTCTCTGGTCTATGATCAAAGATAATGTTGGGAAAGATCTGACGAGGGTGTGTCTTCCAGTGTACTTCAATGAGCCTATATCATCACTTCAGAAATGCTGTGAAGACTTAGAGTATTCTTACCTTTTGGATCGAGCATATGAATGTGGTAAAGCGGTGAGTTCATGCATCTGAAATATGTTGCTTACCACTTTCCCTTTCAATACTCAAGGGTGTCCAAAGATAGGAATTGGTTCTCATTTTTAGTTATGTGATTAGTTTGCGATAGACCAGTACCAAGTGTTTCCTTTTTTTCTTTTTCTTCTTTCTTCCAGCTTTTGCATGTGTGTGTGTGTTTTGGGTGGTTCATATCCTCCTCATGAGAATCATACATCAATTTGTGAAAGACATATATGGAATATCTGCTTAGACTTAGTTAAGATGTTGAAGGGCAAGCTCAGACCATCTTTCACTTTGCCGCCCTGCCTGTCTTCAAATTTGGCATGGCATGGCCCAAATTGCTTGCCTTCTGTCATGACCTATTAAAATACCAATCATTTACAGGAGTTTAACCTATCACAAGAGTTATGTTTTGTGACTCTTTATGTCTGCTTAAAGGAAACTAAATTGCATAAAAGCATAAAGATATAAATGATGCCTTAACTATTCACAATTAGCTACGAACTAACACTGGTTCGTAAAAGGACCTTAGTCCATCCTCTAGGCTGTGAAGTGCACCCATGCCACATACTTGTAACTGAGTCTTGGAGAAATGCTTACCTGAGGAAGTTGTAGAATTTCTGCTGAACGGTTGGCTTTTAAAGTTTTGCTTTTGTACCCATGATTCAGGCAAATTTCTTGTTTTCTGTGCCTCTAATTTCATCACTACTCTCTGCTTTCAGGGAAACAGCCTCATGAGAATAGTCAATGTTGCAGCGTTTGCTGTTTCTGCTTATGCATCTTCTGAGGGCCGCCTTTGCAAACCATTTAATCCTTTGCTAGGGGAAACTTATGAAGGTGACTATCCTGAGAAAGGATTTCGATTTTTCTCTGAAAAGGTTAGTAGCAAAAGAACTCTGAATTCAATGTGTAGCTTGAGATGTTAGGGAACTGCCATTTATCTTCTTTCAACTTGTGTCTTAGTTAAATGTCATGTCATTAAGTTGCAATATAGAAAACTTTCTTCTTGCGAATTTCATTATGGAGTGGTCAAGCATAAGAGAAGGCAAGATTGCCTTGTAAGTACTGAAGCACCACCACCATAGCTTAAGTGAAATAAATGATTATTACCTCGGAAGTGTTCCAAGCTATCTGAGAGTGGTGTGATTTACTGAATGAATGTTCTTATTTTTGTATAATTTGCTATCTCAGGTTAGTCATCATCCTACTCTCATTGCCTGCCACTGCGAAGGCAGAGGGTGGAAGTTCTGGGCTGAAAGCAATCTCAAAACCAAATTTTGGGGTCAAACAATTCAACTTGATCCTGTAGGACTTTTGAATGTTGAGTTTGATGGTGGAGAAAGGTTCCAATGGAGCAAGGTGATCTGCCATTTTTTTCAAAATTAAAATTTTGGTAGTTCTGGAAAAGTTCAGTTCTGATCTGCTAGAGTATCTTAATTGTAATGCCAGAATTTCCTTCCCATATTTTTTGTGCGCTTCCATTTGCGTCTTTTAGGTGACAACGAGCATCTGTAATCTTATCATTGGTAAAATATACTGTGATCATCATGGGACAATGCACATAAGTGGCAACCGTCAATACTCGTGTAATCTCAAATTCAAAGGGCAATCTTTTCTCGAGAGGAATCCTCGCCAGGTGAATCTTAAATTCTACATAACATTTTTGTTTCTTTTTGTTTCTGGGGAAAACAAACCAGTGTTAAAGAAATTTATTTTGGTGTAATCAGCTGTAGATGGCTAAAGTTTCTTTTCGTGGAAAAGTATAAGTTATCTCTAACACTGAGCAGGGTGCCTCCCTTGATGTTAGCAGTGCAGGCCACTGTTATCAGATACCTTGCAGTGTCTTTTATTTTGACATTTAGGCCCTACAGTTATGATCCTTGTGTGATCAAAACTATTATTCCGCAGGTTCATGGATTCGTTGAAGATGTCACAGGGAGCAGGGTTGCAACAGTATTTGGGAAGTGGGACAAAAGTATCTACTTTGTCAAAGGAGATGGAACAAATAAGCCCAAGGATTCAAGCTCATCTAGTGATGCTTCTTTACTTTGGGAGAGGATTAATCCCATCCCTAATCTTACTCGTTACAACTTAACATCATTCGCAATCACTCTAAATGAGTTGACACCAGGGCTTAAGGTGAATGTGATGTATATACATCTGTGTTTCCTTTGTGCATTCTCGTTATCCCCTTGTCACTAGCCTTAGATAGCTGCCTGATTCTGGGTTTTCGGTTACCGGTTAAGGAGAAGCTTCCACCAACAGATTCGAGACTTAGACCAGACCAGCGGCATTTAGAAAATGGGGAGTATAATAGAGCAAATGCTGAGAAACTAAGGTTGGAGAAGAGACAGCGAATGGTAAGCATAATCCATCTTATTATTACTGCTTCTGGTTAATTCCAATTCTTTTTCTTAAGAAACTGGAAAATTTTTATTGATAATCCCCAAGAAAAACCATTTCAGAAAGTCTGGGGGAATTGGCTGGCAAGGTACACCTGGAGGCAGGATGACTCTAAGATTGACTACTGGGGTAAACACCCCTCAACAATCACCTTCCCTAAAAGCAAGGGAAAGAAATAGGGCCTTTTATATTGGCTGCCCACCTTAAAGTGTTGACCATGATAAGGCCTATCCAAAACAAGTGGATCATGTTTGGGCATTTGATGGATGATGGACTACTGCGATAGTATCATTACGGATTTAGTCTTCTTAGCTCACATTCCTGCCAAACTAGCGCTTAAGGTTTTGATAATAGTAACCCCTCAAGGCTTTACTGCAGAAAGCAGGCCATATGTGTTCAGCCCTCACGGCTGCAATCACAAAGAGGTCGGTGGATGTTTGATTGGAAATGCGTCAAGTATGTTAGACTGCTTTGTAGCTATGAAGCACAATGTAGTTTTATAAGCCATTTTGAATTATGATTTAGTATCTGTGGCTGAAAATTTGCTAGGATTGATTCTTTCAACCAATAAAAAATTCAGGCATAGGTGTGTGATGAGGCTCAAAAGCCCACCTTTATTCTACCTAGAAAGACAGGACAGAGAAATAACTTAATTGAATCTTGCTCGAACTGTTTGCATTACTGCCAAAGTAGTTCACTGGCAATAAGTAGATATGGGCCCTTCTGCAGTTCAACACCATATTCAGCCAGCAATCTAGTAAAGAATCTTGAATACATGACTTTTAAAAGAAAACCATTCCTTTATACGTAAAATTCTCTGGTTTCATTGTTTATGAATTCATACATGGCATCAGCTCAGAGGAGCTCTTTCACAACATCCTGTTCTTCGAACTAGATTTTTCTTGCATCTTAAACCACCTGAATTTATGTGATCATCTCGGAGGACTGAGCTCCAATTTGCATGCTAAATTAGTGTAGAGCTGTGCCTGTTGTGACGTGAGAACTCATATAATTATGACAGTCGAAATTTATCGCTGCCCTTTGTTGGCATCCCCCTGGAGATATGTTCTGAATGGTGGCCAGCATGTTCGTGTCCCATGAACCACCGCCATAGGCCATAGCTGTTTTCCACTGTTCAACTTTCAAGTATGTTACCATCTGACGTGCACGAAATCCTAGGTGACTACTAGGCTCAGAAACAAAAATGAGTTCCTCCTGCTCTAGTTTTTGTCCTGGGTTCTACCTCCCCTGATATGCTTGGTTTGTGAAAAAGGTACACTCATAAATGAACCTTTTAATTAGGGACAACCAGTTTACTGAGAATTATTAGATGTCTTTGTTTTTTGCCTTATTAGCTGACATTTAGCGTCCTTTTTCCAAGTACAACTGCTTGTTTGTTCTAAGATAGGTTTGATGATTTCAGTTACACTGAACCTTCCTGCCTATTATTTGTTCTTTTACTGCAGTCGAGGAAAATGCAAGAAGATGGATGGAAACCTAGATGGTTTGAGAGAGAGGGTGATGATGGACCGTACCGTTACAAAGGTGGTTATTGGGAGACCAGAGAGTGGGGAACTTGGGATGGATGCCCTAATATATATGGGGAATACAGTGAAGATCCCAGCAACTCAGTTGAAGACTTATGATTGGTGACTCAGGTGCAAAGCTTTTCTGACTCTTATTTCCTTCTATATTATCAGTATCCATTCGAGATCAGTCCATGCATATTTGTAATGAGCCATTCGTCTTTCAGATCATCACATTTATGAAAGTACAAACTCAATTATGACTGGCAAACATCAACTTGATGCTGTTCTTTTCTCGCAAGTTTAAGCCGGCATTCCGAACCTGATGGGCTCCTGAACCTCTGAAGACGAAAAGGTTCGATGAATAAAAACAGAAGCACCATTTTTCGCTGTAAGGAAGTTTACATTGATGTGTAGAGCTACATGATTGGTAATGCGAAGGCATGTGAAGGATCAGGCAAAGGTTCTGGGCACGGCATTCTAGCAAAAGTGAGGTTCGACCCAATTTTTCTACCGTGATGAGCCGAGGGATCACTGGGTCGGGTAATTTGAGCGAATGCGGCAGAGATAAATCGAAACGTATGTTGTACTCCCATCTGTATCTGTTAGATCATTGTTTGTATGTTTCATAGTAAGCATAAATGTGTAAAGGAGGGAAGAAGAAGGATACAAGATGTATTGCAATCATTATACCCGTAAATATCTCGGATTGTAGTTCATCAGCCTCTATTCCTTTTTTCCTCCCTTCTCTTCTCCATATTCTCCCTTCAAATTTGTATATTTTTTTACTCCCATTTGTGTAATGAAGGCGAAAGTTGCATCATGCTTACCGGTATAATATGATTACAGTTACGGATGAACTGAAAGCACTTCACTGTAATGGTGACAGGAATGGTCTGTATTGAAACTTGCTTTGTTTTGTCTCATTCTTTTTTCTTTTCATTTGCTTGTGTGCGAGATAGAAAATGATGGCACTAAAGCCGAAGGCAATATTTGAATCCATATCTCTGGAATGAAGTTAGGTATTATAATTTTTGGATTGTCGGGAAATGAAATCCAAACTTTTAATTTTCGACAAATTACATTACATTCTACGGCTTGTTATATGTCTAGTGCTCTAGATCTATTTGATTCGTTTTCCCTTCCGTGAGATGGTTTCATTTAAAACAATTTTTAAAGATAGAAATTTAGATTAATCTTGAATTTCAGAATGCATGGTTGAAGCTCCCCCTCCCCCCCTCCAAAAAATTAAAAGATCAACATTTTTGGGTGCTAATGAGGCGTGAAGATCGATGTAGACAATACTCGAATCTGATCTCTATAGCAGCTTTTAGCTGTGCTAATAGACATCCATTGGAAAGGTCAACATTTAATTGTGAGGTTGTGACTTATGAGTTATGACAGAAGATCCCATATACACATGCTACCCACCTGAAGTAGTGAGTTGAAATTATTAAGCAAAAAGTCCACTTGCAAATTGAAGAGTTGCAATTTTATTTTTGGTCACCTTGCCTTTGATTTGTTGATACTTCTTTTTCAGGGGGGATCCAGTAGGATCAAACAATTCCACTTCCATTCTGGAATTTCCATCTTGGTTTTGAAATATATTAGTCTATCACAACAATAGCACTTGGAAAATAGCCTACTTTGTGGAGATTGCTCTTATGTCTATGGGATAATACTATTTATAGTTAGATCTTCCCAACGTCAATTAACACGGAACACTAAGGATTTATATTGAATGTTATTATTGTTACATCAAATTGATCTTTCTCAAAAATTGCTTCTCGTTTCTAATTTTCAAGTGCGGCTTTTGATTTAAATTTATATAGCCTATAAAAATGATCCCACTACTCTTATATATTTCATAAAATTTTCCCCAAAAAATTTCAAAAACAAAGTCTCTTTGTAGTTCTATTAATACGAGATCTCTTTTTCCATTAAATCGGTTTGTTTTCCACCTTTAAAGGTTTTACTCTTCGAATAAGCAAACGATAGTTATCCTCCCTATACCCAGAAGACAAGAGGGGCGTATATGTCTTAATTTGTAAGTATGAACATTATTGGAGTATAAAAGTGGGTATTGTTCTACATTGATAAAATGAAAGAATATAAAAGTAGGTGTTATGCCACATGAGCAATATGATAATTTGACAAATTTCTTCAGGGCCTGTTCATTTTTAGCATTTTGGAAGAGCTGTTAGCAGGGTTGGGGCGGGTAGAAGCAGGTTGAAGCAGTTTGGAGCAGGTTTGACTAGCAGTTAGCAGGTAGGAGTAAGTTGGACCAGGTTTGAAGTGTTTTAGAGCGTTTTTGTTGTGGTTCTTCTAATGTTATGATTATCGATGATAATTTATGTTGAATACATCATATTTTTGTAACAATTACTGTATAATAGATTTACGAAAATAATGTAACAGAAAAGTTAAATGTCATCATAATACATTACCAAACATTAGTCTATGACAATCATATACCTTTCTTTATAACTAAAATTAGCATATATTGTAATTATTGTTTCTCAATGTTGAAATCATATTAGCTATTGTATCTCTACATTCATTCATTACTTGCTTATTTCGCGCATCATACAACCCAATGTTGGGGATGGTTGTAACGTTTGCTGGTCTCGGTAAAATTGGTATCCCTTTTTCATGCAATTGGATAAAGTTGTGTAACATGCAACATGATATAATTATATCAATTTGTCGCTCTCTACTCACTTGAGGCATTCTGTCCTTTGAGATCTTCGAAGTATTCTTTAATACTTCAAACATTCTCTCGATGAGGTTGGAGCAGGTAGGAGCGGGTTAGAGCAGGTTGGAGCAGCTACGAGCATGTTGGAGCAGATAGCAGATGTAAAATGCTGAAAACGAATATGCCCTCATTCTCATTACCAACTCTTCCCTCCCCTTGGGATAAAATGTGGAAAAAATAGTGCCCTAATTACTTTCTGATCGCTCGAGATCCTATCATTGTATTGGCTAGAATATGGCATGACACTATACAACTAATATTGAAAAAGATGGAAAATTTTTTCATTTCCATATAATTAACAAGACAAAATTAAATTCATATAATTTTTAATTTCATTGGCAATAAGGGGCTGGAAAAATTCCAAAATTAAGAAACATGATAAATATCGAACTAATCCTCAACTAGCAAGTTAATGTAACTAGATTCGAATTCCATCAACTAAACTAAAAAAAAAAAAAAATGAAAATAACACAAATGATAGCTACGCAACACAAGTACACAACCATTCTTTGGCATTGGTACCCTGCACTGATCCACTTATTTGCATCCCATAATTGGCTTTTTGAGGGATATTGAGTGGTGTTGTCTTAAATTAAGTTAATGACAAATCGAGTTGAGTTGATCTTTAAATATGGTATCTAAATCTTTTTGATTAAGAGGTCTCGAGTTCAAATTTTAGTAGCCTCAATATTGATTTATTACGTAAAGTAAAAGGAGTCTTTGCAGCATCATATCCATGCTTCAGTCCAAAGGACATTCGTGTGAATGGGCGTGTTAGTTTATAAAGCCATTCCTAAGCTTTCAATCACAAGCTTAACATTTTAGTTAAGTTGGTCCTTAAACAGATATAACATTTTCTATTTTTCTTTTTTTGAGTTAAGAAAAGGATGTGACTTATACCCTGTTCGGCAAAATTAGCTGTTTAGGTAGCAGATAGCGGTTTAGGTAGCGGATAACTATTCAGATAGCGTACAACTTTTCTAATTTAACTGTTAGCGTATATTTGTTTAGATTAACGGTTGAAACTAATGTGTTTGGTAAATTTAGCTGTTATGCTAGCTGATTAATGTAAATTAACATAAAAGGATATAGATAATTTTCAAAGATAAAATTTTTAAAGGATATTTTTTGGGTAAAAAATTATGAAACGCTACTTTTAAATGTCAAACGTTAATACTATTAAGTTTTCAAAAATGCTGCTTAAAATACTAAGCGCTACTTGAAATGCTAATCAAAACACTAGTTTACCAAACAATAAAAATTAACTAATCAGTGTATTAATCTGATCAAAATACTAAACGCTACCTAAAACGTTGTTGCCGAACACGGTCTTAATATGTGGCCATGTGCACATTCTCTTTTCCTTCCCTTTCGGCAAAAATCTTTTGAAATCATTTTGACTAATCCCTAGATAAACACCCTTCAAATCAACAGCTAACGCACCCACTACATATCTCCAAAGTCCAAACATATTTCCCATACGACATGTCTCAAATATTCGGGTTGTGTTGACCTTTGAATACAATGGTGCTAATAAAGGAACCCACGCTCAATCAAATCATTATCATCATCAATCATCAAATCATCAATCATGAATATTCTTGTTGCATGTTTTTCATAGGTAGAAATCATTTCTAATTTACTAAAAAACTTCTGCCAAAAACAACCCATTAAAAAGTATTACCAGTAGATAACTGATAGTGAAACAATAGATCTAAAAAGTGTAACTCAATTTCAAGAGACTAATGGCATCATATTTGCTAAGCTTCTAGAAGTGAAAGGTGCAATAAAAGTTTAATCTAATCACCCATTCTATAAAATCTAATCGCTGGATTTGTACAAACTCTTGTTGCGTGTCGCATCCTTCACGGGTCTCAAATGTTGATTCCAATTCAATCACCTTGCTCTAATTATTTTTTAACATCTCGTAATTTCTCCTACATTCCAAAGTGTTAAATCTTTCATATCATTAGGCTCTGTTTGGACTTTGAAAAATTTGATGGAAAGAAAAAAATTTAGAAAAGTTACTTTTTTTTGTGTTTGGTTTAGAGAAAATCACAAAGAAAAAAATATGGAAGAAAGTTTGGTGGAAAAATTGTTAGAAACAAGTGACAAAATTTTTCTCATAAAATTGTGAGAAAAGTTTGAGGAAAATTCTCAACCTTCTCCAACCTTGTGTTATTTAGATGACATCAAAATGATTTAAGTAGTTCATCAACATTCAAATTTTTCATCCAAATTCTTGTATTTTTTTCTTGATCCAAACAACAAAAAAAAAACTTATTTTCTTTTTACTTTTTTTTCCTTCATATTTTTTTTCCTTCAACTTTTCTTTTCATCAAATTTTCTAAGTGTCAAACGGAGTCTTAATTTCAATGGGTGCATCTGCACCTTTTAATTCTTTAATGTGACAGAGCATTTTTAAGTATCTATATTTTAATGACATGCTAATCTCACACACACAAATGGTTGAGGAAAATATCACGTAAATTTTTGATGGCAAAAGGATATCTTTATAGATTACATCTAATATTTAAATAAATATTTTCCTCATTCAATTAATTTTGACTAAAATTTATGCGTACATATGTTTACAGATTAGATGTAATATTCTTTTGGTTTAACCAAAGATATCCACCACTGATCGCAGTGATTAATCCCCTCGCCCCGTGAGCTCCACTTAAGGGTAAAGGGCTGACCAAGAACTACTCTCCATTCCCAAAGGTCACGGATCCAACCCCTGACCAATTGAGAAGGGACGAAGTGAGCAACCATTACGCCGCAACCTCTTGGTTAGATTAAGTGTGATATTTAAATAAATATTTCCCCATTTTTGCTTATTTTTGTGTCCAACAAAATGGATATTGCATTAAATTTAAATCAAATTTGGAAACAACATATGAAATTCAGACGAATTTTGCCATCTAATATGTGCTACTTTTCTAGGCGGACAAGCTCAGATAAAAAGTTTGCTGTTGGTAATAATCGTGCTCATCATAATGAATGGGACTAATTAAAATATTAACTCAGCAAACCGATCCCAGGCCAACATGATTCTGCTCAGGATTCTGCAAAAACCAAAACGAAGGAACCGAAGCACTACTCATGTTGTCTGCGTTTTTCCTTTAAAATTTTGTTTTCGTGAAAGCAGTGTTTGAATAAATTCGACACAGAATAACCATTCATCCACGAGAAGGGAAGGGAGTTACAATAATGAACCAGAGACAGAAATGCTTTTATTACTAAAGATACATCACAACTTTCATTTAGGTCATGTTCAATGGATCTAACCCATTATATATATATATATATATATATATATATATATATATATATATATATATATATAGTTATTAAAAGTTAAGGACTAATAAAAGAGAATGACAATATTAGAAGAAAACATAAACACGAAAGAAACAAACGTTTTATTGCTGCTCACCGAGGAATTATGTAGCATACAATGTTGACCAAGCAAATTTTTTTTAAAAATTTATGGTAAGTGATTTTTTTGATAAATATTATGGTGCTTTTTCGCTCCTCTTTTTGGGATAAGGTTGTTACATCATATCCACCCCCTCCTCCCACATCTCGTTGGTGACGGAATTATTGAAATTTTGAATTTGGATGTACGGTATCTTTTTTTATAGTTAAATAGAGGCGAATGAAAATAAAAGAAATTGGGGGGGGGGGGGGGCGGGTGAGAGATAGACAGATTGGCCACACCAAGAAAATGTTATTGCTTAAGCAACTTTTTGCCATCCGCTTTTTTACACATCGAAAGGTTAACATATATACTATAATATTAGCTATCATGCTTGCAAAAAAGTGCACATTTAAAATTCTTAAATAAAAAAGCCCCTCAAAAACAAAAAGAAAGGCATGGCAGGCTTTTGAAATTTTGCATGAGTAGCTTAATTATCCTCCGTAATTTAGGCATGGCAGGCTCCTTCTTCTTCCTCCACTTCATACCCTTCTTCAGCCAGCCATTTATCCTTGTACCTGTACCACTTAGCAAACACCAAATACACCAAAAAGTTGACCACACTTAACCCTGCTAGTAACCAATAGAAATAGTCTAGCCTCCCCTGGTTCAAATTATCCGCGATCCAGGGTCTCCTATTGCCTGTAAGTTTGTGCACAACGGTCACTAGGATCGAGCTCACGAAAAACCCTAGGGAAAGTGTGCTCAAAAATAGTCCCGTACTCATAGTCTTCATTCCCTTAGGACACTCCCTTAGGAAAAAGTCGAGTTGTCCTATGTAAGTGAAGGCCTCCCCTGCCCCAACGAAGAAAAATTGTGGAATTAGCCAGAACACACTTAATGGGACTATTGCCCCTGGCTTGTTCACTAGTCCATCCATTTGCGCAGTCTTTAACCGTTTGATCTCAACCAGTGCAGCCGAAACCATGGCCAAGATCGACAACACGAGACCAACACCAATCCTTTGTAGAGGCGTAAGCCCATGAGGGTTATGAAGGAGCCTACCGGCTATAGGGACCACCACACGGTCATAGATTGGCACGGTTAGGAGGATACTCCCTACGAAAAAGACAGTTAGGGATGCAGCCGGGATCTCAAAGGATGGTCCAATGTGACGGTCCATGGTAGTAGCTTGTGACACTGAGAAAGTTGTCATTTGGGCGTAAATTGTCCAGAAAATAATAGTAGTAGCCCAAATGGGTAGCATACTGATCACCAACTTAACTTCTTCCACATCGGTCAGGGTTGATATATCCCACTTGTTCACTTTACTGACAACAACCGGCATTTGACGATCCTTAATTGATGCCTTGTCCAAGAATCTGGAAAACAGGGGAAAAAAAAAAAAAAACATATGTTAATTCATCATACATTAACACAGTTGAACTGAACCAAAAGCTAAAAGTTTGATGCAACATCATATTCATATAAAAGTCTATACATCTTTATATAAAGCCGATGATAAAGAACTGTGAAAAACAAGCTGTGAGTTGTGACAAATTCTGAGTGCTGAATATGCAGAAAAAAAAAAATATGAGGCAGAGCATGTGTATGTGTTTACTCCTAAAATTCCAAAGATCACATCACCCTCTCTGTATTTGCTTTTGTTGTTTTGTATGGCATGGATGATATGGTGAACCCCATGTTGGACCACCCTGGTTTGCCCATTGTTTTCATTAAAAAATCATTATATACTAGTAGCTTCCTAGGGCAGTTGATACGTTAAACAAATCTGCTTGCACTCGAACGCAAACCACATACTCGTCTTTGCTTAAACCATACGGTACCACGAATCAACTGAAGTGATATGTAGTACAATTTCAAAAATTTTACTAGCTCACGTATGATAATTGACTAGAATAACAAGTAGTACAACTTTAAAGTTAACCGGACCGTTATAATATGTTATGTTTCTCGATCAACAGTAATTAATGTGTAATTAGATCCAAGACATTGTTAAGGGAATATGATCAATATTTTTTTAAATATTATCAAGTTGAGCCAGTGATGAGATATAAAATATCTTGACCCCCCCCCCCTTGATTGTTGTGATGAGGAAAGCAAGGGTGTGATTAGTTAAGACTTAAGACTAAAAAGCAAATGATAAAAGTAGGGATGAATCAGCAAGATACAGTGCAATCAATCAATCAATCAAGTTCAATAATCGAGTATAATATGAAATTAATTCATGGGTTGGCTGGCCGATATTGATCAGAAAAGGGCTGTCCACAATCATGGGGATTGGCCAAACTTTGTTGTGTATAATTGGAAGATACTGTGTCAACAAATCATAGAGATCTACAACTTCTGAGCTAAAAAGACATTTCACCCCAAAGGGGGGCCTCCTAGAAGGGTGCTTATTCTCATAGCCACTAGTCATATATTGTGGAAACATGTTATTCTCATGATCAAATTATCAACCATAAATGCCCCATCTTTGTATCGGCTAAATATTGGTCATCAGTCATCACTAAGTCATGGGTGCCTTGTCAATTCATAGGATTTCATTTGTTAGCTCTATTATATATCGAATCTAAATTATCAAAACAGACATAACTTAGAAATCAATCTAGTCAAAATTAAAAAAAATATTGGTGTTAACGTATTTTTTTCACAAATTCATCAAAATAAAACCCGAAACAAAGCGAGGCTCACTAATGGTGGACAAATCACTAAAAAGTTTGTTTACCAGAACATATAACAGTACTGAGTATGGTAAGGTTAGATGCAGAAAACTTAGTTGAGTAAAACATCTAACTAAAGTAATATGAAACAATCGTGCACAACTTTTAGCAAATTAAATTGATTGAAGATTTTTCTAATCAATACCGGTTGTGTACGTTTTCTTTGTAAATTTCTAAGAAAGAATTGACTGCACATCGGAACTCAAAATGATTAAGTTACGCTCAACCAACCCGAACTAAACGTGATGTAAAAGAGCCTAGATGGGGGACCAAGAAACATGTAGCAAAGCTATGAGAACGTGCATGGTCTTATGATTTTGGCAGGAACAAGCTGGACAAGAGATAAAGACACAACTTCTACAAACTTTCTTAAGTTACGCAACAACCAGAGTCAGCTAACTAGGCTAATAATTTATAGGGAAACAAGGATAAATAGTAGGACCAAAAAGAACAGAAAAGACGATCCAAATTACATGATAGTCCTGGATTTATAGACTCGAGTTATTATATATAGTAATTTTCAATTTTTTTCCAAATCTAACCCCTATTTTCATGGTCGGTTTTCAAAAAGTAAAATTTTCTTGGTTCAAATTGCATCGTATCGCAGAATTTATAGACTCGAATTTATAATATAAGTGCTGAAAGATGAAACCAACCTGAACTGCTTGCTATGGGGCAACCTTTGCTTCTTTTTCTTAGAGCCATCAACCAAATCATCGACATTGAAAAGGAGAGATGAATCTGAAGGCAATTCCATGCATCTTTTTTTCCAAGCTGCGACAAAAACTGCGGCTATTTGGGTCAAGGGGCTACCCACCAGCCTCTTGAAACGGTACCGTTTAGTGCCACAAAGGAAGATCACGAGGGCCAACATAATTGCACCAGCACATATGCCATACCCCCATTGCCTACCAATGTGGTCTTGGATGTACACCAAGACTGTAACGGCCGCTAGGGACCCTATGCTTATGAAGAAAAAGAACCAGTTGAAGAACTTTGTCATCTGAGCCCTCTCCTCCTTGTTTGAGTCGTCAAACTGATCTGACCCGAACCCTGATACACTCGACTTTAGGCCCCCGGTTCCTAGGGCCGTTAGGTATAGGGCTAGGTATAGAACCCCGAGCTGGGTGTCCGTGGCCGGAGCACATCCGTCCGAGTTCGCCGGACATTGCGGTGGACGGAGGCTTGGGACTACGGTTGATACGGCCAGCAGTGCTACACCCTGATAAGATTTTTTCCCCAAAAAAAAAGTTAAATTGATCCTTTATTGAGGAATCTAATATTAGGCGGTACGTAATAGATTAATTTTAAAATTCCCATGATATGAAACATCATTGTTTATTTTCTAAGTGAATAATTAAGTACAGTATAGTCTAAATATTCTAACAAGTGGGTGGAGAATTATTGGACTAATCAAATTTTATTAAGCTTCTTGTTCAATTAAGAGTACATTTCTAGGCGCTTTTTAATAGAATCCCTAAGTAAGACTTTCCAAAATTTCAAAATTATTATTGAGTGGGTCCACTAGATATTTTTTTGGGGGGGGGGGGGAGGGTAAAGACTTTAACAACACCAAGATTATAGCAAAAACGTTTGAAGTCACGCATACACAAGGAGCGTATGTTGTTTACTTTTAATTGAACGACAGTTACTTACCGTAATTAAACCTTGAATCAGACAGTTAATGCTACTAATTAATTAATAGATAGATCTTATCTCTTAATCCATATCTCTAAATTTCCAATATTAGTGAAACTAGCTAGGATCCAAACCTAATTACTACAAATTAAATGTTAAGGCTTGTTAGGATTGGCTAATTATGTTGCTTACTTAAGACAATTAAAATGGATGTAAAAAGGAATTGTGGAAGTGGGGCCTTACCGATGCTTGGACTGTGGCGAAGACGGCAATGGTCAGATACCTGTTCATTGGTTGACAAAAGCCCGTTAGTATCGCAATATTTTCAAAGTAGCCCCAAGGGGTCCCCCCCCAAAAAAAAAAAAAAAACAAAAAAGGTGTCTTCCCATATGCAACGGAAATAGGAATAGTAAACACCATGATTAATTCTTGAATATTCTCTAGAGTCTATCCTCTCTAATAATAAGTGCAAAATACAGTTAAAATTAAGGACTGATTTTGGATCAAACACTCTAACTGAATCCAAGATTGAATTTATGATTGTGTTATTTGACATAACAACAATATATATCGTTGTACATGCTAGGTGATTGTCTTGAACTCAAAACCCCGTACGATGAGTTTGTCCAAGTATGGTTTCCTCTAATCCAAATCAAAAATCAAGAATTGCGATCACATTCGGTTCATAATATCATTGGACAAACCGACACAAACCTGGATATGATTTGGTCAAGAAGACATGACTAGACACCATGTCTTACATATTCAACTTTTAACTCGATTTGAAATTAACCTGACTCAAATGATCCGCGTGTTTATTCAATGAGTACGTACCGGCCAAGGAAGGTGTCAGCAACAAAACCACCAAGGAGGCAGAGCATGAAAGAGGTGCCCATAAAATTAGTGACGGTGTTGGCCGAGGCGGCATTGCCAAGGTGCATCACTCCGGTCAAGTACGTCACCAGATTCACTGCTATTCCTAACGTGGTCAATCTCTCACATGCCTCTCCTCCTGCACGTCAATAATCATTCAAAATCGGACCCAGATATATTCCGACAACAACTACGGTATAAAATCCATTCCTGAACCCTCAAACATCAGCTCAAACTGCCGAATGAATTGATCTTGAACACCCAACAAAATAAGCAAACCGCAACATGGCAGAAATTAATTGAACAAAAACAGAGGAATTAAAGAGAAAAAGGAGGACCTAAGATCATAGCAGCACTTTTCCACCCACCAGTGGTGGAATGAACAGCTGGGCGGCCTTTGTAATCCCATGCATCTGAAACTGTCTCGTCACTACTTCTCACTTCCATGCTACTCACAGGGAGAGCCATGCTTTTTTTTTTTTTAAGAACTTTTTTTTCCTTTTTTGCCTAAAAAATTTAGTTCCCCTGTTTCTGGAGGAGAGAGAAAAATCTCAGAGAGGAGAGAGACGGGAGAAAGTGGAGGGTTTGAACTCTGAAGTAAGGAGGGCTGAAGAAAGTGGGGCTTTTATAGCAGGAGGCAGGCAGTCGGCAACCATTGGATGAAATGCTTTCTTTTTTCTTTTCTTGTTGCATCACAAAAATAAAGGGCATCCATATGACATAACATTAATATAAATCAAGATTAAAAAACTATTTTGCTTCAGAACGAAGTATCATAATGATAGGAGATGGATTTTTAAAAGATTAAGAAAATTGCTATGAATAATAGCTCCGATCTATAACCATAAAATTATACGTTTGGGATCATTATATACTTTTCTCCTTCCATGTTCATTATTAAAATTATCATTTCATCTAGTTTTATATACATTTCCAAAAATTTATTACTAATTTATTGATCAAAATTCTATTTTAAAAATATAAATTTTATTGAATGTTTATCTTTGTACATTTTCAAAATATGACTATAAATATGGGACGAATTGAGTAATTTAGCGCAGTAGCAGCCGTTGGAGCGTGTGGAGAAAAGGGGTCCCGCGTGTTCCACGCGTGGCAGGGTTCATCTGGCAGTGTGAGGGAAACGGGGGCCACCTCGCCCAGGTGTTGCTCCCCCCATTCTACCTTTTTTTGTCCTTTGTTGATTTTTTAATTATTTTTTCTTAATATAAAAATATTATGTAGGTAGTTAAAAAAAATATAATATAAGATGAATCCATATAAAATATTTTATTATATAATTTAAATTAAAATTTCATTATTTGAAAAAATGATAAGATACAAGTTCTAAAAATATGAAACTTTTAATAATTTGACATACCTAAGTTCTAATTTCGGAAACTTGGATTGGAAATGCTCTTATATCTGTGAAACATGGCTTGGGACCGTTGGATAATATAGAGTGATTGATTGACACCTGGATAGTCCACTTTCATGCCACCTGTAATTTACTACGGCTTCTTTTGCATATGTCAACTATCAGGTTGACTACGCGCAGTGATTTTTCCCGTTCTTTTCCTCCTCCCTGATTGCCACAATGATCACCCTTGTTTAATCACAAAAATCCGTCTCCACTCTTTTTTGTTTAATTATATTTTATTCTTAACTTGATTAGCAATTGAAATTGAAATGGATTATCAAATGTTTATCTTCACAACTTGCGATTATTAAACCATTACTCACCATGTGATGGCGTTGAATATTAATCATTTTTTTGGATTTCAGATGAGAATGTATACTAAGATAATACATTATGGCAACAAGTATGAAAATAAGACCTCATTCTCTTCAACTTATTTATGCAGATTAAGTTTAGTTTATTTTAATTCACTTTAATTAGAATAAATTAAGTGAGTTGAATTCAACAAATTCAAAACCCAATATAATATGACAAATTCAAGAAAAATAAGTTCAGTTCAGTTCAATAAGCAAAATTAAATTGAAAAGATTACAAATGGTCTCAATTGTAATCATTAGGTTAGAGATTTCATTGACCAGAGAACTAACCATTATTCAATTTGTAGGGCACTAATAAGGAACATTAAGTTTTTCACTAGATCAGTAACTTGGGTCGCCCATGGGCTAAGTTTGCCCTATGGCTCCATGTAGGAGTGCAAATGAATTTAAAATTTGGACATTATACCTAAATTAAGGATTTTTCTAGAGCAGTTATTCCATATTTCGCTCCTTAGAAGGGTAACTCTCTTAAAAAGAAGTCTGAACATTGACCTGCTTTGTCCTCTCTATAATGAGGACATTGAAGATGCATAACACTTGTTTCTCTGTTGCAGTGTCACTCATGAAGTTTGGAGATTAGTCGGTGCTCGGCCACAACTGGGTTACTTTCTCAGTATTCCCCAATATGAATGACAAAATTCCAGACTTGCTCACAATGATAAAACCTCTAATTTTCAGGTCAAAGTGGATAGGTTAGTTGCACTTCTTTCGAGTATTTGGAAAACAAGAACAATAAGGTATTTCACAATGAAATATCTAACCCCATAACCACCTTACTAAGAGCAAATAGAGTCAATGTGGAATGGCGCATTGGACATAAATTCACACAGACAATCAAATCTTCATCTGCACCAAACCCAAACCATTCTGTCGACAATCGTAAGAAGAGTTATTGGATAGCAGTGGCGGCCTCAAGGAGGATACATCAAAATCAATTTTCATGGATCCAAAATAGCTTGAGGAGCAGTAAAAGGATTTGTCATTCAATTCGTAATTGGGAAGGAGGATTCATCCAAGTGGGAACATTTAATTTAGGAGCATCGTTATCCTAGTAGCGAAAGCAATGAGGAATAGCATCAAGGTAGCAGTTCAAGCAGGTTTTACAAATGTTCACATAGAGGGAGGCAACAAATACTTATTCAAGATGTTCAATGATTTATTAAAGCACTTTGGGAGATTCAGGTTTTGATACAGGACATTAGATCTTATCTACATATTTGTATCAATGTTATCATCTCACATGTTTTTATGCAAGGTAATAATGCAGCTGATTGGATGGTCAGGTTCAATCTGTCACCATATTCTATGGTGATATGGAATGAGGCCCCTCATAAGAACTTACTCTCCTTCCTTCATGAGGCTAATATAGGTAAAACTCTTGCAAAAATGGCTATTTAAGTTATATTACTTATTTTTCTTACCAAAAAAATTAATAATACTAAATACATAAGGAAGAAAGAAAGATTATATGTGTAAATACCACACATAGAGGGGTGGGGGGAGCATACATAGCTATCAGGTTACCTATATATGTATGTGTATATTTATGTACATGTATATGTATGTGTGTGTACACACACACACACACACACACACACACACACACACACACACACACATATATATATATATATATGTATGTATGTATGTATGTATGTATGTATGTATGTATGTATGTGTGTGTGTGTGTGTGTGTGTGTGTATATGTGTGTGTGTGTGTGTGGAATGTTTGTAAGAAAATACTCCTTAGTAAGTAGGCACCAAAAATAGTTGATTCCACAGCATCGCAGCTACTTGATATCCTTCATATAGCATTTAGTTGAAAGTAATGCAATCATTATGTAATAGAATCAATCATGTAATGCAATTGTTAGTGTATGAAATGGGATAATAATTACATTACAATATTTGATTACAAAGTTTTTATAAGTGTAATGGAATGAATTCATCTACAAACAATACTTAATTTTACACATGACGTGAAGTACTTGCAATTCAATTTGCATTTATATTTCCCTATTTTAATTATTTGTAACTTTGTTGATAATTATCATCCAATATCTTATCCTTGTGATTACGATGTTTTACATGAGACTTACTTTACTCTATTTCTTCTAGATTACAATAATGTAATATTGTTCAAATTTACCAAGTAGAGAGATGATGATGAGGAGGAGGATGATGTGTGTGTGAGAGAGAGAGACTTGATGTCTAGAACGTATAAAAATACAGTTACAACAATAGGATCCTAGTTTAGGCTAAACTTGATCTAATATGGAGAGGAGAGAGAGGGATGAAGGGGCTTCAAATATTTAAAAAATGATGTCAAAGTAATAAGAGAGGGGAAGTAGAGGAGAGACAATGGAGAGAAGATAGAGAAAGTTCTCAAATATAATAGCTTATAGTTGGGTAGACTTTGATTCAAAGGTATGCAATCACAATTGTTTAGAAAAAGTCAAGTAATTGTAATTGCATAGATTAAGATAAATGTGATTATAATGCAATCTTAATTACATTCCTTAATGGTAACCAAACATGATAATGGAATCACCATTACTATTTTCATTGCATTACCACTTTGATTATATAGAACTAAACAAACTATTAGTACAGTGAAAAGGACGCCAATGTTGTAGCACCACATAATTCTGGTACCCACCCTTCTTCATTTGCTCCCCACATTCGTGTATATGGAGAAAAAGAAACTCATCCATAAAATTTGATTTGATCCTACTCATTCATATAATGTGCCCTAATGGTTTAACGCATTATGAATGGTTGCAATAAAAGTAAATCAGCACATCGTCCTCTTTTTCCTCCGACAAATAAAACCTTGATTACTTATAGATAATCCTTCCACAAACTCAAATCATATTCACCGACCACATCAAGTGTAATATTTGTGGGGCTATCGTATCTCGCTACTTGTTTAAGGGACAACATTAATCTCGTACAATACGCTTGTGATGTTTTAATTTATCCCCTGTTAACAATCCACGGGAATAAGAAAACGACTATAACCACAATAATACGCGAGTTCCAGCATAAGGGGCCAGGATCATGTGGTGAAGGTAAGAATGCAAGTAGTCTTAAACAAGCATGCACGTATATGAGAATTATTGGTTTATCTATAGTGGGGTCAGTAGTGGGTCGTAGGAGCGTGTGGAAAATAGTGGAACCAGTTCAATCTAGTCCACAATGTTGGATTGGAGGAGGACATGAGGCAAGGAACTCAATGATGTTTATTGCCTATGTTGAGCTAACTAATGCTTAATTAAGCCAATAAGACTAGTTGGGTACGGTATGAGTCTCCGATCATGAAATTGTTCTTTTAATTAGGTTCGTTTTTTATAGTATATATCATAGTAACTTGTACTTGACATTAAAAAGTACTAATAAGTTTAAATCTGAACCGAAGGAAGGATACATAGCAAATACTTGACATGACCGCTAGGGATAGTAACAGTAGCCATGTTTCGTTTTGGTTTCTACACATACATGATTTCACTAACGTGCATGATTGCAGTTGCACCCCACATAAAATAGTAGTAATCCAACAATGTTATCATCTCAAGGTGTATTCTCTATCTCTATGTACTGTTCAATATCCACGTACATTGTATAGAGTATTCCACAATTTGATGCATACATCCTTAAGCAATTTGTTGCTTATATTATCTTATAAATTATTATGTGTTTCTGGGCCTCTTTTGTCACTTCTCATCCGAACAAGGGCAACTATCAACGCAAAAATTCACACCATGTGACCATAGCATCTTTTTACACCGACTATAATTATTTATATATAAATAGTGTTCTTGTTCCTTTTTTCTTTTTTTTTAATACAATATCCAGTTTTTATATGTGTAATACATAGACACTAAAGAAGTTGTTTTTAGTGTACGTTTTATTTTTGCAGGAGTCTGAAGAGATCTAAATACAAGTAGTCTTATCTCTGTAAATATTTTTATCGATGAAGAAGTCTTTTTACACTGACTGTAATTACTGATTAATGAAACATTACTATTATCCTTTCTTTTTTCTTTTTTCATCATAGAGAATACTTCTTGTCCATTTTTTATATGTCTACACATCGTGCACACACTTTTACAATGACAATAACAACTCTAATATAAATCCCATTTTTGTAAGATCTAAAAAATTTAGATACACTTTTACCTTGATAAGCATCGTAGAGAGAGCGATACACGGCAAATTATTAGGTACATACGTTCTCACAGTAGATGAAGTTTGTTCTGTACAGGTCACCTCATGATTGGCAAGTACTTTTCTTTTTCTTTTTACTTTTTTGGGTTGCTTGTGAGAGTTGGTTGGCAATAAAAAGAAGGTGACTTGATACAAGGTAGAACCTGAACTTCCCACTTCCTACGTCCAGAAAAGATCATGCCTACATAGGATAGGTCATCTTCAACGCTCTATCTTTCTCCAGAAAAGCACATTAAAAAAAAAAAAAAAACTCCCTTTTCCTAAAAGTAATTAGTAAATATCGTTATTGCTTGAGCCACTAAAGAAACAATGTAATGAATTAGACATATTTCTTTTTTAATAAAAAACATATACAGATTAAAACCTTATTAAAATAGGGTTCTTTGTATGGATGTATATTCTTTTAGACGTCTATTTTGTCACTACCTATGAATATAGAGATTCAAAAATAAGTCATCTTATCTAATTAATATTTTTACATTATTATTCTTTCTAGTTTCAACCGTATTACTATACTAAACAACCTTTGAAGTTATCTTCATCCAATCAGATATGATGATCACCCATCTATCCGCGCATGTAAATGCAATGAAATTTCTTTTTTGTATAGAAAAATTTCGTTTTTTTTAAAATTGGGTCATTCTAGACCGTCAACTGGAACAAGTACCTCAACAAAATTAAAATGTACTTGAAAGAGCTACAACAACGAGCAAAATTCAGGTTGCCCGTGAATGAACAAAGTTTTTGGGCTGTGAGCTAATTGTATTGCCTGAATGTTGTACACAACATGTCCTTGACTTATATAAACTAGAATTATTTTTAGGGCTGATGAAAATCTGTCCGATCTGATTATTTGGATTTGTTCAATCTGAAAAAAATCGGATACAATCACAAAATTTATGTCCCAATTTAAATTCAGATCGGGCTCAGGTTTGGACGTTTGGGTTTAGGTGGTTCAGATTTTTGAACCATTTCGACTTTGGATAAATTCGGACAATCGGGATCGAATTACGAACATTGAAAAATTGAGTTTGGGTTCGGTCACACAAAATTTCGGTCAAAATGTCCAAAAATCGTATCACAAATTCGGACATTCGGACAACCAAATCCGGATATCGGACATTCTATGTCCGGATCTGAGTCTGACCAGAATGTCCAATTTATAATTCGGACAGAGTCGGATATGGAGTTTTTATCCGAATATCCGATTTGTCTGAACTTGAATACTAAATTTTTACGAGACCTTATTATTTTTACGTATTAAAATTTACGTGTAATGAAAAATCTGAACCCCAATATTCCTTCTCAAGTCTTGTTAGTTAATAATTAGCTAATGTGTCCAATTATACCTGGCTGTCATGTTTGCAAAAAGTTTATATGTATTTTGCCTTGGTATTCTCAAAATTATTCAATCCACCGATGTTTTGAGCTTATGTGTTGCATTTGCTGTTTAGATATTTTTGCACGTGACTGAGCCATTTGTTTATGAGAACCTGCGTGCACTGAGCTTAATTAAGGTATACATCTTCGCCCATTTTTTTTTCTAAACATTATTTTAAGTTGGTTGTTTGCTTTAAGATTACATTATATATATCAATTCACATAAAAGGATAAATATTACTAGAACTTTATATATGTATCATAAGGTACGTACATAAGAAGGTATAAACTTAATATAAATACATAGCTTTAATTCAAATAGCTTCATTACCTTCCTTGTATATAAAAGTAAATATTTTTTTAATATCTTTTACCTTTCAATAACATTATTTGATCCTTTTAGCAGCGGGTCTTTTTTTAATATAATCCTTAATGATCAATAAATGAAATTATCTCAATCTCACTCTACATCTATATATATTAATTACTTATTTAGCACTCCGAATATGAAGGATAATATTAACAAATATTTTAGGCCAAATTAAAGAGCATACAACACCCTAAACCTCAAAGCCTAGCTAGATCCCCCCATATGCACGAGAAGCAATTGTAAATTGCAATAAGTAAACCAAGCCCCATGTTATTTTTAATGGTTTGACCTTATCTATAAATTAATTGCAATTGATTGATTGATTATCATGTAGTATGCATGGGCTTTGGTGGGTTCATCTCAAATCATCCGTGAAAGACTTAGCATTTTCTTAATTAGTTCATCACAACCATAAACCTAAGATCCGGATGAGTAATGTGCTAGCTTGCTTCGATATGATTGGCATAGAATCTCTCATCTTTTCTTGAATCACTTGTTTAAGTTTGTTTTTGATGAAATGCATCTCTTTGCAAGATATGAAAAAATAAAAGTTGACTCAATTTAAAAAATTGTAAGCTAAGTCTTGTGATAAACAACGAAATATGCTTATTTGTAATATAAATTTGCTGTATAACGTCGTAAAAAGGCTTATTTTATATAAAATTTGATTTTTTTGCAGGTTGTAATACTTGTAAAGGTATAGCTACATACATCTGTATCTTATCAAATATCACGTAAGCAGGACCTACATTGAAAATTGTTATTGTTATACCATCTTTGAAAATTTATAATACTTAGTTAATAATTATATATGATGATAATGAACATTGAGGGAGAAGACCTACCCAAGCCTACTTTGCCTTGGCTTGTCACAATTAAACAACGGTACGTCCTCATTTAGAAAACGTCATGACTAGTTTTTTAAATTAAAACATAAGTTATTATTATCATCTAAAGGTGTCCATTGTTACCCGCACAATTTGGTCATTGCCCACAGTAGTTGCCTTTTTTTAGTTTTTTTTTTTTTTTTGGATGCAAGGTAGTTGGTTATTGCCTTAATAGTAATATTATATTAATTAATTAGGAAAAAATTGATTAAATTAGACCAAATCCAACTCTCTAAATTGAAATCAACGGCTACACTTCACTTCTGCCTATAGTCTTCTTTTCACGAGTGTTATTAAAGAAGCACAAGGGAATAGTCATGTTGGTTGTGTTTTCCATGATATTTTTAGACATATTTCAAAGCAATTTTAAAATCACATTCAAAACTAAAGAGTTCTATCCCAAAATTTTCAAATGTGTAATTGACAAATTTCAGAAGTATTCTATCGTCTCACCATTTGTAAATCTTTACAAAACTTTTTCATCGAAAATTTTAAAACTTCTTCACAAATTTTGAGTACTGTAGATAGATCCGATAAAATAATTAATACAGTAAATAAATCAATTATTGAGAATATGCACATAGATAGTTTGGAGATCTCACTCTCAAACTTGCCTGATTTTCCAATTGATAATAACCAGAGAAGAAAAGTTGATCACATGAAATGGTCGCATGATTAACTTCTTTTAATTTAGTCCGTTCAATGTGACAAAAAACTTTGCCTTGAAAACCTGCCCTGATCATGTAAGTAATGCCAGTGTGAGTGCCAATAGTCCTAAGTACTTTTTAGAGTGACAACTCACAAGAATCAAACATGAAAAAGAAAAAGGTATGGCTGTGTACCTCAAAAGTATGGACACATGCATGAAAACTACTTCGTATTAGCTTCTAAAACTTCTTTTCCATCTAAATTCCGTTGGTCCTTTTCTTTTTGTGATGCTGGTTAATTTAATTTTCAATCCGCAAGATTTTAATTAGATATTGATGTTTAAGTGCCTTGTTCAATTTTTGCGGGACTGATTTTACTATTATCTACCTCACATGAAGAAAAAGATTCCATGTAAGATGTGGCATTGCAAAAGCAAGCCCCTAACAGACGAGAATTGAAGATACCTTCTTTTCTCTAGACATCCCGTTTTAACAGGATTGAGCCACTTATAACCCATAAATGAGCATATACTTTGCAAAGACACGAAAAGAAAAGAAAAGAAAAGAAAAGAAAGTGATGTGATACAAGAACAAGAGAAACTTGGTAATAGCCATTTTTTCAAATAACACTGCAATATTCATAGACAAATATATTCCTGAAGGTATCAGGTCTCATAGATATGCTTTTTTAGAAAATAAAGTGGCATCTTCTGTTTTAAAAAAATATTATTTATAATTGACAGTGGCAAATTTCAAGTATGTAGGTCAATTCGCATCAGAACCAAACGTCAACCTAGACCTCTCAAGATTGTAAATTTGGACAACCTCACTAAAGCAAGCTATTTGATATTCGAACTGATCAATTGTTGGATCATATTTAGATTTTTGATTTAAATTTTTAGAGATTTGGGACTGAAACTACATTTGTTACCTGAATCTATATCCTGAATCCAATGGGTCAATGTCCAGACCTACTTGTCTATATGTCTAAATTTTTCATATGAATTTTAGAGATTGGGGTGAATATATAGTTGTGACCTGACAATTGAAGTTTGAGACGCAATTGGTTGGTCATATATTCCAATTAATTCGTTCATGAATTGATTCAAACAGTTACGTACACACTACAAATCTACCAGTAAGTCTCATGTAAAACCGTCTCATATAAAGTATATTATAAGATATACGTTTTTATGATAACTATTAATAATTAACTGGAGTGACTAATAATTTATTTAGGTGTGACTATTATTACAGTCATACCTGAGTGAACTATTAGTCACCTTTATGTTTAAAAGTCAACGTATTATTAGAAGCTGCAAAGCGTCAAAAAATCATCCATGAAGAGCTTGTCTGACAATCAAACTTGTATGCAACGGTCTCAACCAAGAATTTGTGTAAACCTAAACCCCTACCAAATTAAATCCTATTTTCTATCCAAATAAGATCAGTTTTCTAACTTTAAATTCAGACGAAAATTCGTATTAATTAATTCAATATCTTCGAGCAAATTAACACCCAGTCGCTACTGATAATCTATTTATTTGATCACATGTCATGTACAAGTATTGAAAACGTAATGTCAAAATTCAATCACCTAACAATGTAAGCAACTAGCATTAACGGCTAGTTTGGCCAAAAAGAAAACATATAATAATCAAGGGTCCTACATGTATCCTAATTCTTCCTTTCCTTCCCTTAATGAATGGTATTAAGAAACCTCAGAAAGGTTTTTCTCAACAATTATTGATGTGAAGATTTGGGTCTGAAAGTAACGTCGCAAGGCCAAAGCCAACGAACTTGGACCGACCACCCATTTTTCTTATTTGACTGCAATTATGATTAGACTAAACGAACACGAATGTTACAACAACAACAATAATTTTTTGATGATGGCTTTAATTTTATGGATATTGGAGAAATTCGCATATATATAAATAGTCTTATCTTTACAAATATCTATATTAGGAAATAGATTGATTCCAAAAGATTCAGATAAATGAACATGTTTACAAATAATATAATTTAATAGTTCCTCATTGTTGTGTATGAATTATACAACAATGGCAACAACAACCACCATGAGTCTTTATACAGTATTTAATGAGATTCAAATATAAATTAAATAATCTTATCCGACAAATACTGTTGCTAACCGAAAGGTTCTATTCCACTTGTTGAAGACTATCGTCATATAAAAACACTAATTATCAAGAAATATTCTGTAATCAACTCCAAATTTTAAAAGGAGTTGATCATATAGTTCTCCTTAATTTTACTATTTTCCAAATAAATTGAAGTACCTATAAATAATTTTGGTGAGGGAATTAACGGGGTAGTTTGCATTCCAATCACATCTTTACATTATCTTGATAACATTTTCATGAACGAGGAGGTTTTACAAAACAAATTCTTAACTAAAAGATGTGAAGATGAGTCAATGTTAGTAATCTAATCAAGTTCGAATTTCCATAACATAATACTGGACCTTTTGGTTGGTGACGAGCCACTTATACCACAAAAGGGTTGACAAGTGTCCAATTAAAAAGGGTATTATGAATAGGATTTAAAGGGATTTTCAACTCAATTATTGGGTGCTCCTAGTTGTAAGTCATCCTAATTAATCATGAAATGAATTAAAAAATGAGTTAACGCTAAAATAATGGCAATTATTTTGATGTTTGCCGCTCATTTTCTCTTATCCAGAATGACTAATATGGATTATTTCTTAGCTGATTCGGATTCTACAACGACAAGTCTACGTATTCAGGAATACTTATGCCAACATTGTGTGTCACTGCTTCCATAACTTTGCATTATAATTGTAATCCTAAACCATAAAGAATTATTCTTGTAAAATTAAAATGGAAAAAATTTATAGTTGTGCATTGTACGTGATTGATATACTAAAATTCTTGGCCGGCCTTCTAATTATAAACCAATAATATGATAATATTAAATGTAATTGATTGAAACTGAGTAAGGCTTGATGGGATCTGAGATAGACAATGGATTAAGATTTAATCATATTTTCCTTAATAAACTTCTTAGTTTATGCTTAATTATGGATTAAGACAATGGGTATGGGACCTATGGGTCTGGGTGGTGAAAACAGAAAAAAATGAATATGGGGCGTGTATTGCTAAAATGGGTATGGGTATGGGTATTAGATCCTACCCGCCTCACACCGTTTTATCAATACCCCCAGTACCCGCCCCATATCCGTCCCGTATAAAACCCGTACCCGTTTGCTGAAATTTCTAATTTGTTGCTTATACTTGGATATTTTGCAGTTACTTTGAGTTGTATGGTATTCAAGGGTTGAGTGAGACATTTTGTTAGAAACTATAATTGTCAAGTGCTGATTTATTGCTTTAATTGACAAACTTTTAGGTGTATTGGACGTGATATGATATGCTATTAGAAGTTTGATGTTCATGTGACATATTGACTATTTGGTGTCGAATATGAGTACAAAATGAATTTAATTTTTTCATCTATATGTACTCGAATAAAACCTGCATACTCGCTATAGCTAGTGGGTATGGGTATAACTTTACAACACCTGATAAGTATGAGTATGAATATGAGTATTGATTTTGAAACTGGGTATGGGTGAGGGTATAGCTAAACCCACCCCGTAACCGCCCCATTGCCAACCGTTGTATGTATGTGGTGTAAAATTCATCAACTATTTGTAAAATATATACACGTGTTTTAGTTACATTGAAACATCGCCTGTTCTTTTAGACAAAAGAAAAGAAAAAAAAGGAAAGAAAAACTTTTGTAACACTTTCAACAGTGTCATGTCACATTCTTTTGGCTCTATGTACGTGGATAGCATCATCGTATTTTCATGTCTAATATTCGTTTTTTTGTGTGTTTTGTTTACCTAAAATTACATGTCTGTATGTTCCACGTACCAGCCCCAGGTACAAGGTTCCCATCAATTACGAGCTAAGACAATCGAACACATGATGCTAAAAAACAAAAATTCAAATCCTTACATCTAATGGTTTCATCCGTAATTACATTCCACTTTTTTGGCATCTTCTATTATTACGTTAAGTATGCAAATAGCTTCTTTTAAGAAAAATCATACAATAATTTATCAAAATCTCGAATGTTACTATGATTTCAGATTCAAATGAAAGTTTTATATTTCTTGTTTGCGACATGTTTATGCATATTTTTTAAAATTTCTAGGCAAAACAGGGGGAAGACTCAAAGGAAACAATGCGACATGATTAGGCAATTGAATATATAAATTGAATGCTCAATGATTAACTAGATCCATAATCAACCGTGCCTTTCCAGCGCACACGGGAGGCCCACACGGCCGACACGTGCACACAAAAAAAAAAAACGAGGATGGAAAAAAGTGAAAAATACGAAGAGGGCGTTGATCTAAATTCCAATATTACGGTTGATTCGGTTGATACATGTAATAGAAGGCCACACCAAGAAGATTCAAGATTCAATAAATCATGAGCTTTCTGTGCCCAAAAAAAAAAGAAAAAAGATGAGTCAAAAAGTCGAGAAAGCCAAGCCGACTCTACGTAGATTTTACATATTTGTGCCAATCACAATTCACCGAGTGGAAATAGAAGTTACGTGGATGGGATATTCATGTTCATTTTTTTTCTCCCCCCTCCTCTTTGATGGGACTAATTTTCCTCCTTCGGTCGGTGAATTGTTCATTCGATGTAGATTCGTATTTAGACTTGATAGATGAATCATGTTGCTTATATTAAATCTTAGACTTAGTTGATTCTATAGTAAACCATGTTCTTTTAATTAGATGTCTCGAAGTCTAACTAGTTTGGAGTCTACGATTAGTTTGTAAGTAAACTTTTTTTAACACGGAAAGCAGGCCGGTCCATCAGATTTTTATTTCTTGACAGCCTAAGGCCCTAATGGGTCAGACAAGCTTGGGGCAGGGGAACGCCGAGGGTCCACTAGTCCAACACCCACAATTCTTTCATAGAAGAAGGAATTTGTGCCCTCATCTAGGTTCAATTCGAATGTGTGTGTGATGGTGAACATATCGATACTATTTCGGTTATTTTGTGAGTAAACTTATGTATCGCAAAGTAAGAGCAATCTTGGTAGAGAATACAATAACAATAACAGGTCTCAGCGTGGATCATACTTTCATAAATTTGAGAAATTTCATATGTATGTAATCTGATCGCTGCAAACATGTTTGTTAGAGAATCCTTTGCAGAATTAAGTTCCAATCAAATTACGTAACCATCTACCATTCAACATAAATCAGATTTTTTGAAATCTACATTCAAAGAGTATGACAATGCACAGTTAAAAACACATCAAATTTGATTTAAAGGATCTATTCATGACGACCATACACTTACCACATGTCCAAAATTCCCACCACCCAATGTTGGAAGTAGACTAGGAAGAACTTTCAATCTTATCTGAGGGCTATTTTTCTTCCATCCTCATTCTCAATAATTAGCATAACATGGACGCATTTGAAGCACAAAGGTACTCAACTTAGCTCAATTGAATTTTCTCTCTTTATAAATTGACAAAAACATATCAATGACAATGCATCAGAGTTGAATAGACATGAATTCATGCGCATAAGCAATTATTGTGGACGATTTATTAGGATTAATCAATCAAAAAAAAAAGTTCAAATTAGAACTAGAAAAGTCTGACCCAATATGATAACTGGATCCGGATCCGCCTCGAAGTTATTGAGAGTAATTCGAACATGATCCGAACCGAACTGATTTCAACTTGAAGTCAACACGATTTGATCGTTTAGCTTGAAAACCTTTTTTTTTTTTTAATTTTTGAGCAAATCTAAACTATTTTAATGCCGACGCGAAATTGACTTGCTTATTAAATAGGTCGACTCAACTTCACCTGACCTGTTTTCCAGCTCTGGTTCAAATAGGGTAATCATTTTTTTGAAAGAAGCAACAACTTATCCAACGCATAGCTATAGGACTTCAATATTACCGACAATTTCCTTAGACACCGCCATTGCTTAATCTGACAGGGACAAAAAAGATTATATTAATTTTTTTCTTGAAATGGAGATAAGTTATGGCGATATTTTTCTATTGGACATCTAGAATAATTATTTGACCCAAAAACAAAAATTAAATATAATTTAAAATGTCAACCTAAAATCTCCACCACAAGAACCATTATTGGCTGCGAGTTTTTCTGCACATACTGCTATTCCTTGATAGATTGTGGCAACAATGCAAAGGAATATTACCGATGAGATTTTAATCAAGTGGTTCAAATTAAGGTTTTGAGTATATTAGGTCTCAAGTTTAATTCTCCCTCCTCCATTATATTATAAGTACTGCCTTCATGCTTCATTTAAACCAAAAAAAAAACAATGCAAAGGACTATTAGAATTTTCTACGGGAGAATGATATATATCAAAGCTTAGTATAATTTTTGTTAGTAGACTTCGACAAAATAACAATAATTATTATTATTATTATTATTATTATTATTATTATTATTATTATTATTATTATAGTTAGTAGATAATATTTATTATGGATAAAAAACTGTGTCTAAAGTGTCGAAATTCATCATTAAGTCAATTCCAACATTGTCAATAGTTATCCCTTGAAATAAAAGCTTTTTTTTAAAAAAAAAACAAGAAGCCTACGTGATCAACAAATCAACAAAAACTTAAAAGTAATACTCTACAATTAAAAGGACTGTGGATGCCCATTTTCTCGCCCCCCCCCCCCTCCCCCAAAGTTGAAAAAAGTTGATGTAATGCTCTTTGTCATCAAACTTCAAACCTTAATATTTATCATCTAAAGTCGTCCAAATTAATTTTAATTATATGGGCATTTTAGATTGTATCCATAATAAACTTAGTAACACATCCTTTCATTATGAAATTAGTATTTTTGTCCTTACAATTGTACGCAAACTTTTATTTTAGTCCCCCCAAAAAAATAGAAATTCAACATTGAAAATATTGAATTGGTACTTATAGTCTTTTTTTTTTTTTTTTAATAGAATGGTCTTATGTTATATACTCATAAAGTTTAGGAATTTATTTTCATTGATGAGCTGGGTAACTTGTCCTTACTAAAAAATTACAGTAACGGGCAATATATATCATAGCCCTGGGAGTACATACTCTCACTTACCAATTGTACATATTATTCCAACGTGTGTTTATTATATAGACAAACTTTAATATGTAGCACTGATGTGGCTTATAGGAGTATGTAAGGTAGACAATTAATGGGTCAGGTACTCATTAGATCAAGAGAGTAGGCTCCTTTAAAATAGGGTCAATAAAGGACCGGATCAATAATAGACCGGGTCAATAATGGGTCGACCCATTAAAGCATATTAACGGCTCGGGCTGAGTTGGCCCATTAATGGTCCGTTTAGTGACCCATTATTTTTTAAATCCTACTTGATGCACCACATTGCATGTTCCAATTAGTTAAACTTATCACCAACACTTTATACATAACAATAATTATTATACATAGTTTTTGGTGCAAATTCGTTTCATTTTAAAAGGGCTAAAAGTGGATTTGACCCAACCCGACCTGACCCGTTTATTTGCACAAAAGGTCCAACCTAGCCCAAATAATTAACTGGTTGATCATGGCCCGACCCGGTCCACTTTGTAATCGGGTTGTCCCTAACTCAACCCGACCCGATCTATTACCCACCCTAGAAGTATGTGCTCTGAGAAATATGATATAGATTTTAGTAATAACATATTGTTTAATGGTGTTTACATCATATGTCATTAAATTAAACTTGGCCGTCCTCCATCAATATTATATGGTATACAAATAATTTGACACTCCTTGACACATATACAATCTTATTCCCTGTCACATCAACTGCCTCATCATCATATCTCAAAGCATGCTGCAAACATATGTTAATTCAAATTATTTAACATTTGTTCACATTAAATAAGGTTTCTAATTTGAGTTTTATAAATTAAAAAAATTTATTATGTGAGAGTTCTACCATATTATGGGACAAAAGTAGCTTCAAAAACAACAACACTAAAAAAACAAAACATATTTTAAAAAATGCTTGACTAATATAAAGTGTATTGTGCCTAGAGTTTGGAAATAGGTTAGTTCAGTCGGGTTAGTACATGTTCGTGCTGAATTTAAACGGGTTGAAAATTCCTTCATATGAGTCTAACTTTTTTGTGAAACGGGTTGAAAAATCTAGACTGATACCCATTTAATTTTTAAATAAATGGGTTGACATCAATTAAATAGGCCGGTTGACTTCGTTTTGATATATTTACCCCATTTTGATTAAACAGGTCAAGTTAAGGTCATTTGATTACCTATTTAACTGTGTACATTTTCAACTAATATGTAGTAATATAACATTGAAATTAAGTTTACATATCATATCATGCAAGTACTATTTGAAGCTCCCCTGATTCATCATAATTCACATTTTTATATTTGTTTAGATTTTTATGTATTTAATTATCAAATAAAAAGGTAGCGGGTAAATAATAAATGGATAAACATGTTAGCCTATTTAACCCATTTAGTTAAACAAGTTAAATATATTTTTTTCTATGTTAAGAATCTTAACCTAAATCTAACCTATGTGATTAAATGAGTTGAATGTGTCAACTCATTAAATGGACTGAAAATCTGTACTTAGCCGTGCTTAATTTTATGTTAGTTTTGGGTCAGTAATCGTGATATGTTTGCCTTGTTCAACGCTAATTGTGTCCCTTTTAATATATTAGTGAGCTGATAAATATTTTTAGTAAGCAAATCAAAACCACGGGCTAAGCCGAATGGATGCATGTAGCTCATGTCCACTCGATTATACCATATAATTATTGCTCCCTTTCAGAGCAATTACATAGATTATATTGACTTTCCCAGTTCCCTTAAATTAAAGATACACATATCAAATCGATTCAGTGTTGACCCTTCAGATCCACCCCCTTCTGATAAGAAACTCAAATTCCTTCAGTTAGAGAGAAAATTGCAGTCTCTCAGGCTAGAATGCAGCTTATATGCAGCAGAATCTCAGCTAACTAACCTATAAACCACTGCTAGATATTTTAGCATCGATATAACTAACTAAACTAATTGAAGCTGACGTGGATAATATCCTAACAGCCTCATTTGTATCCTGTACATCCCCTCCCTTCCCCCCCCCCCCAAAAAAAAAAGGTGGAATTGGGGGAGAATCCACCAATCCGAACCTTGAACACAAATAGTTATGTTGTACTTCTCCCAAAAGGCTTAGTCATGATGTCTGCGAGTGGCTCTTTTAGGGGAACATGAGATGTCTTGAGAAATCTTTCCGTGACTTTATCTCTAGTATAATGATAGTCTATAAGTAAATGTTTAGTTCTTTCATGAAATACAGGATTAGCTACTATATGCATAGCAGCTTTATTGTCACAATCCAATTCAATTGGCAAGTACTATGGATCAAGGAAAAAAACCTTCTATAAGATGAGACAACCATTCGAACTCATAAGCCGTGGCTGACATGCTACATTCTGCTTTTGCAGAAGACTTAGCAACTATCTTCCGCTTCTTGGTTTTCCCTGACACCAAAGATGTTTCAACGAAAATACAAAATTCTATAAGGGATCTAACTGAATCCTTATAGATTCCATAGCCAGCATCACAAAAGGACCTTAGCTTCAAAAAATTACTCTTTGAGTAAAAAAGACCATTGTTTGTTGTACCTTTCCACTCCCTCAAACCATGTATGTAAGGCTGACAGCAAATATTGACTGAGATGTTGAACTGAATAGGATACATCTGGTTTGATTAAGGTAAGATATAAACATAAGCCAATCAATCTTCTGAACTGCCCTAGATCCTTCCTGGTTTCTCCTGCCTCTGCTAATTCGTGATGACCCTTAGGTAAGGGAAACCTTGCAGGCTTTGTTCTAACTATCCCAACATCAAAAACGATGTTAAGAATGTATTTCCTCTAATTGAGGATCATGCCAGTAGGTGATCTTGCAAGCTCAATTCCCAAAAAATTACGAGCCAGACCAAGATCTTTAATAGTGCATGTTGTATGTAATTCTCTTTTGAGAAGAGCAATACTCTACATATCATCTCCTGTTATCATTAATTAAATCGTCAACATAAACTAACACAAATGTATACTTTCCTTGAGAGTGTTTGGCAAATAAGTAGTCATTTTTGGATTGAGTAAAACCCTTTGTGACCAAGCACCTGATCAACTCAATGTTCTATTACCTAGAGGCTTGCTTCAGTCCATATAAGAATCTTTGTAGCATGTAGACTTGAAGCTACTGCTAGATATTTTAGCATCTATATTCGATAACTAACTGAACTAATTGAAGCTGACGTGAATAACAGCCTAACCACCTCACTTGTATCCTCTACCCCTTCCTAGTATCATTGGCCCAAGATTGCCTTGGACTACTGGAATTGGGCTGGGCCTGTAATAACAAATTGTTCAATTACATATTTGTGTCCATAATCATCAAAGTACCTTCTACCCTGGGTCCTTGACATTGTTGATGCATATACAAAAATTACAAGGTAATTCTCGCTAATGAATAAAAGTAACACACATAATATCAAGGGCGAAAAAGCGAAGAAAAATCAGCTACAGAAGATGCATGAAATCAAAGCAAGTGGTGGTATTATAGTAATATTGAGAAATCTTCGATGTGTATGATACAAAAGGCCTTTATTCAAGCTCTTCCAAGCTCCATGTTGTGGCCATGGTGTGTTTTGTCCACTTTATCCATGGACAATATTATATCATGCTATTCACTCCCATCCTCTATCTAGGTGTCTATATATGTGTAGTCCATCGTTGCTACTAACTTTCCCTTTCTATTCTTACTTTAATTGGGAAAGTTTTCACAAATCTGTGCACCTTCCAAATTACAAAGCAGGAATTAAAAAAAAAAACTTCCCAAAAAAAAAGAAAGAAAAAATGCACAAGATTGATCAACAATCAAAAACCCCAAAAAGAAAAGTAAGTGTCCGTCAATTAAAGTTAAACCCCAATGATCACGTACAGTTAATTAGCCTCCCTCGATCAATGGCCCAGTGGCACAGTTGACTCCTCGAGCTCAACCTCGAAACCCTCAGCTGCGAGCCACTTGTCCTTGTACACGTACCATTTGGCACATATTAGGAAGAGAATGAAGTTGATCAAGCTAATGGCGCCTAGGAGCCAGTAGAAGTTGTATAGTCTACCCTTGTTGAGGTTATCGGCTAGCCATGGGTGCGCGTGAGAAGTAACCGAGTTAACAATGGTGACGATCACAGTGCTGAAGAAGAACCCTAGGGAAAGAGTGCTTAGGAAGAGCCCCGTGCTAAGGGCCTTCATACCCTTGGGGCACTCCCTAAGGAAAAAGTCAAGTTGACCTGCATATATCATGGCCTCCCCAGCACCAGTCAATATGAACTGAGGGATCAACCAAAACACAGATATAGGGAGGACCGCGTAGGGGTCATTGACCATCCCATGAGACTTTGCCACGTGGAGGCGCTTGATCTCAGTCAAAGCGGCCACCCCCATGGCCACGGTGGCCAAGAAGAGGCCGACACCAACCCTTCTTAGAGGGGAGAGCCCTTGAGGGTTGTGGAACAGGCGCGCACAAATGGGGGCTACAAAGCGGTCATAGATGGGGACAGTGAGGAGGATGCTCGCGATGAGGAATGCAGTCATGGAGGCTGGTGGGATTTGGAACTTGGAACCTATGTGGCGGTCCATGGTGCTCGCTTGGGACACTGAGAAGGTGGTCATTTGTGCGTGGATGGTCCAGAATTCAATGGTTGTGGCCCAAATGGGAAGCATCCGTACGATCATTTTAACCTCTTCGACATCAGTTAGGGTTGACAGTTGCCATTTGCTTACTCTGCTTAGGTCCTCCCCCATTTCGGGTGCCTTAATGGCTGCCCTGTCCAAGAACCTGCATGTAAGCATGCATGAAAAGGTTAGTTGTTGATCAAACTAGTTAAACTGCAGTTGGAGTAGCTAGTATGTGTGACTTATGAAGAGTGAATTATACTATGTGGGGTGTAGTCCATACATTAACAAAAATTGGGCTTGGTTGCATGCTCAAGACTTAGAGGACGGCCCCAGCCCATGTTATCCTTCTGTAATACGCTTTTAGCCTCAAAAAGATGAGAAAATTACACATTGCACCATCCATTAAACACAATAATATACACCTATAAGGGACCAATCCGAATTAAAGGTTGGTCATTCTTGGAAGGGGTACATATTGGAGACCATAAATCCCAATTGGGACTGCTAGACGTTATTAATTCTAATTGAGGAAATAGTCCAAAACGTTTTCAACTATCAACTTATTTATTCTCAACAATCTGTACTCAGCAAATAGTAGTGTTCTTGTCCCAGATTCTGACTTATCGTCTGCTACCACTACAGTTATAAATTTTATTTTATTCCCAATATTATACATTGAATTTTATTGTAATTTATGGCTGATTTCACACCAATAATTGCCTTTTTAATTGAAGTTTAGAGTGGTCAAGCAACTAGCTAGTGGACACAAGATTGATATACCAAATGGGCAATCAATTCAACCAAACAAGCAAGAAGTGGGTGAAGAATATTCAAGCATAGAGAAAACCAAGGCTCAAAGTATTGTTTAGTCAGACTTTCTACAGGTACTGCATAATTCGAGGATGTCTTTACTTGTCTTTGTTCCCCTAGAAAATTATGAGATCCAGAGACTTCTGATGCTGCTTACTATTGAGGAGACAAAATAAAAAGGAAAAAAGAATAAAGATGGTCCAATGAACCTTAGCTTAAGACACACATGAATTTATTCATGTAAATATCAAATTCCAACTCCAAGTCAAGAAAATGAATATTCTACTCTTTATTGGTGTCACAAGTATCAGTATGGTGTGAAAATCCAGGGTGGCTTCTCTCTCCTCTTTCTCTCTCTAGGGTTTTTGGATCCAGCTGGGGGAGGTGGCTTATTGAATTTGTCTTATGTAGGAAACAAAGGTGTAGGTGCCTTAGATTCCTCAGCTCCCATCTTCTCAAAATTTTATATTCTTGAATGTATAACTCCTATGTTGATTCAATTATTTGTACGTGTATGATCTAATATAGTGTATGAAGGATACATGATCCCATCATGTATGTTTCTGGTTATTACCTTGTATTCTAATATTTCTTCATCCCTATCCCTTAAATTGCTATTCCCTTTCCAAAAAAAAAATTTCATCGGAAAAGATTGTGAGACAGTTCAATCATGAAATAGTTAATAATCTAGTATAGAGAATGGAAATTAATTAAAAAAGATATCAAGTTTATCAGGAAACAATATATACTTACTGACATACATTCAAGTTTGTGAAATTATTTTTAATATAGACCGACCTGATATTGATGCAAGGAAATTACATGGAGTATCCACAAGATCTAATTTATCTTTATTTATATACTTACTTTGGTAGAACCGTAGAAGGAATAAAACAATCAAACCCATGCGCTTATAGTATATTGATTAAGAATGTCCATAAAAATTTAGTCCATGAAACATTTTTTATTGACAATTTTACTACTTCCAACGGTTAAAAGTATCCCATTTTAACCTTGATTTTGTAAAATCTTTTAGGTAATTCACCAGTAGGTGATAAAAAGTTATAAAAAAGCGTTGACTGGTATATATGAAAGGGGGTAACCGTCAAGCATACACAAACTCAAAAAGCTCAAGTTGCTTTTTAAGAATTTGACCTATTTTCTGAAAGGAAAGGCTTGATTTTAATTTTTGGTTCAGTAGGGAGAAATATCCAAGGAGAGCCAAAAAAGTCACCAACAATATTAATGATTCTCGTCTTGATTTGGGTGCTAAAGTGTTGAATCTTTAATGGAGAATCTTCTTTGCCTATCTCTCACAAAAATTAAAATTTAATTAGCTTACTAATGGCTAAAATGGGTTTGGCCCACCAAATATTTACATTAGATTCATACAAAGACTTTCTTGTTGGTCTAATACTGGAATCTTCATCACATCCAATCATGCAAACCGTAGGTAATATATGTTGTATCTTTGAAGGGTATGCGTATTTTTTTTTTTAATTTATTTGTATCTTTAAGATTTTTTATTGTTTATTTTTTCGATTTTTGAAAGTAAATACCTTTACAGGTGCGACACAAGACAGAAGTGATAATCATAAAATAAGTTAAAAATTACTTAAATATATATATATATATATATGGTATATTGCTACATAATCTCGATCCCTAATGGAGTGATTGAATGCCTACAGTTAATATGACCGAACAAAAGAATTATAATGATCTATAACATTTTATATGATTATAGATTTCAAACTCTCATCGTGCACAAACGAACTCACTATTGATAGGATTAAAGATTGAAAAGTACTTAATTAAGAATTTAATGAATACTCTATTAGATTTACCAATTGCTAAAAAATAGAGACTATCAACATTAGAATGACTTCACACCCAACGAAACCCACATTGAAAATTGTTGTTCATAACCAAAAAAAAAAAGGAAAATTAAAGAGAAAGAGAAGAGAAGAGGACTAACCGGAATTGCTTGCTATGGGGGAGCTTTTGCTTCTTCTTAAAACTGGTCTCAGCCACGTCATCAACGTTGAAAAGAGCCGCTGAGTCAGCAGGCAGTTCCAACATCCTCTTCTTCCATGCCGCCACAACCACCGCCGCGATTTGGGTGAGTGGACTGCCGGCGAGCTTCTTAAAACGGTACCGTTTTGTCCCAGAAAGGAAACATATAAGGGCAATCACAATGACACAAGCACAAATGCCATAACCCCACCTTCTTCCCAAATTGTCCTCAATGTAAACCAAAACTGTGACTGCGGCCATTGACCCTATACTCACTATGAAATAGAACCAATTGAAGAAGGTTGTCATTTGAGACCTCTCATCCTTGTCTGTTTCATCGAACTGGTCTGACCCGAATCCAGACACACTCGACTTTAGCCCTCCGGTCCCTAGGGCTGTCAGGTAGAGCGCCAGGTGGAGCACCCCCATCTGGGTCCCATTGGCTTGGATGCATGATGATGAACCCTCCTGGCACGTTGGGGGGCGAAGGCTTGGGACTATGGTTGATATGGTTAGGATCGTCACACCCTGTAACCATGTAAAAATAACCACTATATAAGTTAAAATTTCATTGTATTATTATCATTTTTATTTACTCTTGGGCTTTATATATATTCGTTGGCTCATCTTTAGGCTCATGTTATATCAAACTTCATGATCAATTTTAAGGAAGATTTATGGTCTTACCAGCGCTTGAACTGTGGCAAAAATGGCAATAGTCAGGTATCTGTCAAAAGCAAATAGCGAAGAACAAGTGTAAGTTTTTTTACCAGATTTTATCAATTAAAATAAATGACACTTATAATTTCTAATAATAAATAGTTTATTACATTCTCTATATATAAAAAAACTCTTTTAGGGCGGAGAACCTTGCATTTATTGAAGTGGGAGGAACCTAAATAAATATTCACGTTCTGTCCTGCCTGAGCCGTGGCATACTTCTCCTTGTGTCTCATTGGTTACAGTACATCTTAGTATCTTTCCTATATTCTTATTAAAAGTGCCATTTCTGAGGAGAGCAAAAAGAAACAGCCTGGAAAAAGTACTAATTAAACCTATTTTGAATTTTATGTTTATGAAAAAAAAAAAAACTATTCATAGTCAAATTTAAAACTTTGTTTAGTAAATGCAACAAGCGTTAAAGGTAAGAAGCAAAGTTTACCGGCCAAGGAAACCGTCAGCAAGGAAGCCACCGAGAAGACAAAGCATGAAAGAGGTCCCAAGAAAATTGGTGACCGTGTTTGCGGATGTAGCATTTCCCAAATGCATAACACCAGTCAAGTACGTCACCAGATTGAACGCGATTCCTAGCGTTATCAACCTCTCACTCGTCTCAACACCTAAAAACAAAACAAATTTAAACAAAACGGTAACCCACTTAAATTCACTTTGGAGATGTATGTTAATTAGTACGAGACTCGAAAATAGCCGGCCCTCAGGCAGTATCCATTCTTTTATCTGCCTGAGGGCCGAGAAGGGAGGTACAAAGACTGATATATAATACAGACCTAGAATCATGGCGGAGTTGATCCAACCGCCGGTCTTGGACCGATTGGCGGGGAGACCCTTGTAGTCCCAGGCATCTTTGACCGTTTTTCCATATTCATCAGTTACAGGGAGTGCCATTGGACTGGAATGCTCTAATTTGCCAAAAAAGCTAGTTGATTAGCAGAATGATGAGGAAGAGGATTAGAGGAGAAGATGAGAGAAATGTATGTTGAGTGTGTTTATGGATCCACGTTTTAATGATCGAGGGAAGAGGCTCTTTTTATAGCTGTGGCTTAGGAGAGAGAAAAAAGGAATCAGGCAATTGTATCCCACGTCTTACATGAATCTGGACCCACCTTGATATAGAATATACTAGTTATTAATTATGCCCTTAATTACATTGCTAATTAACACCCGGGTTTGAGCTATGGCCCCTATGGATCGAGTATCTGAGTGTCATATATTGGAATCATAAATAATATAATTATTGGGTGTTTGTGAGTTGTTAAGTAACCAAATTAACGCAAATCTTATTATAATAGCCTATTCATGTAAATTTCTTTTGACCTTTGAGGCTAAGTAGTTTCTGATATTGTGTTTAAAAATAAATTCAATACAAATTTAACGTTTCAAAATTGCAACTTGATTTTACATCCTAATTTAAGGTGATTTTATGAGTTAGAATCGTGTACATCGTTTTCTGATACATTATCCTGTTTTAATGGAATTCTAGGTTTGCAATAAAATTACTAGGAAATTTATATATTACGCATCTATGTGCAACAATATGCAACACAGAAATGATTGAAAAACCCTGTGGATGGTTAATAAAGAAACATGTAAAAGTTAATTAAGTAATAAGTGGTGGATCGGCTCCACTGAATGAGGAAAAGAGAGACAAAATTGAATAAAGTTTTGGAAAATTAAATCTCCTCCAAATGAGGATCAGCAGTAAAAGTTGAATAAGATTGATTCCTAGGGTTCAGGAGAGAAAGTGCACGCTTTTGTAAAAGTTAGCAATAAGGACAGTTAACCAAGCTTAACTTTAATGTTCTATTGGGTGTTTGGAGTCCAAGGTCCAAACACCGTTGATGGTGCGTGCGTGTGTTGTTGATTCAATCATCGTTTTTCATGCTTTCTTCTCTTCACTTCTTCTAAACCGTTCAATTCATCCCTATCAAAATCCTCACTTTTCTGTCAAAATATCCGTTAAAAATTTCGACGGATCAACTTTTCGTCAAAATAGTCAACTAAAAATTACATTCAGATCCGTATAATTGACACACCATCAAAATCCTTACTTTTTGGTTAAAATTTCTGTCAAAACTTATGATGGATTAACTTTCCTTCAAAATTCGGCTGCAGTTTTACAGTCAAAATTCACGCTAATACAAAAAGAATAATGAACCAAACAACCTTGTAAAGGTTAAGGACTCATGAAAGATTTTGTTAATAGACTGACATGTGATAATGAGCCAAAGACAACTTTTCGTGTAGGTTGAAAAACATGGAGGAAAAAAAAACCAATGAAAGGTCTCAGGCTTTTCGTCAAACCTAAAGGTTGAAAAACACTATTTTCACAAGGCAAAATGAAGAGGGAATTAAATTTAGGCAAGAGAATCTTACGCTGCTGTTCAGAATCGCGAAATGCAGCGAATAGGTGTTATCCAGGATATCAGAAAAATCCCACCCCAGTCACTCATTGGCTGCCTAGATTTTAATTCAGTCTTATTTTAGTGTCAAAAATTACGCTAATTATGATGCTTTTAATAAAGACATCACAGTGGTTTAATTTTTGAAGTTACAAGGACGAAAGTGAGTGGGTAGGTGGGACACAGGCCCTTTTTCTAATCGTTAATTCATTGCCTAATGATATAATTATGGGCAATTTCTTATACGCTCTCAGGAGCACATATTCTTATTATTTACGTGTGTATATTTTTTCATGCGTATATTTATTATATATTAATTTTTAATATATATTTATTGATGTGACTCTTAAGAGTACATGTTCTTAGGAGTATGATATAGAATGCTGGACTCGCGTGATAAAATGCGCGCAAGACACCTGCTGGGACTGCTCTTAGACAAATAATTCCTGCGAGGTTTACTTCCCCAATAGGCCAACTTGCTATGCTGATAATTTATCATAATTCAAAATTAAAGGAGTTGGAGTGGAATTATTGGTCGTCCCTAGCTAGCCCATTTGCATGTCCCAGTGACTTGATGAAATCCTTATCAGAATGAATTTGAGCCAAACATCACAATCTCCATGATCAAATTTCCATAAGTTCACCGACAATAGAATATAATGATATAATTAATTATGGCTCATGATTGGCTAAGCTCCTCTTTAATTAACTAACTTCTGTTGATCTGGTCTTAATGCAATACGTTGCGTTTAATTAACTTTGATGCCGTCATCAAGCTACATAATTAAACAAACTTCATGTATTGCAAAATTTTTGGCTTTATTGTTTAACTTGATATCATGATAATTAATGACCATATTCATTTTCATTATTTTGGAGGCCTTGGATTGTACTACTTCTACAATGTCGTACAACAATTACACCACCGGCTTCCATTCCGAATGATTTTTATGCGTTAAACTCGCATTGTAAACTTAATTTCTCTGGGTGTAATGCAAAATCAAATACCTAAATTTTATTAATTAGAGTACCTGTACGTTATGAGGTGAACATATTTTTCTAATAATTGCTAAGCCTGTAAAATAAGTAGCAATATAACTAACGCATAAAAATACATCCCATTCTAAATAATCTGCCGAAGAAGAGTAAACCGATGATTTTGTTTCATATATTATATCAGTTTGAAGCAATATATTTCTATGATGATACAACTTTTTGATTTCGGAAAATTATCAATTAGTTAATTAACTATGTCGATTATGGCTGGCAAAGGCAAGTTGTAATTGTAAGTCTTACAAGTCGTATGTCAGCAAAGACATAAATTACAATTTTTATCTAACTACTGACTAACCAAATAAACAAATGAGAAATCATTAAACATACTCTTAGTCCCTTACGTACCACATGAATACGCCAACAGAAGTTGCCATACTTAATGAGGAATAACTAAAGTAAGAATTCCGCCTTAATGGTGGATGATCTTTAAGAATTGCAATAGGTACTGATTCGCTCTTAAGACGTGTGATCTAACGTCAATATGAACACTCATATTCAATCACCTAAGTTTTCTAATACTAAAAAGGATATATTATTTGAACTATTCAAGAACCATATCAACTAAAAGTTTAAACTGATATTTAAAGACTTAGGAATCAATTTATACTCTAACACGCCCTCTCACATGAATGTCCTTTGAGCTTGAAGCATAGCTGCTGCAAATGCCCGCCTACTTTGCGCAATAAATCAATATAGAGGCTGCTGAGATTTAAACCCGAGCCCTTTTGGTCAAAAAAGTTATGATATCATATTCAAAAATTATGTTAATCAAAAGTTTAAACTAATAATTGAATATCTAAGAATAAATTTATATTCTAATATGAACACTTAAAAATGGAAAGAAAATAACAAATGCAGGACATGCATTACGTCATAGGCTGTGGAGAAGGACCGTGGAGTTCAAATAATTATCAACCATTTGTCAAACAACTAGTGGCATGGACTTCGATAAGCAGAAATTTTCCACCATAAAATTCTCCTTTCTTTGTTGGAAAAAAAATTATATATTTGTAAGGGAGTGAGGATATTTATATTCGATCATTTGAAGCTTAGATATAATTTATAATCATTTTCGAATTGGTCGGCTAAAATGACCCCTAATGTACTTGATAATTAATTACTCTTTTTTCTCAATTAGATTTATAATTACATGTAATATATAATTAGGGGGGTGTACACATCTAATCAAGCAGAATCAAGCTTTAATCCTTAAATAATCTTGATGATTATTCCTTGGATTGATCCAAAAGCCACCTTGATTCCAGCAGGCAGGCAATTAATACAACTGGGCTAATTATATGGCATAAGGTCCCGTGTTTTATACACCAATTTTCTAGTAATTTAATTTGTTTTTGACAACAAATTCAGTCGTAAGAAAGAAGTTGAATTATCAATGCTCAATTTATGAATTATAAAATCATTACTGAAAGTCAAATTCTAAAAGTATCTTTTTATTTTCATTAATTGCATAAATTATTAGATTTCATAGATGATCCAAATGTGATGTGAATATCCGACTGTGATCCCAATCATCATCTGGACACTGGGGCCTTACAATGAATCAATCAAACCCTTGTTTTTAATTTCTATTCTAATTGTTGTATTAGGCTGCAGAATTACCTCATCAATGATCATATTCTTTGAAATGCTTATTCACAAAGTGTCTTTTTTAGGAGATATAATTACAACTTCATTGATAAAACCATCAAATATATATCATTATATGATAATATGGAGATAAAGTGTTATGGCAGTATAATGGTAATATTAATACATGTCGATCTCATACATTATTGTGTTAGTAATACAATCAATATGTATTTTTAATTTTTTCCATTCATTTAAATTAGTTCCTTTTTACATTCCTATAAAAGTGGAACTTATACTAAAAATTGTTGTTATTGTTGCAATTTCTATTGTTCACGGATATATATATATATTCTACAGCATTTCCAAAAATTCATGAAAAAGAGACGATATGGTGTTTGCGCTTTAACTTTTATATGTCTTTCCAGTATATCCTTCTTGTTCTACCAAGGTATGAAATTTTAGCAAGAATAAGAAGTCATTTCCATTCCTTATTGGTATGAAAAGAGTAATTTGTGGATCAAAGGCACATATCAAACAATTCCTATACCATGTATATATATTTGTTCAATGTGTATTTGTCATATAGATAATTTTTAATATGTGGCACTGATATGACTTGTAGAAGATTGTACTCCTAAGAGTGTGATATAAGCTTTGCATATTCAGAACCTTCAAGGGAATTAGTTGTTTCTTTCCATATATTTGACACCCATGTAGAAAATTAACATTGAGTTATGAAAAGGAATAAGATATGAAGATTCATAAATGATATTCATAACCTTGAGATGAGTTGGAATGAGCTTAATTGAAGGTGAAGATTCCAATACAATTTTGCAACGCGCCTGCTGATAAAACTATAATAGTTGGTGTAGCTGTAGATACCAGAGAACCTAGCTCCATGTCCAAGCAAATACCAGGCACCTATAAATACTGCAAAATAAATTACTTCATCTGTTCCATAAAATTTATCATGTCTAGCTATTGGTTGGGTTATTTAAAAAAAAAGTATAAAGAAAATTAAGAAAGGGATCTTTCTAACTATTATCAGAAAGCCCTTTTATTTTTTTGGGTAAACAAATTAAAAATTAAAACGAAGAATTGGAATGCAGCTTCTTGGGGATGAATGTTGAAATTTGAATGGAAAAATAGCATTGCAAACATTATGTGAAGTGAAAATTCGGATTTGAATGCCAATGATAACACTAAGAACCACAATATTGTAATTTAATTTGCACTTGCATTACTCTAATTCTTATGAAAGATGACAGAAAAGATTAAGTAATAAAAAAAACAAATCCATTAAATTTTAAGTAACCTTATACTGTGTTGGAGTATGAAAGTGGGTATTATCCCACATTGATAAAATTCAAAGAATGTGAAAGTGGGTATTGTCCCACATTGATAGAATTAAAGGGTTTCAGCATATATATAAGCTTGTGAGTTATTTCACCCATTGCCAATTAGTTTTTGGTTGGAATCTTATTGGAGCTTATATGCATGATTCTTTGTTAATTGTCCAATGAATATAAAAATTTAACACACTGCAATTTTGAGTTGAAAAATAGCATTCAAAACGTTAAGTATAAGGGAAAATTCGGATTTGAGTGCCAGTGATATGTAATACTAAGAAACACAATATTGTAATTTAATTTGCACTTCCATTTCTCTAATTCTCATAGAAAATGACTGGGAAAAAAAAAAAAACATATAAAGTAATGGAAAACAAATATTAATTAAATTGACAGTTAACCAAGTCTTTTAACTCCACTTGGTAATTCAAAATTAAAAATTGATTTTTTCCGTTGCCAATCTTCAAAGTAATTTCAACATGTACAAAAAAGCTACTTGGACTGAGGACCATGTCGACAATTTTCTGCCCTTGTTAAAAATGTCGACAATTTTCAGAAGGTACTGAAATATACTTTTAAAAAATAAGAAAATAGGAAAAAAATAGCATAGTTTAAAGATAATTAAGTAGTTGTGTGATGATGCATGGACAAATTGGAGTTAAAAAAGTGGGAAAAAACGAAGGGGAGATTTTGGCTTTTATGGAGAGTTGAAAGGCGGGAATGTGGCGCGGCAGAGCGTAAACCAAATGAAGGAGAAAGAAAAAAGGAAAAAAAAAAAAGGCTCTTCTGAGTTCAACGTTCAACTTCAAATTCAAATGAGTTGGCTCTGTGCTTAATACATGGGCTGGTTTAAATTCAAGGGAGTATCTTCAAACTGTTTCTCTGCTCTTTTGAGCACTATGCATTTTGTTTTTTTTATTTTTTGAGTATCTAATGAACAAAGAAACAATTAAAGCTGAAATAGGTTGAAAACAAAATTGAAAAGAGTTCGTTAAGTCATGATAAAATAGCTATCGATTTGTGTTTTGTTTGATGATGTGATTCAAATTACGGATAAAATTCAGTTGAGAAGCAACGTTGGTCATAACACATCATCATGTTATTGTAATATTTTATTTCTTTTATGCCCTTCGGAACAATATCGACGTTTATCTGTTCGGACACAAGCCCTCGTGGGAAGGAGCAACCTTGGTCACGCCTTCCCATCCCCATCTTGAGTGGGTTTTAGTCCCTTCTTGCTGTCATGCGTGACGCTTAGTTGCAAAAGAGACAAATTTATTAAGGACCATTGGGGGAGGGGTTAGTTTTTGTAGTTGTTCTTAACTTTTGAACTTTATATGTTGTCTACTTTAAAGATATTTATTCAATTGTATTTAATAAGTACATTTAGATGTTACGTGTCTTCTTTAAAAAATAATTTGTACTTTCACATTTCGAAACAAAGTCCTCATGTGCTTTTATAGATACCTTTTTGTTCTTTGCATTTTTTTAAATTCTAAACTATTGTCTCCATGTCGACATAAATTTATATCGATGTGCATCTTGAACTACAACATAGAAAATAGTTATTGTTTTAATCAAGGAGGAACTAGTTGTCTAAAGGAGAGTAAATATTGCTAACTAATGCATACATTTTATCTTGTTTTATACGCAAGACAATTATTAAAATACGAGTGATGTATATTTCGTACATGCATAATTCTCATTTTTAATGGATTACATATAAAATGTCATTAATAGTTTCTCGTAAAAGCTTAACTCGGCAAACCTATCGATTGTTCCACAAAATCTTTTAAACTGTTTGATGCATTGCAAGAAAAGGTTGCTCATGCCTTAGCAGTTAGCACATAATAAGACACACTATGTACAAGAATATTACCATACACTTTTTGACTTTGTCAACACTTCACACACACATATATATACATATATTGGCGGAGACTTGAGACACATACTATTAACGTAAAATAATTGAACCGTTGAACTAAAAACAAAAAGGAAGGTTTATAAAAGAAGGAAAAGTTTTACAGAGAGAATAAACTATCTGTTCTTACGAGGCATTATCTACAAAGCCTATATCATACACCCGAGAATATGTATTCTCAAAAGTTATGTAAGCAAAATATATATTAATAACTGCTTATATGACAAATATACTTTAAAAAATATATATATGTGGTACTGAAAGTATATACTCCCGAAAGTATGTAATAATTTGCCCATTGTCTAGTATAGGCAAAGATCACAACTCATTGTAAGTCCACATGTAACATTTTGATTGGGTCCAAAGCCCTTGGAGTGGACCAGTCAAACATCCTACAATGAATAGCAAGCCAAGGGAAACATTGATCCTTTTGATTTATTTGTTTAAAAAAATTTTTAAAAAGGGTAGCCCATAGTTTTGTCCAACTTTAGTGGTTTGTTGTTCTGAAAGGAACTAAGAGGGGAAAAGGCAAGCATTAAAGTGAAAAAGAAATAGTAATTGAGAAGGGAAAAAGGGAATGGTGTAGAATTATAGTTGACTAATAATAGTACTTAACTTCAAGTTACTTCCACTTTAAAGGGATATCCGACAAGGTCAAAAGATGAAATCTCAAAGTTGTATATAAAGTAGTCTTTACAAATGGTAATGATTGTGACAATATTTGTAGCCATTTGTGATTGATTTATTAAAATCAAGTGTTAATATGTAGTAACTATTGCAAATGATAGATCATATAATTCTTTGCCAACTATGCAATTTATATTTTTACCAATTATCCTATCTAAATTTTGTATAACTACTCTATATATCAAATGATAAACCATTAAGTAAAAGTAGGGCTATCACTTAATTCACGACGGTGTGGAGTCAGATCCTTCATAGAACCTTCTCTATACCCTCTATAAAGATAATATAGGGTTTTTCTTTAATGTTCATGTTGACATTTCTTACAAAAGATAAACCATTAAGCAAAAATGGGTGGGGAGCGCTGAGTATGTACTCCTTAAAAATTCTATATATTGTAGATTAAAATGGTTTCTAACATCATGCCAATATAAAAAGTTTCTTAAAATAAAATTTCGTCAATTTTATTGTCTAGATGGTTAAATTGACATTTACCTGAAAATTCTCATAAATAAGCTAATACGATCTGTAAAAAGCAAATCATCTCTAAGACCCTATTTGGCAATCAGCTATTAGCTATTAGCTGATCGCATTAGCTATTAGCTGTTAGCTTACTGTATTAACTATTAGCTGTTAACTGATTGTATTAATTGCTTGACTTAACTGATTGTACTAGCCATTTCTCGAAAAAAAAGTGTTTGATAAACTTAGCTATTTCTAATAAAGATACTTGATAAAATTTCATTTATATTCATAACATAATTTCATATTTTTTTAACAATACAATTATTTTTATTGCATATTTATTTTTTCCAACATGAATTACGATTATAAATTGTGATGTATGAAATATATAGAATTACATTTATATCTTCACCCAAATTTAATATTTATTAGCACAATATTTTTGTGTAACTTAAACTAAATTTGCTTTTTACTAGCTATAGTAACTAAAATTTATATGACATAATAATTATTTATTACATTGAAGAAAATATTTAAATTAAAATCATTAACTTCTTGGATGCAAATCCTCAAGGATGACAACCTCTTTAAGTTGTTGCTTTCTCTGAGTTGTTGAGTTGAAGGAGAAGGGGAGTGGATAAGAGAAAGAAGATAGAACCAACAAAATGAACGAATGAGCATCATATTATTAAGGGTATGGGGTTTTATTTTTGAATATCATATTACTAAGGGTATTTAACCAAACAACTCAGAGAGTTTTTTTACCAATGTCAAACAGCCAATACCTTGAAATAACTCTTTTTGATCCCAAAAAGCTCTATAGTAAACATGGCCTACACATTGGCTAGTGATTTAGGTAGTGGAGTACAGGTAGTGGAGTACTTGTAAAGCTTTCTAAACCTTACATACATAATTGATGTAATCTATAACATACATCGAATTATTATTATTGTAAATATAGTAATTTTCCTCCTCTTTTCTAACTCACTTTGTTTCCTAATATTTTCCTGAAATGAGAGATGAGGTTAGACTAATTGACCTAGTAATGGCAATTATCTGCTTTTGATAAGCAGGAAGCATATAATATGAGGATGATAAGCCTATGGAGCAATTCAAGAGGCATCCAAACTAGTAATTTATTATTATTAAGCATTGCAGTATAATCTTCATTACAATAAACTCTCTTTGTTTGAGCAAGTCAACTGCATTCGTGTCTCTCGATCTGCTGTTTGCTACCACATTATGGGACCGCATACAAATACAATTATGCTCCTCCAAATTTATTTATTAATGATTAATCTACTCTCATAATAATACAATAATAAACATATAATATGATCATTGCGAATCGTCAACAAGAGGAAAAAAATCACTACATCTACATCAAATTTGTGGTAGATTTTTCAAAAACTTTATTTTTAGTTTTTTTAAGCACATTATGATTAGAATCAATAGTTTCAACGTTAGATAAGTTGACAGTATAATTTTAAGAAGAAACTAATAAGAAACTTGACCTAAATAATTTTGCTTACATTTTATTGATAAACTTACTACATAGCCAATGGGTGCACTAGAACATGTATAAGTTCATAGTTATAACAGCGTTCAACAATTTTAAATAACTTTCAGGAACTTTCAATATCATTTAGCAGCTATAAGTAACTCTAAGTAACTTTTAATTTCAACAACTTTCAATAACTTTCAGCATTATTAAGTACGTACTGCAAATACCTAATTATATTTTCTTTAACTATTCAACAATATTCAATAACTTTCAACGACTTTGAGCACCATTCATCAACTTTCAATAACTTAATTCATAAATTTAAGCAACTTTAAATAACTTTAAGTAACTTTTAACAATCAATACTTTTTATAAGTCTTAAAAAACCATAACTCGATCATAGTTGACGTATCTGAAAATATGTCTCAAAGTATTAAGTATAAATTTAGGCACAAACGTTATACTTATCAGCTCTAAATTTTTGCTTATTAACACAAAATTCAAATCCTTATCTAAAGTTGTTATCATTATTGTAATTACTGCATGACGTGAATATCCAAAAATATGATTCTTATTTGATGTATCCGACTGTGATCCTAATCATACGATTGTAGCTCCCGTTAAACCTTCTTTTTTTTTTTTCCTTTTTTTATTTAAGATTTCTTCATGTTGACCTGTTTTATTGATTGGTGTGTTCAATTAAATAAATGCGTTCCATATGCCTTTTCCCCTTGGCCTAAGGGCCAAAGAAAAAAAAAAAAGAAAACAATTATACGACATGGTGAACTGTTAAGAAGAAAAAAGGAGAAAAAGAAAGGAGGGGGGGGGTACGTACTAGCTATGGTGACATAATGTTATATTACTTTAGTTATACTAACCTATTTTTGGAGTGATGATCGTGTTGAATATTAGACTTCAATTTAGTATGATTATCTCAGAATATTGTAAACATCAATGAAGAAAATTAGATATTGAATTGGAGTTCCTAACCAAGAAACAAGTCACACTTTGTAAAAATTTGTTAGATTTCATAGATGTTGGAGTAATGTAATGCATTTTTCCATGAGTAAAACATGGTTAAATCAATAATAACTATACCAAAAGTATTATGATCCTTTATGCGCTTTATTTATCTTTAATATTCTCCTATTTTTGATATTAGACTTTCGATTTTGTTGCTATGTAATTCCCTTGATTGCTATAGATTTCATCAATATAATTAGAATGATTGTGAACATTATCTGTACTGAAAGCATTTTAAATACTTGTGAACCAACACAAAAGGACGTGCTATTTTCGATAGATTTTATCAATTTTTTAAACAGATTCGATAGTTTCTTTGACCATTGAATTTTCAATCATTTTTCCGACGGATTCCGTCGGATATTTCATTGGAAAATCCTTCTGACAATCGAATTTTTGATGGATTTTCGTCGAAATAAACGTGCATTTTCCTAGCAAATCTACGCTACTATAAAACTAGCTGTAATGGTAGTAAATCTTGTATATGTGGCATATAAATTCCAACCCTATATTTGTTAGCAAAGGGGGAAAAAAGGGGGGAAAAAAACTAGTATATTTAGCTAGATTTTGATAGAAAGAAATGCTTCAATCAATAAACATCAAAAACCAAAATTTGGAAAATGACAATCTATCAAGAGGGAGGGGGAGAAAAGGAAAATGACAAGTGTATTTGACAAATGTTCAAACTTTTAGGTATAAAAATGAGATTAAGATGACAATAAGCAAGTGTGATTGGTGAGCAGAATATATTTTTGTGTTGACGACATCAAGTTTGAGGCAAATATTCTCAAACATCGTGACAAATTTTATTTTTTTTGGTGTTTAATATTATTTGTTTGCCACCTTTGAAGTTCCCATGAGCCACCTTTGCAAATATAAATTATAATTTGCTAATTGATTCCCCTTACGTAATTTCATTTCATTATGGTAATTAGAGAGAAAACATTTGATGACTCTAGAGATACCTAAAAGGTTTATATCATGAATCTTGACCAAAGAAAGAGAACAAAGAGGAGGAGAAGCTGAGAGGTCTACATCATGAACGATGCTTATGATACATCATACATGCTTTAAGATGTTGTTTACCCAATTATTATTGAAGCGGATTGTGTCATATGAACACCCTGTGACCTAATTTTACACTTCAATGAGAGGCGCACACCTTAGACTAAATTATCAAATTGGTTAACAAGTCGGATATTACTGTACATAACATGTGGTCAGCCAACGCTAGTAACAGAAAATGATCAAAAAAGTGTTGAAGATAAGATTACATCGTAAAAGGGTCACGTGTCATTTTTTGTAAGCCAATACTTTTACATGAAATTAGTTCAACTGGTTCCAAATCAGGTGCTTTTTTGCACATTTTTGTGGAGAAATATAAGAAATTGAATTAAACCAATTATACAATTAATGTATCACGTTTGTACCAAACTTGACTATAAATAATTCATTATGGCCACACACAACCTAGTTTCTTGCTAACTTGTGGCCAGTTTGAATAATTGATTTATCAGAGGCTAAACCCCCCTCCCCAAAACCCCCCAAAAAAACCAAAAAAAGATTAGAAGGGAAAATTGAACTCTCATGGGCCTGGATCAATGCAAATAAGGGCTGGCCCATTAAATCATACAACGAGATTAACGTGATCTAGATCTGGACCCAGCCCATCTATGTCAAAGTCTGACATTTTGGGTGAATAGTTGGGCTGGCTTGAGACTTCCTGCCTCTAGGAGATTCAAATAAAACTATGAAATAGTTGGCCCGAAATTGGCCACACAGTTAGTGTTGTATATTCCATCTCAATAATGGAAGGGCCACACCCTATAAAGCTAGGAGAGTATTGACTCTCTTGATTTCTTCTCACAATTTTTTAAAATTTGTTGAAAATTTTTTTCAACAAAACTTTAGAATTGCATTAAATAGTTTAGAACTCTATTAAAAAGTTTCAATACTCCAAAGATTTTGGTCCTCATCTATAAATTTTAGGATTTTATAATTTAGGACTTCCTTACAAATTTCAAAATTGATTTATATAATTTAGGGATGGTCGTAAAATTTCAAAGTTTTGCTAGAAATTATGTGACGATCTGCTTTACAAATTTTTAAACAAGTCTGAGTACATTACACAAAAATGAATATCGCTAGTACATAGTAGATCCCTTGTCCATTATTGAGTGTTTGGGTCTTGAATGAGTAAGGCATGTTACACCATACCCTGCTTCCCTCTGTGTATGAAGCAAAAGGAGCTAAAGGCCAAATAGCTAGTTGATACATCGCTTTGGTGCGAATTGTCATTGTATAACTTATTGAACTTATTTCATTTTGGATGGGGTACTTCAAACGCCATATTGGAGCAAAAGTATTCTTTATATCTAGACAAAGGTATCAGAAGAAAACAAATATTAAAGTCGAGTTTTTGCTGTTGAAACATAATTGTATTTGCATTTAATATCTATGTTAAGAATATATCAGGAATATTAAATAAGCATGGTATAATCAAATTTGGAAAATGCCATAACGTACTGAATTAGGCTAGAGCACGTCAATATGATCAGCATGGATAAAACTTAAATCTTGTTGCACTTATAAGTGGATTACAATGAGAATATTTATCTCAATGCACTAGTTATTTCACAACTCACAACATCCTAACACCTAAGCTAATTAAAAACAACAAACCAGCCCGAAGTTACTTCATTGGATGGTAATAATGGTACGGGTCACGTAATTAAGTTCTCTAGGAGCAATCACATTAGACTTACACCTAAAGTAGAACTAGAAACAAAAACAAATTGAAACCAGCAACTCGGCAATGAATTTAATTAGCTAATTAATCAGGCACAAAGGAGTCTTATGGCAAGGAGTCTCTCTACGGGAAGTGACATTTGTATAGGTGAGACATTCCTACAGCTGGATCCCCAAACTTTGCGTAAATTGGACTTACACTTGGAGGTGTTGTAATCAAGCACAAAGAAACTCAGAGGGAAGGTTCTTGCCACAAGAGCCAAGGAGCAAGTTAAGAACAATGGGGATGTTAAGATTAATCCCGAGAATGTTAGCCTTAATAGCCGTGCAAAAGCATACAGCAACCTCTAAATCGAGGAGCCCTTGAATAACACTACAACAAGGTAGCGTTGGAGGGGTACCCACCACGGCATTAACTGGGCCATTCAACACTTTGGCACATATCCCAAGTTTTAGGGCATCCCTTGGGCAATGTCCACCGTTGGATGATGATGAGGAACCCCCACTTGATGGTGATGGGTAATTAGGGTTAGGGTTAGGATTGTTGATGATAGGGATGTTTGGCTTTGGCTGGTGTTGTCCTTGTCCACAGCTGTAGCAACTGCTTACAAGGGCAGATGAGATTAGGTTAAGAATGACAAAGAGAGCCACATTGGCTGAGCTCTTGGAGGAATTCATGGTTAACCCACCAGGGGTGTTGTGTTTTTTAGCTAATTTTGAGCTTGGTGTGTGCTTTGGATAGTGATTGTTGGGGGTATTTATATGCTATAATGTGGATTAGGGATTGGCAGGGTTCGTGAAACGAATAATGATTATCTTGTATATAATAATCCAAGGTTTAATTATGTTTACATGCCTAAACTCTTCGCGATTATCTAAGTAAGTTCTCACATGGCCGACTGGGGTTGCCTAAGGCCAAGGGAGTAATACCTATAAAACTTGGATGAATATTTTCAATCCTAAACAATATTTACACTCGATCTCCTAATTTTTTATTTAAGCTAACAAGACATTCTAACAAATCTAGGTAAGATATGAGATTGATATCTATAATAAGTTAGAAAGTTCAGCATTAATTGCTTATATACTTTGATATCTATAATAAGTTAGAAAGTTCAGCATTAATTGCTTATATACTTTAACATTATAGTATAATTAGGTGTGTCTATATGTCTGAAAAAAGTTTCTTATATACACTGGGATGTTTCATTTGCGTTTTGAAAAACTTTTAAGTGAGTTAAATGCTAGGAATCAATAATATGAACACCTCACGTGATGGTTGAAACCGAATATATATATTCATCCTCACTAGTATATCTGTTTTCTTATAAACTATACCAAACTCTTATTATGGATGTATGTTTGTTTACTAGGTATTAAATTTATTAAAAATGGTTCGTTTATTTGGACTAATGATCCATATTGATTGTTGAATTAGACCAAACATGAAAAGGGTAACGTCGTGAAGAAATTAAGATGATGCATGTGAGCATATGCAAAGGGAATGAAACCAGAAGAGCAGGTGGTTTCTTAGTTGTCATTGGCGTTGGTTTTGGACGTACTCTTACTGATTCAGGGGGCTCCAAAGGTCTATGTTAAGAACTCCCGTGACCCTGAGAATAAAAAAGGGGAGGCTATTACGTTAATATATAATATCTGTCAACAATGTCATACAGGAGTTAACAAATCCATGTCAATCGTCATACACCACATTTATTGGCTCTCCTTAATTTTCTCTCGTCCTTTACCATGTAAAAGGTCTCGTGATTTGTAATACGCGTTAATAGTGTTATTGAGTGACCGGTAATACATGGACGTGATAAAAATGATTCAAACTGGATGATTTAAATCTATATTCGAACTGACACTCAAAACAGTTAATTTAAAGTGGATATAAAATCGAAAATGACCCGAAGCAGACATCAGCTGATCTAAAATCATCCTAACTAAAATTAAAATTGAACTGCATCTTATTAACCCGTATATGAGCCAATTATGAAATTAATCTGATTCAAAATCGGACAAATCTAAATGACCTATTAATCAGGCGCAAATGCTGTGCAGAAACTAACAAATTCATGTAAATCGCCAAGGAGCACATTGATTGGCTGAGCTTTCTCTCTCTATCTTCCCTTTGCTATGTAAAAGGCCTCGTGTCTCGTGACCCATTTTCAGTAATAAAAATATAGGCCAAGAACTTGATGTTCACCTTTGACCCTTTGTCAAATTTTTGTCAATGACGCAACTGTGTCTGCCTGCATTGCACGTTAAGTGGTCGGTGGATGTACTCAATATCTTTGAAAATTTTGGCTTCCATGATCAAAGACAAGACAAGGTCCAAATGAATATGAACCTGAATTCACATCAGGGTTATGCAATGCAAGCTTGATGTCCAGATTACCAGTTACACAAATACTACTGAAAACTCCTTAGATGATACTGCCGGAAATGACATTAGCATATATATAACTTCTCTTAAAACTCACTCCACAGTACTGCTACACTAGCTAGCTATAACATACGACATTATGGCTTGGATAGAAAATGACATAACCCTGGCTAGAGGCCTCTGTCTATAATACGTAAGTAGCAACAACATCACTACTGCTACTACTACATCTTCATCACCTATTTAACTTGCCCTAGTTAGCTGAGCATTGGAACCCTGGAGTCACTTGGAGTCCACAAAGTCTCAGAGCCAAGTTAATCGAGACCGGGATGTTGAGATTCACCACCCCCAAGAGGTTAGTCTGGATGGCGGTGCAGAGACACGCGGCAGCCTCTAGGGAGACGAGGCCTTGAATCAAGCTGCAACATGGCTCAACCGGCTGGTTACCGATTGTTAAGCCTAACAATCCACTGAGAAGAGTGGCACATGCATTCAAGTTAAGGGCGTTCCTAGGGCAATTAGTACCAGAGCTTGCTGGTGGAGAAGTTGGGGTAACTGGGGCTGGGTAGTCAGGATAATCTTCGAGATCAGGAGTCCTAGGAGTGCCAAAGGTTGTGTTACATGCTAAAATAAGCACGAACACTAAAGTTTTCATAGACAAAAAGGGCGGGACAGCTAAAAAGACTTTAGAATAATCCATCACTTCTTTGACAAAACAAATTAAAGGAGATGTCTAGTCACAGAATTATGCACAGTAAAATTAATCTCGAACAAGAACTACGTTTCGTTTTATAGAGGTACTTGGAGATGTTAAAATCAAAGAATGATTCTTGAGTCACAAAGCTCCATACGCATGGTGATGATTCTAAATAGGTCAATGTCAATCTGATTAATCTTGCTGTTATTGCTCTTGTGTAACAGAATGCACTAAGATCCAATTCAATTATTCAGGTGTTCAATTTTCTTTCCTCAAATAGGAGAAATGCCAATGTTTAACTGCAAATTTACCGCATTATTCTCAAACTTGGACAAGTCACGGGTTCATGAGGTACGTGCAACCAAGATAGAGCAACCAAAAGGAGCATTAATTAGTATTATGGAAATGCATCAGCATTATATATGTACAATGTAATAATTCATTTTAGAGTTATAGTAAATTAGATACCAAAAGTTTACGTAACTTACGGGAATACATACTCTTAGGTGTATGATGTAGACTTTGTTGGTTCTCAACGGGCATGTGGTGCTGGATTTTTCCAAAAGCTGTCAACTCTTAATGCGCGTCCTGATATAAGACCTAATAGTGTAGTCTACACTTACCAATCTTTTTTAAAAAAAAAAAACAAAATGTTCTAGTGTTAAGTGTCGTGGCAACCACACATCCAGATGTAGTGGTGCGCGTAAAACTGTGCTATTAGTGCGCCCGTGAACTTCCAACTTTGCTAGCTATCATTTACTTTTTGAAATTTTACCACCAACTTTCTTAGCGTCATGATTAACATACAAACTATACATTATACGGAGATGATGTTGTTAAAAACTTGTACCTAACAATATTTATTATTTCTACCTAAAACTAAATGCTCAGGACAAATCCTACAATGAAGAACGTCAACTTTAGTTGAACTCGATCACTGTAACTAAGTAGAGTAAATTGCATGATAACTTAGAACGTTTGGGTCCAAATAACAAATAAAAAAGGGCAATTTACCATAGAGTTCATAATAAAAGTATTTACGTGATTAATTGTCTTGTGCCAGCTAGATTAACCACCGTGATCCACATATTAATTTACCGTAAATCTAAATTCAAAGTATAGTAACTTTTCTTTTGTTATCACTTTCTCTTTCCCTTTGAAGTAGAGTAGCGCGGGCGCCACATACTATTCAGTATTTGCCTACCTAATTATATTGATTATATTTTCTTTGCAAGTTTATTGTATATCACAAAAGACTTAATGTGATCAAACCCAATTCTGGTCTAACATGGATCAATTCATATATGCATTTTAATCTAATTATCACAATCTAAATTGACAAAAATTTGTTTAAATAGTTTGACACTTATCTCTCTGCAGTAAGATATCATATTTTAAAAATTATAATGTAAGAGTTTTACTCTTTATAGACTGATAATAGCTCAATTCTAATGAAATAAATATCAAATATCCAAAAAAACAACATGACTAAAACAAAGATATATGATACATATCATCATATTCATGGAGTATTTTAATTGGTTGGTCCAAAATCATCAAGAAGATTGCTAATTTCACAAAATTCCAAAGTAATATACTAATATCATGCCACCATCTAACTTGCTATCTCGACAACTCAGAAAAGTAAACAATCACACATTTTTTTATTTGTTAAAAAGGAACCCACCAATTCCTCCACACAACTAAAACTTCCAAAGTTCACACTTATAATGACTTATCAGTAGACTTTAATCATCTACACCCACTTAGTTTCTTAATCATTTTAATATTCCTTAATTCACCCTATATAATAACCCATGCTAAAGATCGCCCACTATCATCCCATACCCATCCTTTTCCTACACATAAACACACTCACAAATTCCCCAAAAGGGCTAGCTATCTACTTGATCAAATATAGCCTAAGTTTGAAGCAAATGGCCACCAAAACCACAAAACTTGCCCTATTTTTCTCTCTTAACCTCCTCCTATTCTCTATCACCTATGCTTGGGTTCCTACCATCCCTCCTATAGGAGGAGGGATCGGTTCGGTGGGTACTTGCCCTATAGATGCCCTTAAGTTGGGGGTATGTGCCAAATTGCTAGGTGACCTTCTCCATCTCAAAATAGGGAGTCCTCCGATCCAGCCTTGTTGCTCCTTGATTCAAGGGCTTGCAGACCTTGAGGCTTCTGCTTGTCTTTGCACTACTATTAAGGCTAATGTGCTTGGCCTCATCCATCTTAATGTGCCCCTCTCTCTAAGCTTACTTGTTAATGTATGTGGAAGGCAAACTCCTATTGGTTTCCAATGCCCTTAATTACTTTGGGGTAATATATTTGCAAAATTCATGATAAGCTCTAATTGATTTTCTTGTCCACTATTTGTGACCCTAAGTAGGGTTCTTAAGAATCGTCATGGGGTGTGTCTAATTAATCATATTGTGTGCCTTTGTTAGTCTCCTTTTGTTAATCGCGATTATTGTGATGTGGAATGTGATTGGGTTTCTTAAACTAGTACGACTCGTTGTTATTCTTATAGTTGTTGTTGATCCACAATTAGTGTAAACTTGAAGTATAATACTCTTAAACATTACTATATTACGATATCCTTTTATCAATTCTTCCTTGTCAACTAGTCATATGACCATAATCTTACAAATAGATGGATTATAATGATAACTTCTACGTATGTCCCTTATGATGAATGTATATCCTTATTCCTCATAAAAATTCCCAAATAATTATTTCAAATCAAGATATGACCCATAGTTTTTTTTTTTGGGGGGGGCGGGGGTTAGGACCCGTACTTACACTGGTCGAAAAGTAGGGACCATTTCATCTTAATGTTGGCCCCGCGAAAGCCTAACAACTTTATAATGGCTAATTGCTCATTTTGGGCCCCAGAAAATATGCTCTTGATATTGGTCTTCTAATGGGTTGGGAAGAGGCCCAATGCTGATTGAGCACCTTAAAAAGGGGGGGGGGGTGGGGGGAGGAAGAACTGAGAGCAAGTGATCTTTAGTTGCATTGGCATCCATGAATATGATTTAGTTCAACTTTACATTAATTCTCTGTTTGTAAAACTCTAGTTTCTTGGTGAAATAAAAACCCGCATTTTCTATCGAATTTTCAATGAGGCTCAATGCAAGAAAAAGAGCAAGTGATGTTTAGTTACTCTTAGCGGCCATTGCTGTAAGTAATCAACGAGGGAAAAGCTTAGTAATTTTCTCTAGATGAGAAAATGGAGAGAAAATTAATTGTTTGTTTCATGTGATCAGACAAGAAGAAGGCTTGACCTAATCATAGAATGCAAATCCGGCTAGCTTGATTCTTGAACACATTTAGTCGAAGGTAAGATAAGGAAATGCAGGGTGAGGTGCAATTGTTATTTAGTAGGTGTATTTTTGTAAGAGTATCGTCCTTCATGAGGAGTATTAAGGGTAAGGTGTAAGTACTTATTATTTGCACCAGTCGCGTTACCTGTTTTTAACAAATTTTACCAACTATCGAAAAAAGACAAGGAAATGCATGTGATTATACTTGAAAAATCATATGCTTGCTTAACTGTAAAATATTAAACTTATGAGAGGGATTTCCTTCATCAAATAATTGGAAAAATTTTTGGCCTCTGCATGTTGAAGTGAGCAAGCCGATTCATCTCAATTGTTGATATGAACAAAGTTTCTTAATAAGTTCATACTGTTCTTTTGAAATCTTTTATATAATTGGGCTATAATCAACCGAATCATGCGTATAAGTTCAAATGAGATTCCAACTCAAAACTAATTGGTAATAAGTGGAGTAACTCACAAACTTATATACATACTTATGCCCTTTAATTTTATCGATATAGAATAATACCCACTTTTATATTCTTTTATTTTATCATTATGGGACAACACCCACTTTTATACTCCAATACGCCCCCTAACATGTGGGCTACCAATAAGATCCAACACGTGCACACGATTTTAATCAAACAGGGACAGTGAAAAATCAAAGTTCGAGCAACCCGTTCTGATACCATTAAAAATTTTTTAATATCAATTGGGCCTTAAATAAAGAGTCACATATATAAGCTCAAATGAGGTTTAATTCTCCCATTCTGTTGAGGAGTATCCACACAACTAATTTGGTGTGTGATCCCCTTTTCTCTATGGAAATCCTTCATGAGTCCAGATTTGAACTCAGTTCCATTGCCTGTTCTGACGACTTTAACTTGTTTGTTAAACTGAGTTTGAACCATGGTGATGAATGCCTTCAAAAGTGTTCCTGCTTCACTTTTCTCTCTCATTAAGTATAACCACACTCCACGACTACAATCATCAACTAATGTTAAGAAATAGTGTGCTTCACATGAAGATGGCACGCGATATGGCCCCCATATATCATAGTGCACAAGCTCAAATAATGCTTATGCTTTATTTTCACTAATATGAAATTGCGTTCTAGTGTGCTTAGCACGACTACAAATATCACACAAATTATTATCCTTACTGCTATGAACTGGAAAACCTAAATAAGCCCCAAAATTTTCCATGATTTCTTTAGATGGATGTCCCATCCTTTTGTGCCACAAGTCATCTGCCCTAACTGCATTACTCTGACTCCTCAATGTTGCTCCATTGTAGTAGTAAACCCCGTCTCTTTGCTCTTTCGCTCCAATCGGCATCCTCGAAATATGGTCCTGTAAAACACAATGCTCATCCAAAAATGTCACACTACAATTTAAATCCTTTGTGATTCTTGCAATTGAGGCAAGATTACAACTTATAAGATTGGGCACCAAAAGTACGTTATTTAATTTTGTTCTGTTGGGTTTTATGGCGCAAAATCTCGAGTATCGGCACGGGGAGCCCATGCTGCACAGACACGGGCGTGCCAAGACGAAGAGCCGAAGACGAGAGGGACAGAAAATTGGCACGGGGGTGCCGTGCCATATGGCACGGCCGTGCCATGTGACACTGGGTGACCGTGCCACGGGGCACGGTCGTGCCACGTGTCTTTTCGCCGCCTCTTTCGGATGCGGCTAGGGTTTCTGTCTTCAAGGAGGACTCCTCTGCGGCGGCTAGGGTTTTTCCAAGAAGGGGAAAAAACCATATTCTTCAGGCCCTATAAAAGGAGGGTCAAGCCTAGGTTTCAAAACACTTCAGTACTCATAAACACATTGAGAGGTAAAAGTCGTTTGTGAGAGATTACAATAGAGAGATTGTAATTCTGCTATTTGATCGAATCACTGAGGTGATTGTGATCGTGGTGTACTTTTCTGCTCATAGTGAATTGTTCTGGTGCTGTCGCCGTCCGTGGTTTTTCCCACATTGGGTTTTCCACGTTAAATTCCTGTGTTCTTGTTCTCTTCCTATTACTCTGTTGTTTTGTTGATTGAATTTCTGATTTTCTATTGCATCCTATCGCTTCCGCTATACTGTTATTCTGATATAAATCCTAACAAGTGGTATCAGAGCTCTGGTTATAGGATGTCTTCTGTCATGAGGGTAGATATTCAGAAATTCGATGGGGAGATTAGTTTTAATCTCTGGAAGGTGCAGATGAGAGCAGTTCTCATTCAGCACGGGTTGTGGAAGGTTCTGAAGGGACCTCATGTCAAACCCGAGAAGACGACAGATGAGCAATGGGCTGAAGAACAGAAGAAGCGACGTGGGTCGTTGACGGAGGACGAATGGGAGGAACTCGAGCTGAAAGCGGTTTCAGCTATACAGTTGTGCTTGGCACCACATGTCTTGCGAGAGGTGCTTGATAAGACAACTGCGGTGGATCTTTGGGTTCGGTTGGAGGAACTCTACATGACGAAAAGTCTCGCCAACAAGATCCGTTTGAAGGAAAGGTTGTATACCTTTCGTATGGCTGAAGGTACCCCTGTCCAAAAGCATTTGAATGAGTTTAACTCTATTCTTGTTGACTTGGAGATTCTAGATGTGAAAGTTGAGGATGAGGATAAGGCTATTTTGCTTGTTGTGTCGTTACCCTCTTCTTATAAACACTTTAAGGAGATTATGCTATATAGTAATTCTAATACTATATCGTTTGAGGATGTTAAGTCAAACCTGTTGTCTAAAGAGAAGTTTGATCTTGACATTCATGCTGATTCTGCTGAGGGATTAGCAGTAAGGGGTACAACAACTGAAAAGGGGAACGGTAATAGGAGGAAGAACCGTTCTAAGTCTAAAAATCCTCATGCTGGTAAGACCTGCAATTACTGTGGTAAATTGGGTCATATTATTGCTAACTGCTGGAAACTGTAAAAGAAGAAGGAGAAAGAGGAAGATAATTCTGAGGAGCCTGCTGAAGCTTCATTTGCTGAATCTGATTCTGATGGGGACGTTCTGTTTGCTACCTCTACTGAAGGGGGGAGCGATTATGATTGGATTCTTGATTCTGGGTGTACCTATCATATGTGTCCTCACAAGGACTGGTTTTCAACATATGATCCAGTTGATTCAACAGTGGTTCACATGGGCAATAATGCCCAGTGTAAAGTAACTGGAATTGGTACTGTTAAAATCAAGACTCATGATGGCGCTGTCAGGACCTTATCGAATGTTCGTCATGTTCCTGACTTGAAGCGTAACCTCATCTCGTTGGGCACCCTTGAATCCAAAGGGTGCAAATTTTCAGTTGAAGGTGGAGTTCTGAAGGTCTCAAAGGGCAGTAGGATTCTGCTAAAGGGTCTGAGGCAAGGAAGCCTCTATGTCTTGCAGGCATCTACTGTGACAGGTTATATGAAGGAAAGTTCATATAAATCATCTCCTAGAGCTAAGTTCAAGCATTGCTTGAACTCAGTTGGTATTCGCAATTTTTGAGGGCCCTGCGGGGCATAGCCCCATAGGGGGCATCACCCTTAGGGGTGAGACGATGGCGACGGAAAGTTGAAGATTGGAGATTTTGGTCCAAGGGGGAGATTGTTGGGTTTTATGGCCCAAAATCTCGAGTATCGGCACGGGGAGCCCATGCTGCACAGACACGGACGTGCCAAGACGAAGAGCCGAAGACGAGAGGGACAGAAAATTGGCACGGGGGTGCCGTGCCATATGGCACGGCCGTGCCATGTGACACGGGGTGACCGTGCCACGGGGCACGGTCGTGCCACGTGTCTTTTCGCCGCCTCTTTCGGATGGCGGCTAGGGTTTCTGTCTCCGAGAGGGATTCCTCCTGGCGGCTAGGGTTCTACTTTAAAGGGAAAACCCCTACTGTTTAGACCCTATATAAAGGGGGTCAAGCCTAGGATCTAAAACACTTCAGTACTCATAAACACATTGAGAGGTAAAAGTCGTTTGTGAGAGATTACAATAGAGAGATTGTAATTCTGCTCTTTGATCGAATCACTGAGGTGATTGTGATCGTGGTGTACTTTCCTGCTCATAGTGAATTGTTATGGTGCTGTCGCCGTCCGTGGTTTTTCCCACATTGGGTTTTCCACGTTAAATTCCTGTGTTCTTGTTCTCTTCCTATTGTTCTGTTGTTTGTGATTGGTTGAATTTCTGATTTTCTATTGCATCCTATCGCTTCCGCTATACTGTTATTCTGATATAAATCCTAACATGTTCCATCATTGAGTGTCACGGTTCCTTACTTTGTGGACATGGTTTGGACACCCTTTGGCAAGTCAATGAGAACAGGAGGTGTAACTCGGGCTTTCGAATGAAGATTTGGGTGACCTGTCATATGGGTTGAAGCCGCACTATCGAGCATCCAGTGCACATTACCTGTGAGCTTTTTATTCCCTGGTTTAGATGGCTCAAGCCTCAAGCGAACTCATGAGCCTTTGAACCTGTTCAGAGGTGAGTCCGGGTATGGCAGGTTGATCCACAGTGTTGGCTTCGACTGCAAATGAGTTGCTGGCTGTCACAGCATAGGCGCCCTCTCATCCTCCACCTCTGCCACAACCGCCACTGTTTCTTCCACCTCGACCCCTCTGTTTCCACGTCCTCCTCGACCGCGTCTATGTGAGCCCCAACTAGGTGGATACCCAATAAGCTCAAAACAGCCTTCCTCCTCATACCCGAATTTTTTGCGATATTTGCAAGTATTGCTTGTGCTTGGACTGGTCCTGCTATTCGCGGCAAAGGCAGCCGCTGACTCAAGTCGATCATCCCGGTTGGTCATGAAGTGCTTGTGGCTCTCCTGTTGTACCACCATATTGAAGATACGATCAGATAGGGGAGTGGATCAAGCGTCAGAATTAGGCTACTTATCGAAGAATATAAGTCGTCATTTAGGCCTATGAGAAATTGATGAGCCTTCTCCTGCTGGTATTTTTGAATAATCTTGTTGCTTGCCCCGCATGTGCATCCTTCACATGTGCAACTCGGGTTCTTATCGTGGGTCTTGAGTTCCGTCCATAAATCAGAAATCTTGGAGTAGAACTCTACTACGCTCAAACCTGCTTGCTTACTGTTGGGTTTTATGGCCCAAAATCTCGAGTATCGGCACGGGGAGCCCATGCTGCACAGACACGGGCGTGCCAAGACGAAGAGCCGAAGACGAGAGGGACAGAAAAATTGGCACGGGGGTGCCGTGCCATATGGCACGGCCGTGCCATGTGACACGGGGTGACCGTGCCACGGGGCACGGTCGTGCCACGTGTCTTTTCGCCGCCTCTTTCGGATGCGGCTAGGGTTTCTGTCTTCAAAGGAGGACTCCTCTGCGGCGGCTAGGGTTTTTCCAAGAAGGGGAAAACCCTATTCTTCAGGCCCTATAAAAGGAGGGTCAAGCCTAGGTTTCAAAACACTTCAGTACTCATAAACACATTGAGAGGTAAAAGACGTTTGTGAGAGATTACAATAGAGAGATTGTAATTCTGCTCTTTGATCGAATCACTGAGGTGATTGTGATCGTGGTGTACTTTCCTGCTCATAGTGAATTGTTCTGGTGCTGTCGCCGTCCGTGGTTTTTACCACATTGGGTTTTCCACGTTAAATTCCTGTGTTCTTGTTCTCTTCCTATTGTTCTGTTGTTTGTGATTGGTTGAATTTCTGATTTTCTATTGCATCCTATCGCTTCCGCTATCCTGTTATTCTGATATAAATCCTAACAAGTGGTATCAGAGCTCTGGTTATAGGATGTCTTCTATCATGAGGGTAGATATTCAGAAATTCGATGGGGAGATTAGTTTTAATCTCTGGAAGGTGCAGATGAGAGCAGTTCTCATTCAGCACGGGTTGTGGAAGGTTCTGAAGGGACCTCATGTCAAACCCGAGAAGACAACAGATGAGCAATGGGCTGAAGAATAGAAGAAGCGACGTGGGTTGTTGACGGAGGACGAATGGGAGGAACTGGAGCTGAAAGCGGTTTCAGCCATACAGTTGTGCTTGGCACCACATGTCTTGCGAGAGGTGCTTGATAAGACAACTGCGGTGGATCTTTGGGCTCGGCTGGAGGAACTCTACATGACGAAGAGTCTCGCCAACAAGATCCGTTTGAAGGAAAGGTTGTATACCTTTCGTATGGCTGAAGGTACCCCTGTCCAAAAGCATTTGAATGAGTTTAACTCTATTCTTGTTGACTTGGAGAGTCTAGATGTGAAAGTTGAGGATGAGGATAAGGCTATTTTGCTTGTTGTGTCGTTACCCCCTTCTTATAAACACTTTAAGGAGATTATGCTATATAGTAATTCTAATACTATATCGTTTGAAGATGTTAAGTCAAACCTGTTGTCTAAAGAGAAGTTTGATCTTGACATTCATGATTCTGCTGAAGGATTAGCAGTAAGGGGTACAACAACTGAAAAGGGGAACGGTAATAGGAGTAAGAACCGTTCTAAGTCTAAAAATCCTCATGCTGGTAAGACCTGCAATTACTGTGGTACATTGGGTCATATTATTGCTAACTGCTGGAAACTGCAAAAGAAGAAGGAGAAAGAGGAAGATAATTCTGAGGAGCCTGCTGAAGCTTCATTTGCTGAATCTGATTCTGATGGTGACGTGTTGTTCGCTACCTCTACTGAAAGAGGGAGTGATTCTGATTGGATTCTTGATTATGGGTGTACCTATCATATGTGTCCTCACAAGGATTGGTTTTCAATATATGATCCAGTTGACTCAACTGTTGTTCACATGGGCAATAATGCCCAATGTAATGTAACTGGAATCGGTACTGTTAAAATCAAGACTCATGATGGTGTTGTCAGGACTTTATCGAATGTTCGTCATGTTCTTGACTTAAAGCGTAACCTCATCTCGTTGGGCATCCTTGAATCCAAAGGGTGCAAATATTCAGCTGAAGGTGGAGTTCTGAAGGTCTCAAAGGGCAGTAGGATTCTGCTGAAGGGTCTGAGGCAAGGAGACCTCTATGTCTTGCAGGCATCTACTGTGACAGGCTATATGAAGGAAAGTTCATATAAATCATCTCCTAGAGCTAAGTTCAAGCATTGCTTGAACTCAGTTGGTATTCGCAGTTTTTGAGGGCCCTGCGGGGCATAGCCCCATAGGGGGCATCACCCTTAGGGGTGAGACGATGGCGACGGAAAGTTGAAGATTGGAGATTTTGGTCCAAGGTGGAGATTGTTGGGTTTTATTGCCCAAAATCTCGAGTATCGGCACGGGGAGCCCATGCTGCACAGACACGGGCGTGCCAAGACGAAGAGACGAAGACGAGAGGGACAGAAAATTGGCACGGGGGTGCCGTGCCATATGGCACGGCCGTGCCATGTGACACGGGGTGACCGTGCCACGGGGCACGGGCGTGCCACGTGTCTTTTCGCCGCCTCTTTCGGATGCGGCTAGGGTTTCTGTCTTCAAGGAGGACTCCTCTGCGGCGGCTAGGGGTTTTCCAAAAAAGGGGAAAACCCTATTCTTCAGGCCCTATAAAAGGAGGGTCAAGCCTAGGTTTCAAAACACTTCAGTACTCATAAACACATTGAGAGGTAAAAGTCGTTTGTGAGAGATTACAATAGAGAGATTATAATTCTGCTCTTTGATCGAATCACTGAGGTGATTGTGATCGTGGTGTACTTTCCTGCTCATAGTGAATTGTTCTGGTGCTGTCGCCGTCCGTGGATTTTCCCACATTGGGTTTTCCACGTTAAATTCCTGTGTTCTTGTTCTCTTCCTATTGTTCTGTTGTTTGTGATTGGTTGAATTTCTGATTTTCTATTGCATCCTATCGCTTCCGCTATACTGTTATTCTGATATAAATCCTAACACTTACAATTTGCTACGCTCGTTTTTAGTTGATGTATCTTTGGAGCATTAGTCATTGCGTACCGTTTCTTGAGCGTATCCCACATGTCCTTTGCGGTATCAGTGTAGGCCACACTAGTTTGTAGCTTTGGGTCTATCACTGTTAGGGAAAGTTCTAATATTTATAAACCCCAAGTGCAAGGTGCATCGTTGAGTACTCGAGGTGTCATCAGCAGGGAGTTGTGTTTTTAAGTACCAGAATTAACTAAAGCGTCTTAAGATAAACAAAACAAAAGGGGGATAGAAAATAGAACTAAACTACTAAAAGAAACAAAAGACCTCGATTATGATTAAACCCGAGATAAACTAACTAATCAAGTCAAACCCTCACCTTCCCAAGTTATGCTATCATCCAAGGATTTGACCCTCTTCTTCCTAGCTCGCCTTGGTTCTCGGGACTTCGATCAACCTCTATTCTCCTTGTAATCCGTATTTAAAATTCCCCTTTATGTCAAAACCCAAAGATTTCTCCTGAAGGCAAGATAAATCATTTATAAGCATAATCGAATCAAAGGAAGTGAATTTGACCCTTCATCACCTAAATTCGGCATGAAAACCATGAGAAAAATGGATCAAGTGGGGCCTAAAATGATATCAAATATAGGTGCAACAATCACATTAAGGATCCAAGAGCAAATCATCGAGTTTGCCATCTCCCAAGCTTGCAACTCGGATGAGTCATCTCCCTTCAAGTCAGGCTTAGTTAGTGTACCATTGATAAACCCAAGGTTGTTTTTGGCCTTCAAAGCCATTCTTACGGCTCTGTCCCAGGTATCATAATTTTTTCCATCAAAGCACACCGTAGAAATTAAAATCCCGGGTCCCTCATATGGGTGCAAGTAATAAGGTGATTGCGGGTCTATGATAAATTTTGACATGGTTACGGTATGTGCTTTAATGATGGCTCTGATACCATGCTAACAATCATTTTTGATTTGATAATTTTTGGAGAATCATAATCATCAAAGCATTGATTAATCCTTGAATTCTTTCTCGGCTTCTGTGTTTTCATTAAACAAGTTTGATGTCAATCAATACACATGTGTTGCGAGGCACGGCTGACCTAGCGTGGCTCTGTAAGTTTTCGACTTCTATCACGAATAGGAAACATATCAAATCTCCTAATTCTACCAAATAGAGGAAAGCAATAAATCTATCTTAATACAATAAAATCTATCTCTTAATAGTTCTATTTATCAGGTGAGTTTTTAATTTAACAGATGACTTGCTTAGTTAGTAGCTATTTTCTTTTTTGTTTTGTATCGACCTGATTGGCCTCTAATTTCAATTTGATTATTCAGATTATTAAGAATCGGGGAAAAAAATTTCCTACTAGAGTAGAATTAAAAATGGTAATTCAATGAACTGATCTAGAGGTGGTTGACCAATGATATATGATGGTTCCTCCACAAAGTTCAACTACTTCATGTTATAATTTATAACTACTAATTAAAAATTCAAAAAAACAATATGGTGTAATAATAAAAACACTATTCGTTGTATGTGAGAAAGCATACTTCTACAAGTGGTGTAGTACCTACGTTTCAAATGGGAGGTTGGAAATTCAAATTCCATAATTTATAAGGATTGTCTGTCCTTTCTCCTTTGCAAATGGAAAGCTTATCTTTGCAAGAATAGAAAAAAATGCTCACTTTATGTAATGTAACTTATGCATTGTTTTTTCTTATCAAGAGTTCAAGTTCATGACGCTTATTTAGTAACGAAGAAATAGTTGCTATATGTTTATAATGATGAGTCTTGCCAAATGGATCGTTCAATGATTGAAGTTTGGTCCGATAATGTTGTCTTGCAAAACCCCAAAAAAAAAAAAAATCTTTGGTGGAAAAATATTGGTGTTAGATTCGGCTTGTTTAGGTTATTTCGAGTTTAAGTCCACCTTCGATTAGCTATTTTAGGTGTAAGATTGAATATAAATTTGTCTCATTCAGTTGAAGGGATTTTTTCCCCGGGTGAGCAAGTTGAGCTAATGAGAGAGATGTTATAGTCATGATGTATGTTTTGTTGTAATATAGGGTCTTATAAGACACTTCTTAAGTATCTTGTTTTAGGTAAAATTAATATGGTAAGTGATTTAAAATTATCAAATTTTTAATAATTACAATCAATTATGAATTATGGAGCTTTAGTATTTGTCAGCTATGCAAACAAGTACAAATAACACCTTGACCAAAAATACCCCATCTACGAAGACATATTATGTGCGTAATTTATAATAATAAAAATTTATGAATAAAAGTTGATTTCACGCAACTTTAAGTAATAATACCCTTCTACTATTTAATCGTATCATTTTTTGAATTTAAGAAACGATATTGTAATTTTAGGTCAAAACAAGATGCTTAAAAAATATCTTGTAGCAAAACACTTATCATTTCACATTGTTGATAATAGACTAGCATTTCCTAAGTAGCACGGACAAATATATGACCCGGTGTAGATTAATTGGACTGCAATTATGAGAATGATCGAAAAACGTGTTCCCATTCATATAAGATCAATTGTGGTATGGACAATGGACCGATACACAAAGGTTTCATACGTTTAGGAAAAAGAATACTAAGACAATAAAATACTTGATTGGATAGAGCCACATGTTGCAATTAGTTGCACGCGAACTTTTTTAATTTATATAATAATAATTCATGGAAGTTCAATAGCTTGAACTGCACATAATATAATAGTAGATACGTACATATATAATATGTATGCATAGTAATATTTTACTTCATATGGCATAGTAATAAAGAAATTAAAAGACACACAAACGAAAAGAAACCAAACCAAGCACGTATAGAAATATATATAATGATTAGGCACTTTATGCTAGGCATTGCAAGCTACTTGGGAGTCCATGTCCGGTGCATTGGTTCACAAGAAGTGAAAGCTCGATAGGGAGATTGAGTTTGATTATGTTCAAGATATTAGCATGAACTGCGGTACAGAGGCAGGCGGCTGCATTAAGGTTGATGATGTTGCGAATGAGACCACAACACTCCTCCATTGGAGGAGGTCCAGTGATCCGAATGCCAAGGAGACCGTTAAGCACATCGACACACACTTTTAGCTTGAGGATGTCCCCTGGGCATTGTTCAATAGGCGGCAGGTAAGGGTTGGAAGAGAAGGCCAGGTTACACAACATAAGGTTCAATGCAAGAAAGAGAGCGAGTGATGCTATTTTGGTCGCCATTGCTAATTAAGTAATGTAATTAAAGAAGATAATTGTTTTGAAGGCTAATTGTGTGTTTGATGGTGAAGATGCATGTTCAAGGCTTGAGCTATTTATAGAGTGCAAGGCTGGTCGTCTTGAACAAATTTAGGAAATAAACAAATTTATTCAACGGTGTGATGAGGAAATGCATGTGAGCATGCTTGAATAATAATATGAACGTAATTTGTAAAAATAATAGGCTTATGAGGGAGTTTCTTCAGCGTATAATTGGATTCGGTTTTGCCCACTGTATGGCCTTGCAACAAGTGATGACAAATAAGTTCATACGTACTATTGCAGTCACCTATAAATAAAAAATAATAAGAAGAATAAACACGATTGATCAATGATGTATGATGATTGTCCTCCACGAAGTGGCAACTACTTGATTTACAAAATAGTTTATAAAAATACTAGAGATAAAAAGCCAATATTCTAAAAAGAAAATTGAAGTAAGGTGTGCAAGTTATAACTTATAAGAATAACCAATTAATCAACTAATTATATACAACATAAGACTCTCAAGTCTCAATTTGCTAATGCTTGTATTCAACACTTAATTCCACCCGGCTGTTTTGCACAACGCTCAATATTCTTATACTACTATGCAATTCATCTAGGAAGTCTTTTTGGCCACTAATTACTCGATTCATTATCCACTACTGAGTTAAGGTTAGTTCGGATTTCAGGTTCACTTACAATTTGCTATTTTAGGTGTCGGATTGGATATAAATTCATTGCATTCAGTTGAGGGGATTTTTTTTTCCCCGGGTGAGCAAGTGAGCTGAGAAATATGTTATGGTGATAGTATATGTCTTGTTGTAAGACACTTCTTAAATATATTGCTTTAGCTAAAATTAGTATGTAGATGATTCAAAGTCATCGAATTTTAATTAATTACAATCAATTATGAATTGTGGAGTTTTAGTGTTCGTCAAGTACGCAAACAAGTACAAATTATGCCCTGATTAGAACTATCCTATCTGCGAAGACATATTACATGCATAATTTATAATAGTAAAAATTTATGAATAAAAGATGATTTCACACAACTTATAGGTAATAATACTCTTCTACTATTTAATCATAACATTTTTTAAATTTAATGAATGACATTATAATTTTAAGTGAAAACAACATGCTTAACAAATATCTTATAGCAAAACACTTATCATTTCACATTGTTGATAATAGACTGACATTTCCTAAGTAGCACGGAATTAGAACCAATGGCCCGGTGTAGATTAATTGGCGTGCCATTATAAGAATGATGGAAAAACGAGTTTCCATTCATAAAAGATTGATGCGCCTCTATTTTACCTCATTTTGGCTCCACTTTGATTCATTTTTCTCATTGTTTTCATGTTGATTTTAGATGAAAAAAGGATCAAGTTGACGTCCTTCGGTCATATTCACTTATAAAGTGGTTTTTCATATTTTTTGGAGTTTCTGCTGAGAAAACGAGATATCTGCTGATGTTGGTAGAAAGGAAGGCAATGGGGACGAGTTTCAAGATGAAGAAGAGGTCACGTGAAGTTCCAAGGGCACGACCAGAGATCTAGCACGGGGCATGGCCGTGCGACACCGAAATTTCGGCAAGTCGTGCCAAAGACCTGGCATGGGCACCTCGTGCCAGGTGGCATAGCTATGCCACCTCTAATGCTCGCGATAAAAGCCATCTCGGGCTTCTTTTTAAGGGGAGCTCTTCTTTGGATTCATGGATGGGCAATTTAGGATCCTCCTCATACTCCCAAACCCTATTAGGGGGTGAATAAAGTAGGGTAATTATGTTAGATTAGATGATTATTTTTTGATTCAAGTTTGTGGATTCGATCTTCAATTCAATCAATCATATATAAGTTTTCTCTCCTCTTTCTCTCTTATTTTGTGTGTTTAAGTTCATGTTTTGTTTATATGCTTTTGGGATGTTTAGTACGTAGATTATATTGCTTTGATTGTAATTGGCGTCTTGATGGCTAATTGATTCTGTTTGAACCTTTAAGCCCTCATTTATGCTAAAATTTAGGGTTTTCTCTCGTGGCCATCATGAGTTCGTTGGAATACTTGAAAGAGCTTTCATCTGTACTTTGTAGAAATTAACTTATGCTGAAAGGTGAGGTTGATTATATATTGTAGGTAGAGTGAATAGCCGAAATTGAAACTTGAAAATAGTTTCAGTCATTGGCTAGGTCAATGGTTGTTAATCTCATAGTTTAGTTGTTCTAATCTCATAAAAATAGGTGGTTAGAACAATTAGACTAGCCTATAGACCCTTGAGAGTGGACTTAGGTGGGCTCTAATGGTATAACCGATCAACCTTGAATATTCGCACAACTTGAAAAGATGAGGGTTTGATTTGATTAGTTAGTCTATCTTAGGTTTAATTACAACTGAAGTCTTCTCGCTTTAGTAGTTTAGTTCTACTTTTCCTTCACCCTTTATCTCACTTAGATTGATACACTTGAGTTGGCTCTAATAATTGAAGACATAACTCCCTGTGGACATTACCCGTACTCGTCGGTTGTTAGCTACAACTATACTGTGCGCTTGCAGTAAATTTTTAACGCAAAGAGCTTTTGGACTATTTAATCATATCATTTTTTTAAATTTAATAAATGATATTATAATTTTAAGTGAAAACAACATGCTTAACAAATATCTTGTAGCAAAACACTTATCATTTCACATTGTTAATAATAGATTGGCGTTTCTTAAGTAATGCGGAATTAGACCAAATGGCTTGGTGTAGATTAATTGGCGTACGATTATGAGAATGATCAAAAAGTGAGTTTCCATTCATAGAAGATTAATTATTGTATAGATAATGGACCGATACACAAAGGTTTCATACGTTTAGGAAAAAGAATACTAAGACAATGAAATACTTAATTGGATAGAATCACATATTGCAATTAGTTGCACTCAAACTTTTTTAATTCATATCATAATAATTCATGGAAGTTTAATAGCTTGACCTCCACATAATATAACAGTAGATACGTACATATATAATGTATATGCATAGTAATCTGTTATTTCACATGACATAATAATAAAGAAAAGACACATAAACCAAAAAAAACCAAACCAAACACATATAGAAATATAATATAATGATTAGGCACTTCATGGTGGGCATTGGAAGCTGCTTGGGAGTCCATGTCCAGTGCATTGGTTCACAAGAAGTGAAAGTTTGATCGGGAGATCGAGTTTGATTATGTCCAAGATATTAGCATGAACTGCGGTACAGAGGCAGGCGGCTGCATCAAGGTTGATAATGTTCCTAATGAGACCACAACACTCCTCCATTTGAGGAGGTCCACCGATCCGAATGCCAAGGAGACCATTAAGCACATCGACACACACTTTCAGCTTAAGGGTGTCCTCTGGGCATTGTTCCATAGGCGGCAGGTAAGGGTTGGAAGAGAAGGCCAGGTTACACAACATAAGGTTCAATGCAAGAAAGAGAGCGAGTGATACTAATTTGCTCACCATTGCTAATTAAGTAATGTAATAAGATAATTGTTTTGAAGGCTAATTGTGTGTTTGATGGTGAAGATGCATGTTCAAGGCTTGAGCTATTTATAGATTCAAGGCCGGTCGTCTTGAGCAAATTTAGGGAATAAACAAATTTATTCAACGGTATGATGAGGAAATGCATGTGAGCATGCTTGAATAATGATATGAACATAATTTGTAAAATAATAAGCTTATGAGGGAGTTTCTTCACCATATAATTGGATTCGGTGTTGTCCACTGTATGGCCTTGCCGCAAGTATGAACAAGTACTGACAAATAAGTTCATCCATACTATTGAAGTCCCCTGTAGATAAAAATAATAATAAGAATAAAAACGATTGACTAATGATGTATGATTATTGCCCTCCATGAAGTGGCAACTGCTTGATTTATAGAATAGTTATAAAAAGGAAATAGAGTTAGGGCATGCTGGTTATATACAAGGTAATACTTTCAAGTTTCAATATTTGCTAAAGCTTCTATTCAACAGCTAAGAATATGGAAGCTTAGTTCCAAAACTAAACTTTATTAGTGCCCCCCTCCCTTTTTTGTTGCACAATGTTCAATATTCATTCTGAGTGATGAAATGTGCCTTTCTGTAAGACATCTTTAAACATCTTACCTCACCGTAAATTAATATATTTGATAATTAAAAATCATTAAATTCTGAATTATTACACTTAATTTTAAATGACTATGCTTAAAGATATGTCGACTACACTAACAAAGTATTAAATAACCCATACTCGGATCAACTCTATCCGTGAGAGCATATGATGTGCGTATTTTAGAAATGTAGTAAATTATTGATAAAAAGACATTTTTACAACATTTATAAGTTGTAATATGCATTCACTATTTGACTATAGTATTTTTTTAATTTAAAAAATATTGTAATATGATTTTTATGCAAAATAAGACACTTAAAAAGTGTCTTATAGCCAAACATTTATCCTTTGGCATTCTTATACCATGCAATTCATCTAGGAAATCTTTTTGGCCACTGATTACTCGCAAATAAGATGTTAAGTTGAGGTTCTATAAGTGAAGAAAATATAATGAGATATTTTTATTTCTTTATAAGAACCAATAGTAACTCGATCATATATATATATATATATATATATAATGAATGCGATTAAATGAATATGCACAAGGAAAAATATTCCGTAACGTTTGGGTGTGTGGGCAACTAATTACAAAAATTTTAATAATTTTAAAATATATAACAATTAAGGTAAATGTAAGACAGTTCAAACATTCATCATCAACTATTAATTAATCCAAATAATCCCTCGATAGGAGGGATTTCATGCGTCATTTTGATGATCCGGCGGCTGAGGATGATGTCTCCCTAATTTTCTACCATTTAAAATTGTCGTTGACCGGTCCTGTACATGCACGAGAACTGAGAAGCTTTTATTGGCTGATGACACCGTAATAGGCGAACAATTTTCACAAACAAACTTAATAATCCTCATGGGTGTCTCTAATTCTTGTTAGTCTCCTTTTTTAAATCGTGAGTTATGTGACATAGAATGTGATTGTGTGTTTCTTGAGGTGTTAATAATGCAAGACTCTCGTCAATTAGTGCATGATCAAGTGCGAGAGGGTGCATAACGTGTTATGAATTTGGAATTGAAAACAAATTGGAAATGCTCGTTTTGATTCTTAAATTAATACTTCTTTTAATTCTTATAATTATAGTTGCTATTAGTTCATCATTAGTGCTAATTTGAAGTATGATATTCTTAAACATTAGTAGATCACGATATCCTTTTAATATTTATAAACCCCGTGAGCAAGGTGCATCGTTGAATACTCAGGTATTGTCCGCAAGGAGTTGTGTTTTCAAATTTCAGAACTAACTAAAGCGTCTCCAGCTAGGCAAAATAAAAGGGGGATAGAAAATAAAACTAAACCACTAAAACAAACAAAAGACTTCGATTATGATTAAACCTGAGATAAACCAACTAATCAAGTCAAATCCGAACATTTTCAGATTACGCTAGGATTCAGACTTGATCGGTTGCACCATCAAATCTCATCTAAGCCCTCTCTCAAGGGTTGAATGCTAGTTTAATTGTTCTAACCACCTATTTTCATGGGATTAGCCCAATTAAACTACAAAAGTAGCAACCCTGGATCTAACTAGGAGCCGGACTATTTTCATGTTCAAATGCTAGTCATTCTCTCTACCCGTACTAGACAATTAAGTTCACCTTTCAGCACAAGTCAATTGCCCTAAAATACGGATGAAAGTTTTTTCAAGCATTTCGTCGAACACTTGGTGGGTATGAAAGAAAACCCTAAATTCGAGTATAAACAAATTAGGTTAAGGCCTAAACAAGAATCAATTAGTCATCTACAGGACTAATCACAACCAAAGCAACCCAATCTAACTACTAAACATCACAAAAGCATATAAATAAAACATGAACTTAAATGCATAAAGTAAGAGAGAAAGAGGAGAGAAAACTTATGCTTGATTGAGTTGAAGATTGAATCCATAAGCTTGGATCCATAAATCATCCTCTAATCTATCATAATTACCCTACTTTATTCCCCCTCTAATAAGGTTTAGGAGTGGGAGGAGGAAACCTAAATCGCCCCCTCAAAAACTTAGAAAAGAGCCCCCCTAAAGCAGAAACCCGAAGGCACTTTTATCGCGAAAACTAGGGGGTTAGCACGATCATGCCACTTGGCACGACCATGCTACCCTGGCACGACCATGCTACCCTGCCAATTCTCTGGTGTCCCCCTTGAAACTTCGATCTTGTTTTCTTAACAGAAACTCTCCCTAATGCTTCTCTCTTGGTTCCCAGGCCTTCGTTAGACCTCTATTCTTCCTTGTAATTCGTTTCAAAGCTGTCTTTTCTATAAAAACTAAGAGATTTCTCCTGAAAGTAAGACAAATAACTTTATAAGCACAATTGAATCAAATGAAGTAAATTTATCCCGTTCTCGTCTATATTTGACATAAAAGCAATGAGAAATAAGGATCAAATAGAAGTTAAAATGAAGTAAAATAGGAGTTCATCAGAAAGTTTAATTGCTCTTAGCGGCCATTGCTAAGTAATCAATAAAGGAAAGGCTTAATACTATTTCCAGATGAGAAAATGGGGGAGAGAAAATTAACTGTTTGTGTAGAAGGTAAAAATTTGCTGATAAATTATATGGTGCCATGTGTAAAAATAAAATAATTTTTATTTGATCAATTAGGAGCTGTCATATGTAAAATTGACTTTCTCAGATCCATTTAAATGGAATTAAATTTTGGTCAATTGGAATTTATCATGTGTCATTTGTAATGCAATAAATAATAATTATTTCTTTATTTAAAATAAAGAGATAATGCCTAATTATGGGTTTGAGCCCAAAGTCCAACTCAAAAATCTAGTCTGGAAGCCTATAAATAGAGATAATTCCCCCTCATTTCCAAGGATTTTAGCACATTCTGCATCTTCTAACACCAGACTACATACGACATTCAGTTACCAAGTAATAAGAATCAAAGTCAGCTAGTTCAACGACTTCTACAATCTCAAATTGCAGTCTATTTCAAAGTTCTTCATCCACTTCATCGATCGAAATCTTAAGCAACCTCGCCCCCGGATAGACTAATTCGGCCAACAACATTCAACATTTGGTACTGCAGAATTCAGATGCTCAAACTGCAAGAGCATACAGCTACCAAGCGAGAATGATCAAACTTGCAAACTTCAGAATTAGCAATCAACCACTTGCAGATCAAAATCAAGAACCATTTCAAAGTTCTTCAGCTGATTCTGCGTCAATCGAGATCAAGTGGTCAGTCTTCGAGTCACTTCAAGTCACTAGGAGATCAAGCCAGAGGATTACTTCATTGTTTTAAATTCAACAATTGTACCTACACATATTACATCAATACAAAATTTAATTTATTTTTTAATTTCTTGTCTAATTTATTTTAGGCTCAAAATTTGTGTTTATAATTTGTTTCATGTGACCATACAGGAAGAAGGCTTAACATAATCATAGCGTGTAAATCCGGCTATCTTGGTTCGTGAACACATTATGGTATAAAAAATTTATTGGACAGTAAGACAAGGAAATGCATGTGATTATGCGTGAAAAATCATATGCTTGCATAATTGTAAAATATTAAACTTATGGGACGCATTTAATTCCTTCATCAAATAATTCGATACATTTTTGCCCTCTGCATGTTAGGGTGGGCATGTCATTTCATCTCAATTGTTAATGTGAACAAAGCTTCTAAGTAAGTTCATACTGTTCTATTTATTAGGTGAGTTTTTTATTTAGCAGATGACTTTCTTAGTTAGTAGCTGTTATTTTATTCTTTTTTGTGGGGCTTTGAATCGCGCGATCAGATTGGCCTCAATTTCAATATGATTATTCAGGTTATTAATATTCAAAAATATTTTTTGTTGGGGAGATCCAGGGAGGGAGCCCACTTCAACCAAGGCCTATGGCAACAAGCCCAAGTGAGGTTCAATCCTAAAACCAATTGGCAATAGGAGGAGTAGCCCACTTGACTTATATACCATGACCCTTCTTCTCAAACTCCCGATATGGGACTTCTTTTACTCATGTGTGACATTTCCAACAATCTCCCCCTCACACATGAGTCTTTTTCACACCACATCAATGCACGAGCTCCCCCTTGAGCGGAAGCCTTTACGAAGGTGTCAAATCACCACCATCAAGAGCTTATCCATACCACCGAGCCACGCTGCAGCACACGTATTACCGCTCGATCAACACCTGCGTGTCACTTCACCAAACTCGTCCATGGGGTCCACCATGCCACACCTTTGTCACCTAGCCGAACGCACCATCGGCTCTGATACCACTTGTTAGGGAAATAACAAGTGAGGTTCCATGGCAACAAGCCCAAGTGTGGGCACTTCCCTTTTCTATTCCACATTGAGAGTTAGAGCTAATGTTGAGAGATTTTCATTGTAATTGATCTCTTTCTTGGGTGTTTGTTTTGAGATCTTTATCTCTTTTGTTGTTGATCTCTTTCTTGGGCGTTTGCTTTGAGATCGTTTTGTACTCACTCAAATCATAGTGGATTTTGTGCCGTTGTTGCCGCCCGTGGTTTTCTCCCGATTTGGGTTTCCATGTAAAAATCATGTGCCCACAATTATCTTTTTTTTAATCTTGTTTTGTATTATCCAATGTCTACATCCTTTATCATTTTCGCATATACTGAGCTCGAATTTCAATTATTGGTTTTCCTAACAAGTGGTATCAGAGCTTTGGTTATAGGATGTCTTCTATCATGAGGGTAGATATTCAGAAATTGGATGGGGAGATTAGTTTTAATCTCTGGAAGGTGCAGATGAGAGCAGTTCTCATTCAGCACGGGTTGTGGAAGGTTCTGAAGGGACCTCACGTAAAACCCGAGAAGATGACAGAAGAACAGTGGGCTGAAGATGTAAAGAAGAAACGTGGGTCGTTGATGGAGGACGAATGGGAGGAACTGGAGCTGAAAGCGGTTTCAGCCATATAGTTGTGCTTGGCACCACATGTCCTGCGAGAGGTGCTTGATAAGACAACTGCGGTGGATCTTTGGGCTCGGCTGGAGGAACTCTACATGACGAAGAGTCTCGCCAACAAGATCCGTTTGAAGGAAAGGTTGTATACCTTTCGTATGGCTGAAGGTACCCCTGTCCAAAAGCATTTGAATGAGTTTAACTCTATTCTTGTTGACTTGGAGAGTCTAGATGTGAAAATTGAGGATGAAGATAAGGCTATTTTACTTGTTGTGTCGTTACCCCCTTCTTATAAACACTTTAAGGAGATTATGCTATATAGTAATTCTAATACTATATCGTTTGAAGATGTTAAGTCAAACCTGCTGTCTAAAGAGAAGTTTGATCTTGACATTCATGCTGATTCTGCTGAGGGATTAGCAGTAAGGGGTACAGCAACTGAAAAGGGGAACGGTAATAGGAGTAAGAACCGTTCTAAGTCTAAAAATCCTCATGCTGGTAAGACCTGCAATTACTGTGGTAAATTGGGTCATATTATTGCTAACTGCTGGAAACTGCAAAAGAAGAAGGAGAAAGAGGAAGATAATTCTCAGGAGCCTGCTGAAACTTCGTTTGCTGAATCTGATTCTGATGGTGACGTTCTGTTTGCTACCTCTACTGAAGGGGGGAGCGATTCTGATTGGATTCTTGATTCTGGGTGTACCTATCATATGTGTCCTCACAAGGACTGGTTTTCAACATATGATCCAGTTGATTCAATTGTTGTTCACATGGGCAATAATGCCCAATGTAATGTAACTGGAATTGGTACTGTTAAAATCAAGACTCATGATGGTGTTGTCAGGACCTTAGCGAATGTTCGTCATGTTCCTGACTTGAAGCGCAACCTCATCTCGTTGGGCACCCTTGAATCCAAAGGGTGCAAATATTCAGCTGAAGGTGGAGTTCTGAAGGTCTCAAAGGACAGTAGGATTCTGCTGAAGGGTTTGAGGCAAGGAGGCCTCTATGTCTTGCAGGCATCTACTGTGACAGGTTATATGAAGGAAAGTTCATATAAATCATCTCCTAGAGCTAAGTTCAAGCATTGCTTGAACTCAGTTGGTATTCGCAGTCATTGAGAAGCCCTGCGGGGCATAGCCCCATAGGGGGCATCACCCCTTGGGGTGTGACGACGACGACGGAAATTGAAGACTGGAGATTTTGGTCCAAGGTGGAGATTGTTGGGTTTTATGGCCCAAAATCTCGGGTTTAGGCACGGGGTGACCATGCTGCATGATCACGGGCGTGCCGCGACACAGAAGACCGAAGAACAGAGCAGACAGAGAAGTGACACGGTGTGCCCGTGCCATGTGGCACGGTCGTGCCACATGGCACGGCACGACCGTGCCGCCCTGGCACGACCGTGCCACGGGAAATTTTCTGCCGCCTTAAAGTGGCAGCTAGGGTTGCGCTTTGGTGACGGTTTTTGGAAGGCGGTAGCTAGGGTTTTCAGGGGGAAACCTGATGAACCTCTATTTTGTACTATTTTTAGCCCCTATTTGACCCATTTCCTCCCCCATTTTCACGTTTAATTGTGTTAAGGAAGGGTCAAATCGGCCTCCTTTTGCATACTTTTAACTCATATAACATCTTTCGATATTTTCAGGAACTCTATTGAAGAAACAGAAAGATGAACAGCATTTAGCAGAAAGGAGTGCCAAGAAGGCGAGAAAAGCTACGAAAAAGCGTCGCACGGAAGCCCCGGAGAATCGGACACACGCGACAAGAAAAAAACCGCGACGACCCGACAAACCCGAACCGGCGCCACGTGGCATGGCCTAGCCGTGCCACGCGGCACGACCGTGCCACATGGCACGGTGTGGCCGTGCCACTTGGCACGACCGTGCCACATGGCACGGCCTGGCCGTGCTGTGTGGCATGGTTGTCTTTTTTTTCACCGGGTCCTGCGTTTTCGTCCGGCAGAAATTTGGCACGGGGCCCCCGTGCCGTCTGGCACGACCGTGCCACTTTAGTTGTCGCTGTTTTATCGTGTTTTGGGATTGTAATTCCGGGGTTATTCATTCTACCTTTTCTTCTCTCTCGTTTTAGGCGATTTCTAGGGCTCTTAGGTTTTGCTTATTGTGCTATTGAATTCAAGCTTTGGATCAAAATTTGTTGACGCTTTTGATTGAATATTGTTGCAGATTGTTCAGGGTACACCTTTCTACCCCTTTTCTTTCGTTTTAGCTCAAGTTCTATATTCCTTGACATGTTATTGTTCTTGATTGAGATGTTGTTTGAAATCATGCTTAGCGGCTAAATTCCTTAATCTTGGATTGGGCGTAGCCCCTGTGATGTAAATTGGATTGTTAATTCTAGGTTTTTGTGAATTACGCCAGAGTATAATTGAACTCTCACTTAGCATGCCAGGTGTTCGATGAATTGCCTGAGAGGGTTTCATTCATGTTCTTAATTAGAGTTTAGGAGACTAACGAAAGTTAGGTCCTTTACTTAGAGTAGCTTTGTGAGCAATTGAATTACTTGACACGAAAGTAGTTGGGGGTGCAATTGGGAATTTAAATTACATGATCTTGTGATCTTGCTATTCTAGTTTCATGAAAGTCGACAACTAGGTTAGTCTGATCAGTCTAATGACCTTCGAAAGTAGGCGTAGATGCTTTAAACCGGTAATAATTCCATTTCAATTATCTTACAGGCAGATTCACACGACCTAGTGTATTTTCCAATAAACGTCATAGTGCGGTGAACCCCAATCCAGGATTTTCTTCTCATTATTGTCTTAGACCAAATAGAGTTAGAATTAGTTAAACCAACTTCACTCGACAACTGCCTAACTTGAGTTAGTCCAATTAGTTCTAGTAGTTGAAACCAAGTTCCCTGTGGATTCGACCCGTACTTGCCGGTTGCTAGTTACAGCTACGCCGTGCACTTGCGGTTAAGTAAAACTGCTAACAAGTTTTTGGCGCCGTTGCCGGGGAGCTTGCGCCTTTCAATATTAGAACCGATTAGCGTACTCTAGACTAGGCTTTTTCTTTTTCTTTTCATCCCTTCATTGTTTCCCTTCTCCCCTTCATTGTGCTTGAAACTGTTTTACGCCTTGGTAGTGTTGGTTTTGTATGCGCAGGCGTAGTCAAAGGGATCAACCACTTGCCCCTTTTGACCCTGAAATCGAAGCCACTGCTCGACGGCAAAGCGGTGAAAGGAGAAGGCACCAAGCACAAATACAGATGGCCGAGCAAAGCCAAAGAGTGCTGCGAGATTATGCCTTGCCACAAGCATCGGGCGTAACCTCCTCCATCGTTAGCCCCGCCATCGAGGCTAACAACTTCGAGCTCAGCCCCGCACTGATCACATTCGTGGAGAGGGAGCAATTCAGCGGGCACCCCTCGGAGAACCCCAATGTGCACCTTCGCAGGTTCTTAGCGAAGTGTGATACCATCAAGCTAAATGGGGTGTCTACTGATGCAATCCGGCTGCGGCTCTTCCCATTCTCACTGCGGGATAGAGCCAGTGACTGGCTTCAAAATGAGGAGCCCAACTCGTTCACCACATGGGAAGTACTCTCCAAAGCATTCCTCAGCAAGTACTTCCCACCTGGCAAGACTGCCAAGCTGAGGACAGACATCACCTCCTTTGCCCAGCAGGATGGTGAGTCTCTATATGAGGCGTGGGAGAGATTCAAGGACCTCCAGCGCCAGTGCCCCCACCATGGAGTTCCCGACTGACTCCTAATCCAAACCTTCTACAATGGATTAGAGCGGTCGGTGAAGATTTCAGTTGATGCTGCAGCCGGGGGTGCTCTTATGAGCAAATCTATCGAAGCAGCAAAGGCGTTGTTGGAAGAGATGGCTTCCAACAACTATCATTGGTCGAGTGAGAGGGCCACCCCCTAGAGGGGCGGTGGCAGGCATGAGATTGACGCTGTGACGCTCCTAGCGAGCAGGGTGGACGCCCTTGCACAGCGCCTGGAGAAAGTGACCACTTCGTCAGCTACTTCTGTGGGGTCGTCCATGGGGATCTATGCTGTTTGTGAGGCCTGCGGTGTACAGGGCCATACTGCCGTTGAGTGCTACAATGCCCCTTCTAGCATTGAGCACGTCAACGCCTATCATACCTACACCCAACCTCCTCAAAATAACCCCCACCCCACCTCCTACAACCAGGGTTGGAATACTCGTCCGAACCCCCTCTATAAAAACCCCAACCCTCACCCTCAGAACCCCAACCAGCCACCTGGTTTCCACCACTGAGCCCCCTACACTCCACCTCCTCCACCTCCTGAACCCACATCTCACCTGGAGAGCCTTATGGAGCGCTTCATAGCGACCCAGACCACGACAAATGAGACTCTCAAAGAAAATATTCAGGTATTGACCTCCAGAGTGGATTCCATGGCCGCCCATCAGAAAACCATGGATACACAGATTGCCCAGATTGCTCAGCAGGTGAGCCACCTGTCCAGATCTCAGGGGCAACTTCCGGGTCAGACCGAGGTCAACCCCCGCCGCCAAGTCAATGCCATATCTACTGTGGGCGCGGGGTTAGAAGAGAGCCCAGTGATGGTTCTCCAGGAGGTAGTTCCGGTTTCTGCTTCTGCCGGAACTGAGGGAAAGGAGAAAAATGAGGGTCTGAGCCCTATTGAGGAAACCCGCCATCAACCCATTGATTGCACTTACCACCCTCGAGTGCCTTTCCCTCAACGACTGGCATGGTCTGAGCTCGTTCAGCTTGAACCTAGATTCGAGCGATTTCTGGAAATCCTACGCCGAATCTATGCCAGTAGCCCCTTCTTGGAAACGCTCCAGAGTGCCTAGCTTGAGTTAGTCCAATTAGTTCTAGTAGTTGAAACCAAGTTCCCTATGGATTCGACCCGTACTTGCCGGTTGCTAGCTACAGCTACGCCGTGCACTTGCGGTTAAGTAAAACTGCTAACAAAACCCTACCTCACAGACCCTATATAAAGGGGTCTAGGGCCTTGTTTCAAAACACTCCAGTATAGAAAACACATTGAGAGAGTGAGATTATTTGTGAGAGAATACAATTGAGAGTATTGTAATTCTGCTCTTAATCACTGAAGTGATTGTGGTGTACTACTCTGCTCATAGTGAAATTTGTCGGTGTGCTGTCGCCGTCCGTGGTTTTTTTCCCGATTTGGGTTTTCCACGTTAAATCTTTTGTCTTCTTATTTCTGTTTTCTGTTATTCACTTGATTTCTGAATTTCTAATTCATCCTATCGCTTCCGCTATACTGTTACTCTGATATTAATCCTAACATTTTTTAAAAAAAGTTCCTACTAGGTTAGTCGAGTGGAGTAGAATTAAAAACGATCATCCAATGGAATAACCTAGACGTCGTGGTTGACCAATGATATATGATGGAATCACCTTAGTGTCATATTTTACATGTTCGTTTTATGTGAGAAAACACATTTGCATGAGGGGTGGAGCATATATTTACGTAAATAGAAAGCTTATTATTTATAAGGATTGTTTATCCCTTTATTTCTTGCAAGTGGAAAGTTTATCTTTGTAAAATAGAAAAAGAAATGTTCGTTTTATGTATTGTAACTTGTGAATAGTTTTATCTTATCAAATTGTGAAGCTCGTGATGCTTATTTAGTAATGAAGAAATGTTGATACTCGTTTAAAATAACGAGTCTTGCCAAATGGATCATTCAATTTGATTTCAGGTTGAGTCTTTTAAGTACAAGGGTCAACGGTTGAAGTTTGGTCCAATAACATTGTCTTGTAAAGAGGGGGGGGGGGACTTTGGCCAAAAAATATTGGTGTCACATTGGGTTTGTTGAGGTTAATTTGGATTTCAAGTTCACTTACAATTTGCTATTTTAGGTGTCGGATTGGATATAAATTCATGGCATTCAGTTGAGGGGATTTTTTTTCCCAGGTGAACGAGTGAGCTGAGAAAGATGTTATGGTGATAGCATATGTCTTGTTGTAAGACACTTCTTAAGTATATATTGTTTTAGCTAAAATTAATATGGTAGATGATTCAAAGTCATTGAATTTTAATTAATTACAATCAATTATGAATCATAGAGTTTTACTATTTGTCAGCTACGCAAATAAGTACAAATAACGCCTTGATGAGAACTATCCCGTCTGCGAAGACATATTACATGTATAATTTATAATAGTACAATTTATGAATAAAAGGTGATTTCACACAACTTATAGGTAATAATACTCTTCTACTATTATCATTTTTTAAAATTTAATAAATGATATTATAATTTTAAGTGAAAACAACATGCTCAACAAATATCTTATAGCAAAACACTTATCATTTCACATTGTTGATAATAGACTGACGTTTCCTAAGTAGCGTGGAATTAGAACAAATGGCCCAGTGTAGATTAATTGGCGTGCGATTGTGTGAATAATTGAAGCACGAGTTCCCATTCATATAAGATCAATTGTTGTATGGATAATGGACCGATACACAAAGGTTTCATACGTTTAGAAAAAAGAATACTAAGATAATGAAATCCTCAATTGGATAGAACCACATATTGCAATTAGTTGCACTCAAACTTTTTAAATTTATATGATAATAATTCATGGAAGCTCAATAGCTTGAACTCCTCATAATATAACAGTAGATAGGTACATATATAATGTGTATGCATAGCAATCTTTTATTTCACACCACACAGTAATAAAGAAAAGACATATAAACAAAAAAAAAAACCAAATTAAACCAAGCACATATAGAAATATACATAATGATTAGGCAGTTCATGGTGGGCATTGGAAGCTACTTGGGAGTCCATGTCCAATGCATTGGTTCACAAGAAGTGAAAGCTTGATAGGGAGATTGAGATTGATTATGTTCAAGATATTAGCATGAACTGCGGTACAGAGGCAGGCGGCTGCATCAAGGTTGATGATGTTGCGAATGAGATCACAACACTCCTCCATTTGTGGAGGTCCACCGATCCGAATGCCAAGGAGACCATTAAGCACATCGACACACACTTTCAACTTAAGGGTGTCTTCTGGGCATTGTTCAATGGGTGGTGGGTAAGGGTTGGAAGAGAAGGCCAAGTTACACAACATAAGGTTCAATGCAAGAAAGAGAGCGAGTGATGCTAATTTGCTCTTGCTCGCGGCCATTGCTAATTAATTAATGTAATTAAGGAAGATAATTGTTTTGAAGGCTAATTGTGTGTTTGATGGTGAAGATGCATGTTCAAGGCTTGAGCTATTTATAGAATGCAAGGCCGGTCGTGTTGAACAAATTTAGAGAATAAACAAATTTATTCAACGGTGTGACGAGCAAATGCATGTGAGTATGCTTGAATAATGGTATGGGCGTAATTTGTATTAGCTTATGAGAGATTTTCTAAATGAGTTCATACGTACTATTGCAGTCAACTATAATAATATTAAAAACGATTAACCAATGATGTATGATGAATTGATGATTGTCCTCGACGAAGTGGCAACTACTTGTTTTACAGAATAGTTTATAAAAACTTGATATAAGAATAGCCAAATTAATCCACTAATAACAAATTAATCAACTAATCATGTACAAGAAAATGCTCTCAATATTTGCTGAAGCTTGCATTCAACACTTGAGAATATAGAAATTAGAAGCTTAGTTTCAAAACTAATCATGTACAAGGTAATGCTCTCAATATTTTTTGCCATTAATTACTTAGACCTGTTATCAACTACCTTCAGATTAATATTAATGTCATTCAATGTCATTCATAACACACACACACACACACACACACACACACACACACACACACACACACACACACACACATATACACACACATATATATATATATATATATATATATATATATATATATATATATATACACACACACACACACACCCACATATATATATATATATATATATATATACATATATATATATATATAATATATATATATATATATATATATATATATATATATATATAGATATAGATATATATATACATATATATATACATATATATATATATATATATATATATATATATATATATATATATAGTATATATATGGTATATATATATATATATATATAGTATATATATAGATATGTATATATATATATAATATATTATATATATATATATATATATATATATATATATATATATATATATATATATATATATATATATATATATAAAGATGAGATTAACCAATATGCGCAAACAAAAATATTACTTAATGTTTGGGTATGTGGGTAACTAATATAAGCACTAAATCCGTTCATCTTCGAGATTAAATCATAAAAATGATATTGTCACATATTAATCTAAAAAATATATGATTGAATAATGAAAAAACATTATCACTTATAAATTATGGAAATTATTTTTTATCTATAATTTTCACAATTATTAAAGAATATGTACTGTTTATTTTAGCGGACATGATTGATCTGATTAGGAAATGTTCTGTACACCTAGATGACAAATATTAAGACTTCACAATTGATAATTACTAACATTAAAATTAGAAATCTAACAATTTTAAAGTATATAACAATTAAGGTCACTGCAAGATATTTCAAACATTTATCATCACCCATTAATTAATCCAAATGATCCCCTCATAGGGGGGATTTCATGCATCATTTTGGTGATCCGGTGGCTGAGGATGATGTCTCCCTGAATTTCTACATTAAAATTCTCATTGCTCCATCCTGTATACGCACAAGAAGCTTTAATTGGCTGTTGACAGCAGTACATGGTTTACTGATAAATTAGAAATAAAAGTAGGTCTAATTTTTTCTAAAATAAATAAAGAGTATTCATAAGAAGACCTCAATTTTTGGCAAGTGTGAAAAATAGACACCGTAATACGTGGTAGTTTTGCTGTGATTACAATGAGTGTTAATCGGCTCAATTTTTGGCAGGTGTGAATAATACACCCAAAAAAAAAAAAATTCATCATATATGCATAGACGCATAGTCTCATAGCTTCATACAAATCTTATAATTAAGCGAGTCATGTACTCCATGGATTGATGTGTTGACCTAGCTGAATTTGTATTGATAAATATCCAATTCAACTTGAAGATGATCGAGGTCGTTTATATTTGGATCTATTGCTTTTTTTCCCTTCGATAATTAGTAATGGTTGTAAAATTAAATTTGAATATATTATAACTTTAGATATTTGTTGAATAAGTTTGTCCAAAACATTGTTTTCTAAAATCATAGATGCGAAGCAACTGTTTTGCATGTGACAGGGAGAATAATCACATAATAAGATTCTGCAAGAAGGAAAACAGGACAAGTAATAAGTTATATATAGGATTCGGTAGATCGTAGGTATATTATTCAAGTCTTTCGCAATTATTTAATTTACAAGTTAGGCATATCTTAATCAAACTTAGCCTTGTAAAAATGGAGTCCTGCACTGTATCTTCATCGCGGCACGTTGTTAATAAGAAATTTCTTTAGGGTAGTAAATGGAGTATAAGATAGTCTAGTTGTCCCATACGGACGGACAAATTAAGAGACCTTAATTAAGTAGATATATAGGCTAGTAGGTCACTCTATATATTAGTTATTTGTGTTTAGCTCGAGTTTCTCTGGAGTGAGTTTCTCTCTTTTGTTTTCTTCTAATTTATGTGACGCTGAGTTTGAATTTAGCCTTATATCCATCTCGGTGAGGGTTCAAAAAGATATTGAGCATTAACTACACAAGTATTGCACTTTTTTGGGGGATCATCGGATGTCCATTTCTTCACCTGTGACAAGATCTAATTAAGATAAAAGATATCCTACAAATGACGAAGTTGCCCTGCTACTAGATCTAATTAGTAAGCAATAAAATCATCCCATGACAAGATAAATAAATGTGAATTCACTATGGCAGTATGGCACGTATAGAATACTCCAAATGCAATACTAATTAAAAAAATAATAAATAACACTTTTATTCAGTTATCTGATCTCTGACCAGATTATGGAAACATGGTTTAGAAATTGAAGAAAATTAACAAAATGACACTGGAAAATTAAATCAAGCATATAATCAAGCTGGATCACACGCATTAATTAATTGAGACAACAAAGAATTAAATTAGACACGTTTTGGTGGGCAGTGGAAGTCACTAGGGAGGAGGTATCCACATTGGTTGACAAGAAGGGTAAGATCAAGATCGAGATCGAGGCTGACAATGCCCAAGATGTTGGCATGAACTGCGGTGCAAAGGCAGGCGGCTGCATCGAGTTTGATGAGGTTACCGATGAGGCTACAGCACGGCCTCTTTCGGATTCCTCCGATTTGAAGGTGGATGAGATCGAGCACATCCGCACATACGTTCAACTTCAGGGCATCCCTTGGGCACTGAGATAGTGGTGGCGGGTATGTGTAGGAGGAGAAGGCAAGGTTGCATAAGACAAGGTTCAATGCAAGAAAGAGAGCCAAAGATACTGAGCTCTTCTTGGCGGCCATTTTCAATTGGATGTGAGTTGTGGGCTTAGGAGCTCTTTGTGATGCTAAGGCTGATTGTTTGATGGTGAAAGTCTGAATGAGAATTCAGCTATTTATGGATTGCAAGATAGGTATTTTGCATGTTTTATATTGTGTTTGAAATAAAAGGAAAAGAAAAAAAACCCTAATACTAGTTGCATGGTTGAATGGATATGAGCTAGATAAATCACGAAGAATGAAATCAATATAATGATCTCCACGATTGCCCACCTGGCCACGTCCATCGTTTTTGTATGTCTAGTTGAGCTTATTCTGCCCTTTAATTTCATTACTCAATTATTAAGTTGGAACTAATTTTAAAATGACTACATAGTTGAATTTAAATGAAATTCAGAACCTGTTTAAACAAACTCTAAACCAAATTTAATTAAGCTTTATTATATCTAATGTATATGCATTAAATGTAGTGCAATATTGACTTAGCTAAATCCTTAAACTTTCATCATATATATAGATCAGAGCTACTTCAATTGGCTATTTGTTCTCCTTTGTTTGTTGCGCTAGCTTTTAAATTTTTTTGATGTTTAATGTACTTGATCAATTTATCTACTATTTGGCGCTTTGATACTCACAGATCATCAAAGAAGGGGAAAAAATAAAGATAGACCTAAATATAAGTGTTCATATTAGCTTCAATTCAACTTACTTAGATTTCTCGAAGTTACATCGTTTCAAACAAGTTGCAAATGATTTATTGGAGATGATTACTGATTAGAATGACCAAAAATTATAAGATAATTCCAACAGAGAACAGGTTAGGAAGATCTTAATCCAGCTCAGTTTAGGGCACTTGCCTGTGATTCGGTGATTAAGAAATTAGAACGTTTGACTACATTGTGATTAAGAAATTCAACCATGGTGATTAACTACTATAATTATGACTGGTCCCATTTCTTAATCACGTCGGAGGTCACTAAGTTCCAATAGACTAGCTAAGAACGTAGGTAGTTTGTTGAGGAAATATTCCGAGTAACATGCACTAGAATTGGCCAACCATGACTTGTAATTATTCTAGCAAGCTTCTCAGATCCGGTTGTTAAATTGAACATTGATCATACTTATTCGCCATGCATGATATATATCAATTAGGGGTGAGCAAAAAATCTGAAATCGAAAAATTGAACCAAAAAATCGGTTAACCAGGTTAATTTTTTAAAAAATTCAGTTCAGTTAACCAAATTGAAAAAAATTACGGTTTCAGTTTCAGTTTCGGTTCGCCCATTTGAAAATCGGCTAACCGAAACCAAAACTTCAATTTTTTCCCCTAAAAATACTTGATTTCATGTTAGTCAAATGTAAACTTTGTAATTATAAAAAGATGAGGCTAAACACAAAATAATGTGTAAATTAATATTTGGTGCCATAAATAGTTAACTCAGATTAAACAGGAGTGAAAATTGAAGATTAATGGTTCTAATCAATGATTAACTGGTAACCAAACCTAAAATCAGGTTAGCCGAACCGAAAAATCGATTAACTAAGTTTTTTGGTTCGGTTACGGTTGATATATTTTCCGAATCAAAAGATTCGGTTGACTAAAAACTGATTAACCAAAAGTTTTAGTTTAGCTTTCGGTTCATAATTTTCACGAATCGAATTTCCAGTTTTATCACCCTAATATTAGTCATGCAAGACGATCTAGCTTTGCAGTTATGAGGTTAACTCGATTTCAATTAACAGAGGATTAAAAATCGAAAGACAATATTGTGTGTACACACATATACGTGCATATACGTACACAAAAGTTTTGCTAGGAGAACTCTACATTTATGAGATTTGTTTGATTTCGGTTAATTAAGGATCATCAAGACTGAAAAATAAATATTGTTGACACACATGTCGCATGCAAGCATGCACACGCGCAGGACCACATGTTAGCTGTAACATGTTAGCTCCCATAATTTAATCAGCAATAGATGTATTATTTGCCAACCTGAACCCTGAAAATCCCCTCACAAGCCGATTTGCATGTATTATGCATCTTCTATGTTAATTTAATTTGTGTAGTGACGAGTACTTATTAGAAGCATATCAGTTGGATCTAAGCAATTCATCACTCAATGTGTACATGTTACGGAAGTTGACGTTGTCATTGACTTAGTTTAGGAAAGAGAATTTGTATATGAGTTGTATTCTTTTAGATATAGGATGTAATCATATCTTTTCCATTATTCTTGCAACCTCTTGCCTAAGATAGCGTGTGCTAGGGTGTGCTAGGGTTGTATAAATATTCTCTTCTAATGCACTTTCACAGCAGAGACTAACAAGCAACTAAGCCTCTCACGTCTACAGCAAATCTATCCCAGGACTTTGTTCATGGTATCAGAGCAAGGTTCGGAATAACGTGTCCCTGATTACATCACACCATGAGCGGTGGACAGAAGACGAGGTTCGTAATTGAACCCCACTCGCCATACTTCCTTCATCCGTCAGAAGGACCCGGTGTAATGATTACAGCTGTAGTATTTGACGGAAAGAAGTACGACTTGTGGGAAAGAGCCGTAAGAACGGCTTTGAAGGCAAAGAACAAAATAGTCGTTATAGACGGAACCCTGACTAGACCCACACCAAAAGAAAATGAAGAATTCTCAGAAGCGGATGCATGGGATATGGTCAACTCCATGTTATGTTCTTGGTTGCTTAACGTCGTCGACCCAAAGTTACGTATGAGTATAGCTTACTCGGATACGGCAAAAACTATGTGGGATGACATGAAGAAACGATATGCTATGGCCAACACTCCAAAGATCCATCAATTAAAAGCAAATATTGCAGATTGTAAACAAGGTGATTTAACTGTTGGTGATTTTTATTCGAAGTTGATGAATCTGTGGAATGAACTTTCCAACCTTGTGAAGGTACCCGTGTGTACTTGTAGTGGTTGTAAGTGTGGAGCGGCAAGCCAGATAATTGCAATGAATGAGGAGGACAAAGCGCATCAATTTTTGATGGGCTTGAACGATGAATTATACTCCACAATTCGGAGCCAAATTCTAGCCCTCGACCCCCTGCCCCCTCTTGATAAAATATTTAACCTCACTTAGCAACAAGAAAATCACAGGACAATCATGATTGCTCGAGACAGCAGGAACGAGACCGGGTTAGCTTTTGCGGCAAGGGAACAGGCCAGCATGATCGAGAAAGGAGCGTGTAAGATTTGTGGTCGTTACGGACACGCAGAGGCTGCTTGCTACGAGGTTATTGGTTATCCTCCAAGTTGGGGGCCTCGTGGGCGTGGACGAGGGGGCCGAGGAGGACGAGTGCTGGGCAAAGGTGGACGTGGCCATGCTCGCAGCAGTAGAGGGAGTGGTGTTCGTGAATTGGCTGCAGCTGTGCAACAAGATAAAGGCCTCATCAGAACAGACCCAACGCCCGGAGGGCTACAATTCAGTGCAGCATCTGGCGGGCCCAGCAGTGACGTGGGCCAGATTAATATTCCTGGGCTCTCATCAGAACAAACTCAGCGCTTGCTCAGTCTCATCGATGGCCCAGCTGGAGGCTACGAGAAGCTGTTAGGTAACGTTAATTGGATGCTCGACAGCGGGGCATCGAGTCATATGGCCGGTGATGTAACCTTGTTGAATAAGGTTGAGAAAATACCTCCTGTGGCAATTGGGCTCCCTAACGGCACATACACCATGGCTCAAGAACAAGGCTCGGTGGCCTTGGAACCCGGCTTGGAGTTGAAAAATGTTTTATATGTGCCAAGACTAAATTGCAATCTTGTCTCTATATCAAAATTGTGCAAACAGTTGAATTGCTCAGTGACATATTTTGATGATGTTTGTGTGATACAGGACCGCACTTCGAGGACTCTGATTGGAGCGGGTGAGCAACGAGAAGGGGTCTACTATTACAAGGAATCAAAGGTCAATCAAGTCAATGCAGTGAGCACCAGGGGTTTATGGCACAAACGTCTTGGACATCCATCAAGTGATGTACTCTCTTTGCTTCCTCGTAGTTTAGGATTAGATTGTGGCTCCACTAAAGCCAAGGATGAGTTTTGTGAGATTTGTTTACGTGCCAAACAAACTCGGCACAAATTTTCCATTAGTAAAAATAATGCAAGGCATGTATTTGATTTGATCCATTGTGATATCTGGGGACCTTATCGAATTCCCTCCTCCTGTGGTGCTCATTATTTTCTTAGTGTTGTTGATGATGCTAGTAGGGCCACTTGGGTGTATTTAATGAAGGATAGAATAGAGGCAAGTAAGCAACTCAAGCATTTCATTCTTATGGTTAAAACCCAATTTGGCAAAGGTGTTAAAGTTGTTAGAAGTGACAATGGAAGTGAATTTGTCTCTAGATCCATGCAAGAATTCTATTCCGAGCATGGAATTGTTCGTGAAAGTAGCTGCGTGGATACCCCTCAACAAAATGGACGGGTTGAACGTAAGCATTGCCACATCTTGAATGTGGTACGCGCCCTTCGATTTCAAGCCAACTTGCCTATTCATTTTTGGGGCGAATGCGTACTAACAGCGGTTTTTCTCATAAACCGGACCCCCTCCAAATTGTTGAACGGGAAAACACCTTATGAAGCTCTACTCCACCGCAAGCCGTCCTTTGATGAAATACGCGTCTTCGGTACATTGTGCTTTGTACGAACCAACCCCAGAGCTAAGGATAAGTTTGTCCCGCGAAGTACAAAATGTGTGTTTGTTGGATACCCGTTTGGCAAAAAGGGTTGGAAGGTGTGTGATCTAGAGACCCAAGAAGTCTTCATTAGTCGCGATGTGGTTTTCAACGAGAATACATTCCCCTTTGCCCGGCCCACAGATCCGGATAGTGGGCTTCTCGGCCACCATCACTGCTCCGCCCCACCAAGATTTTCCAATGATGTTAGGCTGGACTATGATGCCTGGCCCGCTGCCTCAAACAGGGGGAGCTTGTTGGCGGATCCTGCTGCGTCTTCTCCTCCTCCTGGGCCGCCTCAGTCGTTGGACACTCCCATAGAACGGGGGAGTGCTGGGCCTGCAACTTCCGCAGCAGAAGCAACGCCCAGCCCAGCCCAGGATGCGGCCACCCTCCAGCGAGCCCAGGATGCCGTTGTACCCAGTCCGCAGCCCCCAGAACCCCCACAGCCCATTCAATCTGGTCCAAATGCCACTTCCAGCTCCCGTGTTCGCCGGCCTCCAGCCCATCTCCGGGATTATATATGTTACAATACCTCCACAGACCCCCTCTCGGTTGCGCATCGGCTCCAAGACGTCTCCTCAGGTACGCCTTATCCAATAGCCAATTATGTCACTTGTACTAATTTCTCTGTCTCTCACCAAAATTTTCTAGCTGCTATAACAAAAGTGACAGAGCCCAAGCATTATCATGAGGCAGTTAAGGACCCTCGTTGGAGGAGCGCTATGGAGGACGAAATTCGAGCCTTAGAGAAAAATGACACCTGGGTCTTACAAGACTTGCCTTATGGGAAAAAGCCCATAAGCTGCAAGTGGGTTTATCGCGTAAAATACAACTCTGATGGGTCTATTCAGCGCTTTAAGGCTCGATTGGTGATACGTGGCGATCATCAAGTCGAAGGTTTCGATTATAATGAAACCTTCGCTCCGGTTGCTAAAATGACTAGTGTTCGCTGTTTCCTGTCTGTGGCAGTTACCAAGGGTTGGGAGTTACATCAGCTGGATGTCAACAACGCCTTCCTACATGGTGACCTCGACGAAGACGTCTACATGACTTTGCCTCCTGGTTTTACTTGCAGTACACCCACCAAGGTCTGTCGTCTTCAAAAATCTTTATATGGATTCCGCCAAGCACCTCGTCAATGGTTTGCTAAATTGTCCTCCAAACTGCGTGAGTACGGTTTCGTCCACTCCTATGCTGATTACTCACTCTTTACCTATCGCAACGGAGATATATTTATGTCTCTGCTGGTATATGTTGATGATATCGTGTTGGCTGGAAATGATACCTCTGCATGTTCGAAGTTTAAAGAATATCTGCATGCCTGTTTCAGTATTAAAGATCTTGGTCCTTTAAAATATTTTCTTGGGATAGAAGTTGCTCGTGGACCAAAGGGATTGTTCCTTAGCCAACGCAAATATGCTCTCGAAATAGTCGATGAATGTGGACTCTTAGGCGCTAAGCCCAGTGATTTTCCGCTGGCAGAGAATCACAAACTTGCACTGGCCAATGGACCTCTTTTAGCTGATGCCGGGCGATATCGTCGTCTTTTGGGCAGATTGATTTATCTTACTATCACCCGCCCTGACCTGTGTTATGCCGTTCACATCCTCACTCAGTTTATGCAGGCTCCTCACGAAGAACATATGACTGCTGCTTGTAGGGTTTTTCGTTATATTAAGGGAACACCAGATTGTGGTATTCTTCTTCATGCCAACACTGATCTTAACGTCATTGGTTATTGTGACTCTGATTGGGGCGCTTGCCCTCTCACTCGCCGTTCCCTGACCGGGTATTTAGTAACACTTGGAGGTTCCCCCATATCATGGAAAACCAAAAAGCAGACTACCATATCCAGATCTTCTGCTGAGGCTGAATATCGATCCATGGCGGCCGCCACCAGCGAGTTGGTTTGGTTAAAGTCTTTACTTGCATCCTTGGGTGTGTTTCCTACAACCGCAATGCGTCTGTTTTGTGATAGCCAAGCCGCTCTTCACATTGCCAAGAACCCTGTCTTTCATGAACGCACAAAACATATCGAGATTGATTGTCATTTCGTTCGTGAACGCGTTAATTGTGGTGACTTGCACCTCTCTCATATTGCTTCCCGTCTTCAACCAGCGGACATCTTCACCAAGGCACTTGGGAAACGGCAATTTCAGTATTTACGAAGCAAGTTGGGCATGGTCAACTTCCATGCACCAACTTGAGGGGGAGTGTTACGGAAGTTGACGTTGTCATTGACTTAGTTTAGGAAAGAGTATTTGTATATGAGTTGTATTCTTTTAGATATAGGATGTAATCATATCTTTTCCATTATTCTTGTAACCTCTTGCCTAAGATAGCGTGTGCTAGGGTGTGCTAGGGTTGTATAAATATTCTCTTCTAATGCACTTTCACAGCAGAGACTAACAAGCAAATAAGCCTCTCACGTCTACAGCAAATCTATCCCAGGACTTTGTTCAGTACATGCAAGTTAGTAGGTGAAAATGCAACTCATTACTAGTAAATTAAGTTAAATCCAGAGTTCAAGTTGGCTTGTATACACCCATGTATTTGATTTTCTTTTTTCCTACAACTTCACGTCGTCGAATTCTTAGGAGAAACGTATGGAAAAGGAATATAAGCTATTCCGAAGCCTGCTTTATTGGTAGACCAATTGATGTCTAATGGTGGACCATTACAATCTTCTTATCGGGGGGTTTATATGAAATTGAACAATAATATTGCCTACGTACGTACCATCAAGGCTAGTTGACGAATGAGACTATATGTTGCCACTTCGCTTCACTTCATTGGCATCACGCGGATGGTCAAGGATATTAGCATTGGTACTAATCAAACACGACTAAGTTCCAACACCATGAGACTGACACGAGAAAAAATGCACGCGCAGAATCGATAAATAATGATATGAATTAGCTGGAATACTCAAGGCGCAAAAAAACCACAGGTTATTAAGGAAGTTCAATTCCTTACAAGAACCTATAAGGCCGATATGATTTTCCTGCTGGAAACAATGGTTAATGAAAAAAATATTCGTAAAATACTTCCCCAAATAGGATTCGAGCACTATGATTATGTATTATCGACTAACCGCTCAGGAGGAATTGCAGTAATATGGAATAATGGTAGAATACATGCCTCTCCCTTACTGAAAGAACCAAGAGTAATTCATATGCTCCTTCATGATCCTTGAAAAGGCCAAAACTCAATCGTCTTAGGAGTCTATGCACCAGCACAACCCAAAGAGAAAGATAAGTTATGGGAACACCTCCTACAACTCAATCTTGTATTTGATATACCCGGTGCTTAATGGGAGACTTTAATGAACTAGCCAGTCCTAACGAAAAAAAGGGGGTAGCCGCTTCCTAACGCTAAGTTACAAAGACTCAACAACTTCCTCTCCTGGATTGACGTTGAATCCATCCAAGTCAAAGACAACTTATTTACATGGAAAAAGAAAATACATAACACACATTGTGTATGAACGATTACACAGAGCGATAGCCAGAAAAGATTGGTTAACCATGTATCCCAACACTATTGAGGAACATGGCAGCTTCACTTGCTCAGACCACAGGCCCATTGTTATTTCGTCTGACCTCACAATACAACGTCACAAAGAGTTCCCCTTCCGATTTCAGAACTTCTAGAGCAAATATCATCAAGTCGATCGATACTATTATCGCAAAAATCATGGCGATCTAATTTTAGTGGCACAAACATGTACAATCTTGCCAAGAAACTAAAAATTGTTAAACACGAAGTTAAAGGTTGGTCGAAAAACTATTTCGGCAACTTCCATGAAAAACTTAGCAGAATATACAAAAAATTGATTATGGCGAAGATAAACTCCTATTAAGCCCAAAGAGTTTTTGACTTAACTCATGGCTAAAACGGCTCCTTAAACAGCGAGAGAAAATGATGCTATTTAATCAAAAATATTGGGGTAAACTGCGACGGAAAGAATGGTTAGTGAATGGAGATAGAAATACTACCTTCTTTCAGCATAGAGCAAATATTAGAAGAAAAAAGAAATTGACTATCAAACTTCATGATGATTGTGGACTATGGATTCAGGAGCATAAAATGATAGCAGATAAATTTACAACTAATTTTTCCAAAAGATTTAAATCAAGTTATATTAACCTAACGGATCCCAGCCTTACTATTCTAATTTCAGATCAGGAAAATAGTGAGCTCATAAGGCTCACCAATTTGGAGGAAGTTAGAGAAGCACTGTTTAGCATTACTCCAACAAAACTCCAGGATCTGATGGTTTCGGAGCAAGTTTTTTAAGAATTACTGGCATATTATTAAAAAAGACTTGTTGAACAGTATCATTGAACTCTTTACTAATGGAAAGATTTTAAAAGAAATTAATCATACATTCAGAGCAGTCATCCCTAAAATCGAAAACCCAGTTCAGACGAACCAATTTAGACTAATCAGCCTATGCTCTACTGTTTATAAGATCATTGCTAAAATACTTGTCAATCGATTAAGACCACCGCTTGATAAAATAGTCTCGTCTCTACAGAGTGCCTTTATTTATGGTAGATCTATCCATGATAATATCCTCATTTCTCATGAGATATTGTATAAATTCAAAAATCTTAAGAGCAAAGCATCCTGGGTAGCCATTAAACTAGACATGGAAAAAGCTTACGATAGAATGGAACGAGACTTCATTATGAAATGCTTTCAAGATATAGGTTTTCACCCCACCTGGAATAAATGGATTAAGGATTATATCTCGTCAGTCTCCTACTCTGTTATCGTAAATGACGAACATAATGGTCTCTTTACACCAACTAGAGAAATTCGACAAGGCGACTCCCTCTGTCCATACATATTCATCATTTGTATGGAGGTCCTAAGCCTCTGGTTATCAAAAGGGGCGGCAAAGAGCAAATCAGGCGTAGGGATCAAAATTTGTCTGAGATCCATTACCATCCCGGCCTACTATTTGCAGACGATTGTCTACTCTTTTGTAAAACCAATGCAGGCATATGTGTGACCCTCAAATCACTGCTGGACAAAATTTATTCTATTTCTGGGCAACTAATAAACTATCACAAATCCGTTCTTACGTTCTCGCAAAATGCATCGATGCATCAAGAGCAAGTAGTCACCAGCATTTTTGATATTCCTCAAAGAACCTCAGTAGGTAAGTATTTGGGGTGCCCCATCTTCCAAGGCCGTCCTACCAAATCTACCTTCAAGGAGATAATTGATAAAGCCACTGCCAAACTTCAAGGTTGGCAAGCAAATTGTTTATCCAAAGCAGGAAGAGCTGTGTTAATTCAATCTCAGCTAGAGTCGTTACCGGCACACACAGTGCAGTGCTTCCAGATCCCAACATCTACTAGTTAGCAATTAGATACAGAGTCATTCTAGCACAGAGAAAAGGCTACCATTGGTTGCATGGAATAAACTCTGTTTATCACAAAGCAAAGGCGGACTAGGATTACGAAAACAGAAGCGGTCAATAAAGCGTTCCAATGCAAACTGGCTTGGAAGATACTTACTGATAAATCTAGCCTATGGGTTCAAGCTATGATTGCGAAGTACCTACAAAATGTTGACTTCCTTTCCTATAAAATGAAACCTACGGATTCACCAGTCTGGAAGAATTTACTAAAGTGTAAAACTCTAATCAAGCAAGGCATCATTTGGATGCTAGGAAATGGAGAAAACATCTCCTTCTGATATGACAACTGGATTGAAAATAAGAATTTAATCGAAATACTAGATATCGATGAAGAAAACATCCCTAGTCGACAAACCAAGGTTTATGACTTTATCCAATAAGATAGAATCTGGAACCTCACAAAGCTCAACTCGACATTGGAAAATCATCCGATCATCCTTAAAATACAAGGAATTGCTATTCCGGAATATAGCAAACTAGATGCCTTCTGTTGGAGACTAGATAGCTCAGGCAATTTTAGTACTAAAATCACGACATGGATAGCACATGATAAGGCAATAACAACTCTTTGGACTGGCCCTTTAAATGGATCTGGCAAATAGATACCATGCGAAAAATCAAAATTTTTCTATGGCAAATTTGTCACAAAGCAATCCCCATCCAGGGTACCTTGCCAAGGAGAGGACTAAACATCGATCTAGATTGCCCAAACTGTTTGGGTACATTGAATCAATTGAACACCTGCTCAACGAATGCCAAGTAGTCAAGAAGGTGCGGGAACTCGCTGCCAAGCACCAATGGTTCCCAATCCGTTTTTCACCTATAGGGTGTTAGGAGATAACCGATGCCCTAACAAGGGTAAGGTCATTCCGTAATCCAAAGCTGCTCCAAACATTTTCATTCATGGTCTGGAGTATTTGGAAAGACAAGAGTGCAGTAGTATTTGAAAAACAAATTTTCAACCTAGTAAGATGTCTAATTAGCACAAAAAAGGTACATGCCGAATGGGGAATCCGAACTTGTATGTCGGATGATTATTATCAAAGGGGGCGCTCATTCTCCCCTCCCACATCTTTTCACCTTGTTCAATGGCACCCCCCACCGCCAGGATTCATGAAATTAACTTTGACGGATCACTCATCAACCCATCAGCCGCAGGAGGCTACATAATACGCGATTGGACCGGTAAACTAATCAAAGCAGGAGCAGCGGCTTATGGGCATACATCAATCCTTGCAGCTGAGGCAAGAGCACTGTAAGATGGAGTTAGAGCGGCTAAATAGGCCGGCTTCAATAGGATGTGCATTGAAGGCAATAAGTTCACAGTGATTCAGGCGTTACAAGGCAAAGCCATTGTACCTTGGAAGATTGCTACAATTATTGACGACGTCCGTATGTGGTTGCATCAGGACACCCACTCCCAAGTTAACCATATTTTTCGGGAGGCTAACATGGTAGCTGACTGGCTCTCTAAATTTGTTCACTCTATCACAACTTCTTTTTCCTCAGATGTCTGCTTTTTTCCAGCGCTTGGCGCTATCCTGGCCGCAGATGTAGTTGAACGTACTCTTGTAAGAAGAAGCGTTTAACATCAGTTGTTTCTCATTTTTACCATTGTTTTAAAAAAAAAAAAAAAATTGACGAATGATGTTGTTGTATGGTAGTACGTGATGCAATTAAATAGGTTAATGTTATGCATGCACTCCCCCCAAAAAAGTCAATGTTGTGTAATCTTAAGTAAAGTCTTGAGTCTGAATCCTTTAAATGGAGAAAATTTATTATAGAAGAATCTTATCTTTTTATGACCCAACATCGACTCGATTTTAATAAATAGATGCTCCAAGACCCCCAAAAAACGGTGTGGTGGGGCCCTAGTGACTTTCAAACTTGTTATACATGTATCATTAGTTTGTGGGAGCTTAATTCTAAAGTAAATATTTAGGTGTACTTGTGTACTGAAATCCAAGACATTTGTTCAAAATCTTGGTGATTTATGCTTGTTATAGGGGTGCCCTATAAGGAGCAAGCATGCTCGATCTTAGCAGTTTTGGTGTCTATTTGAGTTCTTTGCAAGCATACGCTTTACCTTCTTTTAATCAACTGAATAAATATGTGAATTGATACTGTTACAGGACCTTAAACTTTATTGTAGTCTGATCTTAGCTTCGACATTTAAACTTGAAAGTATTTACGTGAAATAATTTTTCTTAATATTCGCATGTTGGAAATAACTTTTATCGCTCTTCACTTTAAACCTTCAAATCTTTACCAAAATACATTTCATTATTACATTGAAACTATCAATAAGAAACAGAAGAAAACTTTTTATTGAAATAAGGGGGAAAAGGAGAATAAATAATAAAACATTATATGATGATTTTTTTTGGTCCTTCCAAATAAGTTACACTAAAATCCATCTTTATTTCAAATCTATTTTTACTATTTCTTGATATTATTTGGTTTGGTTTAAATATATTTTCCCCTAATTTTCTCACCATGTCCCTTGTCTCTTATTTTAATCAGATTTTCCAATTTTTTTCGTATCCAAAGTTGTCAAATCTACAACAATGGAAGATATTTTGGTAAATTTGTTTCAATATTGTTCAAGGGACGTATATCTAAATATTTCTTTGATTCTATTTCTGTTATCGACTATAGTTATTCTAGTATTACAGCTATGTGCATTTGTGCCTTTTTTGAGTTTAAGGAGAAGCATGAATAGCTTCAATTTGGAGTGAAAAAAATTAATGCAGAATGGAGAATTCGAAGTTGCATGTCGTTTGATATATATTTAAGGGCTTCTTCTCCCCCTTCCTTTCAGTTCATCTTGTTAGGTGGCACTACCCTCCTCCTGGGCTTGTCAAACTCAATTTTAATGGGTCGCTCACAAACATCTCAGCAGCCGATGGATTCATCCTCCATGATTGGACCGCTAGATTACTTTAGGTGGGTTCAGCTCACTATAGTGTTACCACATTGTTAGTAGCAGAGGCAAGGGCACTGCGAGATTATTTTGAATGCAGCAATGCAGGTGAGATACCATCATGTAATTGTAGAATTTAACAATAAGATAGTCATCCAGACTTTAAAAGAAAAGATTCAAATACCGTGGCAGATCACAATATCATCAAGGATATTCTCAAGTGGAAAGAGCAAGACATGCAAATTACTGCTAAGCATGTGTTCAAAGATGTAAATATAGCAGCATAATGGCTATCCAAATTTCGGTATTTTATTACTGATTCATTCTCAACTAATTTATCCCTTTCTCCAACTCTTAGATCAATTTTAGTAGATGATATAGTTAGGCGTACTCTTACGAGAAGAGGCTTTCAATATTATTAATATTTCTTCTTTTACCCTTGTTTAAAAAAAAAAAAGCTTTTCCCTGGACCAAAAAGTTTTTATCAAGTATTTTCCTCTTTTTTTGCGGGTTTAATAGAGTTGGTCTACAAGAATTAGTAGGGTTTTTGCGTGTCAATCTTGTCTATATCCACATTTTTTTAAAATTCACTAAAGCATAACCAACCAATGTGGATAGTTGATTGATTGTTTCATATCACATGCAGTGGTCAATGTGACACCAAGGCCCCAAGTAAGCCAAAGTTCAGAAGAATTTTTTTTAAATGGTCTGTGTGTATATATAAATATACATGTAGAATGATGATATATGTTTTATAATATGACACCTTTTAAGTGTCTTATCTTGATCAAAATTAACATGTTAAATTATTTAATATCCCAAATTTCAATACTTAGACTTAATTATGAATCATAAAGCCCTAGGAATCATTGGTTGTGCTAAAAAATGTCAAACAGCACCCTAATCAAATCACCTCTATTCACAAATGCATATTATAGGCGCAGTTTTCTAATTAAGAAAAATAGTGGATAAAAAAATAATTTTGAATAATTTATAAATTATAACACCCTTATATTATTCAATAATGACATTTTTCTAAAATCAAATACAGGATAATATAACTGTTAAAGTATAAACCTATTCCTGGGCTTTCATTTATTAGCTTAAACTTTTGATTGAATTAGTTCTTGAACATGATATGAGAGTCTTTCTGATCAAGTAGTGTCGAGTTTGAATTTCAGCAGCCCTCATATTGATTTATTACATAAGGTAGGGAGAACCTTTGTAGTAGTTACGCTTCAAGACTAAGGGCATTTGCCCGATGAGGTGTGTCAAAGTATAAACATATTTTCCGACCTCCAACCATTAGTTTAAGCTTTTGATTGAGTTGCTTGTTGAGCAATAACTTTGAATTCTAAAAAAGATGCTTAAAAAGTGGCTTGTAACAAAATATTTATCATTTTGCATATATTAAATATAACCCGAAAAATCAAGTAATCGAAAACGCGTATCGTTTATTAGGTACTGCAAACCCTTAATACAACATGTAATACGACTAAAGCACGAACATAATACAACTTTCACTTAATGGATTGAACAGTCTGAACTTGAACAAAAATCACACAAAACAAGTAATTAATGCATGAAAAAGTTGTAAATATTTGGACCCAAAGAAAAGCACAAATTTAACATAACAAATAGGAGGATGATTAGGCACGTCTTGGTGGGCAGTGGAAGTCACTTGGGAGAGCATAGCCACATTGGTTGACAAGAAGGGTAAGATCAAGATCGAGATCAAGGCTGACAATGCCCAAGATATTGGCATGGACTGCAGTACAAAGGCAGGCAGCTGCGTCGAGCTTGATGAGGTTACCGATGAGGCTACAGCACGGCCTCTTTCGGATTCCTCCGATTTGAAGGTGGATGAGATCGAGCACATCGGCACATACGTTCAACTTCAGGGCATCCCTTGGGCACTGAGATAGTGGTGGTGGGTAAGTGTAGGAGGAGAAGGCAAGGTTGCACAAGACAAGGTTCAATGCAAGAAAGAGAGCCAAAGATGCTGAGCTCTTCTTGGTGGCCATGCTAATCAATATAAGAAGGTATCCAAATAGCTAATATATTTCCCTCTTGCGAAGAGTGAAGAGAAAGATTAATTGCTGGTTAGATGGCGAAAATACACGAGGAGCTTAGAGGTATTTATAGTTGGCGAGGCCACAGACATCGAGAATATTTTCAACAAAAAAACAATATATGGGAATATATGACAAGAAAATTGAGCTGGATTATATTTATATAATTTGCTCAAATAAGTGATTCTCTCCACACGACTAGTCTCAAATAATTAACCTGGATTTATTAATTACCTTTCATACATGAAATTCTAAGACTGTCTTAAATTGACAGGCTAGGGAGATCTAAAGGAATCCGGTTTATTCGGGAAATGATAAAGAAAATTATCCCTATTCTCAATCGGCGATTAAGATATTAAATTGAGAGCCCTATTACTTAATTTCAACTTCCAGTAATATAATAAGCTAGCTGCTAGCTAATATGAGGATGTTTCAAAACATGCTCAAAGCATATGGATGACAAACTGGAGTATGAACTGGCCAGCCTAAGAGCTTTGTCTCTATGGTCAGGTTTAAAATCTCCATCCAGGCAAACTATTATGTACACCCAAAACTACGTGCTCTCATATTTATTTTATATATTTTTTTGAGTATATTTGTTATATATTCTATATTTTAATATATAATTACTTATGTATCATATGATAATACATACACTCGAGTGTATAATATAGACTTTGCTCCATCCATCCTAGGCTTCATAATTTAAACGCATATGGTGAAGTTTAAAATCACAGTCCACCATATGTAAAACGGAACTAAAATTTATGTAATTATTATATATGTAATTTAAGGTAAGGCTGCTATGTTAGCCTTTATATATTCTAAGCCCCCTTCCCCCAAAAAAATACTGCCAGATGTGACAGACAAGGTTTGGACCTAGATTCACTCTTGGATTAGTTTACCATCTTATTATCACTAGTTTGTCTAATTATCCTTAAGATTTTGTTACGTCTTATATCAATTGGATCTTAATTTAAACATGCAATGCATACCAGTCTATTAAACTCAAGTCAAAATCAATTAATAATAGATGAAGTGACTCATTAGTTTGCAAGCATGCTTAAGGCTTTTTTTCTCCTTAATTTGATCAATGTGGAACAAATTCACCTTTTGTGTTTCACAATTTTGATGGGAAAAAAATCCTGATGATGTTCAATCTTCTAGGTTAGTTTTTCTCTTTTTTCAATTCCTCAGCATGAATAGGTACACTAGGTTCAATGCGTGAACTGTAATATTGTCATCTCAAATAACTATTCGTTGTCTTGCTCGCCCTTGTTTTGTTGAATCGAGAGCATGAATACATACATTTGTCAACTTGTACATATATATGCTCCTTTTTTTATTTTTTTTAATTTTTTTTTGTTGAGAGCATGAACACATACACATACAGATGTTTCATACATTTTTCGAAAGGAAAAAAAATTGATGTTTTAAGCTTTATGAATTTTAATGAGAATTAAACTCTTATATTCCTTGTAATAGGTCAAGGAACCACTACATTCACTCAAAAGGGAGAGAAAGGGGTACTTTTGAACATATTAAAATGGATCTACCCTAACTCTTATTACTTCGCTATGCAACCAAACAACCCATAGGAGCCAAATACAAATTAATCTGCATTGTTCATCATATTCCTGATGTGTTGTCTTGGAATCGACTCATTAATAGTGGCTACTATATAATTAACTATGTCCGTCAATTTTTTTTCTTCCTTTTTCTAATATATAGGGTGGATTAGGGTAGGGTTTTGATCTGATTGTTAATATTGAGGTCCTCAATACATTTTATTTGAATCCTACTTCTCTCCTCAATTGTCATACATTTTGAGTTGACTCTATTTTGTACCTCATTGGAAAAACAAAAAAGGGTAAAAAAATAGGTTTTTCTTTCTTTGGGTTTTTTTTTAGTATATAGGGTGGATTAGGGTAGGGTTTGGATGTCATACATAGCCTCGTTTTTTCTAGGGATTTTGCCACTCTTATATATATGCATCAAAAATAGTAAGATCGAGTTTGACTTGATTAACTTGATCACAAATCAAAGAAGAAATTGACATAACTAATAAAAATCTGATTCAGGCAATGAATTTCCTTCAATTTCATCAAAGAGACAAATCAAGAATTGAATAACAGTCTTTATTTTATTGAATAAACACGAACTCAGCAAAGCTCAAAAGAATGAAGAGAATCAAACAAACATGCAATGGTTGGAATACATCCAAACAAAATAGGGAAAGAAAAATTGAGAATGAGCACAATCATAATTTCATCAATATTGATCGAGGAATCAATTAGGCACGTCCTGGTGGGCAGTGGAAGTCACTAGGGAGCACATAGCCACATTGGTTAACAAGAAGGGTAAGATCAAGATCGAGATCGAGGCTGACAATGCCCAAGATGTTGGCATGAACTGCAGTGCAAAGACAGGCAGCTGCGTCGAGCTTGATGAGGTTACCGATGAGGCTACAGCACGGCCTCTTTTGGATTCCTCCAATTTGAAGGTGGATGAGATTCAGCACATCCGCACATACATTCAACTTAAGTGCATCCCTTGGGCAATGAGAAAGTGGTGGTGGGTATGTCGAGGAGGCAAAGGCAAGGTTGCATAAGACAAGGTTCAATGCAAGAAAGAGAGTCCAAGATGCTGAGCTCTTGATGGCCATTTCTACTTACTTTCAAATGCGAGAGTTTGATCTATTAATTAGGAGAAATGGCTCGTTTCAAGTGGTGAAGATTCAGGAGGAGGCCTGAGCTATTTATAGGCCCAAGGGCTGGCTCTTATTTCACAGGAGACATACTTTTAGGGTTGAAACATATATACAATAGAAAGAATTATTGAGGTGGATGAATTATCAAGTTGTCAAAAAATGCTGTGCACGATATATGCACACCCTAGCCTTTTGGAGCCTTTTGCAGATTCAAATCTGATTACTTATTACATGTTAGCTACGGTTGCTAATGTATTCCTATTAATATTGGCTAATTACATATATTATACATTCAATTTTTCGAGAGTACATATTCTTAAGAGTTGCATTCTTTAAGTTGTTTCTGCCATATATATTTGTTTAATTGAATTTTTGTTCCTCCATGTATACCTGCGTTACTACTAAAATATATGTTCCTGAAATTGTATGATTCAATTCGTCATGAATGATTTTAGTTCGAGTTGGATTCAGATAATCATCACAAGCGATTGGATTATACATTCATTTATGAAACTTATACTGATGAAATTTCTCAGATTCTATCAAATTATTAGAAAATTATATGATTCGTAGAAATAGGATCCAAGCATAAACCTATCATCGTATATGACTACGTATGAAAGAATATACTTTCCCAATGTTAAGAGCATATATCCATGATCGTGAAGATTAATTCGCATTATATTCTCTGCAACAGAGCGAGAAATGATAGCATTTCCAAGTCGTCCATGACACACGTAATCATTTGTGTTTCGTATATATTAACTTAATTAGAAGAGAACATGTTGGAGATTCCATTTGTTGTAGAGAAAGACAGTGGGTACAATAATACTATTTTAAGGCCCCTCACAACTAATACATGTTGTTCGAAGATAATTGGCTTTCTATGTATTTAAATATTAATTAATTAGTAGATCTGTGGTGATGTTGGACAACTGGAAGTTTGAATTAAGTAATTCTACTGTCTCCATGCATGCATGGTGATGAACGTACTGCAAAACTTAATAATGTATGTAGAGGCTGGCCACTATACCTATTTTGGAGGCTCATAAATGAATAGTAAACAAAAGGCCCTTAGTAGAGAGCAAATTATTTTAAGGGGGTTGGCATATACATCAATTTAAACTAATATTTAGATTATTTTAAAATTATTTAAATTAATAATTTATTCGCAAAACTTTCAGAAAACCGCATGCCCATCTCTTCATTGACTGTATCTTTCTCTTTCACTGCCGTTCTAACACAAAATCACATGGGCTGCCACTGGCCGTTCCCCTCCCTCCATCTTAATTTCTTGTTCATTTGGTTTTAGTATTAGTTTTTGTAGGTACTATCTTTCCAACTCAAGGATTTATCAATCTTTTTTTTTGAGAGTTGTACGTCTCTTCGACGATGAGAGTTTTTATGTTTGATTGTCCTTTTTTTTTTGTTTTTTAAATCCGAAAGAGATGGATTGGTTGTACGTTCTGAAGTGAGCATTCAATGGCTTTCGCTCTATCAAGCATAGTCTTTCATATCGGAAGAAGATCTCACTCAAGAATACTATATTAGATCAGCAGATCAACCTCTTCAGAAAATTGTGTCAAATATGGGGATCTCATTTCCAAATTGTATGTAGAAACAATGATCATATAAAGACGTGCAATCAATGCTTCTCAAGTTAGTATTTTTGATGTTGAGGTTTTATCTTGACATTAAAAATTATATATATATATAATATATATATATATATATATATATATATAATATATTTATATATATATATATATATATATATAGTGGTCGTATTATTAAAATGAATTATCTATTCCATTCCTTTACGAAAAATCCTATTTAGATTAATAATGGATATAATCAGTTATAAATTAGTATAAAAGGTTGTTCATGTACATAAAAAGGATACGTTAAGATATCAGCCTTTTAGTAGATATTGCAATTTCATAAAATGTGACAGTACTTATTCTAACTCTACATGTCTTAATCTAATATTTTCGTTAAGTTTAATGTATAATACAATAGTTTTCAACATTTCCTTTTTCTTCGCATGTGAAATACAAAGGTTGACATATGTTGGATTTAAATCCAACTAAGCTTTTACTAATAACTTCTAAATTAAAGTTTCGTCAATTATATTAGCTAACACCCATTCATTTGAATGTGAAAGGAAAACAATATTTTAGTGAGTTGATTGAAATCAATACAATTATACTAAAATTAATTAACATCGTACACCCATGGTTCAAAGTCAGCACCGAACTCCAGCTTGATACAATTGTAGGTGTTTAACATATTGTTGATGCCTTTGTAATGATTTGCACAAGTAAATTTGGTCAAAATTTACAACACATCGTGGAAAGTATTATCACTTTGTATATGGGTTGACGCTGAGGTAATTCAATTCGAAAAAATGTGGGACAAAATCCTTGTTATGCGCGTTTCAGATTAGACTTTTGTATAACGAATCTCTTGAGGGAATCTTTTTACATATAAGTAACTTTTTTCGGTCATCTTATCATCTTTTATTATAGCGTTACTTGTATTTACATTGTACCTTAAATGAGTTTTCAATTAATAAAAATAATATTAGATTTTTAAAAAAGCGAGGTTTGATAATAATATGTGATTAGGTATAGATATTTTGGACAATAAGCATAGAACCGATAGCGTATATCTTGTCATAATTCACACCTTCTTTGGGATGTCACTTCCCATGGAACTCTGATTCATAATCAGTTAGGGTTGACTTGGAGAAATCTTGGGACAAAAAAAACCGTACCTTTGGGGTTGCTTCAGGAAGCCTATGAGAGGATCAGAAAAGCAAGTGAAAATACTAGTAATAATTTATGGGGTTCTCGTTACTTCCAAAAGCAATTCATCACGATGGCAAGACTTAGCGACCATGGATTAGGGTTGGCAAAATTTTGTCCGATTTGATTATACAAATTTATTTGATTCGGAAAAAAATAGGGCATAGTTATTACGAATCATTTGTCCAAATTTTATATCCCGACAAACCATTTTTTATATTTATAATCTATAAACTCGATTTGATTAGAATTTAGATTTGTCCAATTTGCCTAACCCAAGAAATCAGATATGTACGTGAATTTTTTTTCATTCAAAATTTAACTCTGTCCAATTTATCCGATCTAAACTTGACCTAAACCCGAATCTCATTAACCTTCTCCAATTTTGATTGTATTTCATGCTCGGTCTCCGTTTGCTTAATTCCGAACTTCAAATAACTAGGTTAGTCATACTAATTATTAACCGACTTATTACATTGTTTGAAGTAAAGTACATATAACTACACCAGAGCAATTTAATAATTGTTCATGCTAGAAAAAAAAAGGGGTGTATATTTATAGCTAGTTATTTCAATTATTTACGACTCCCTAACCATTGATTGGGGTGTCACAAATATCTACGATTTAATCAGATCCCGCTTAGCAAAAAAGTTACCAACGTGACAGTTCATTAAGAGTTATTCCAGGCTTGACATGGACTGCCATGCATGAATTGGTGATCATCGATAAATAGTTAAAAGAAATAAATTCACTTCAAATCTTCATTAATTAGTATTTACGTAACATGGGCTCCAGTTGTAAGAGGAAAATCATGTTAATTATTATGTAAGAATCCGTGTATGATGAGTGGCATAAATTAATATATCTTGGATATGAAAAGGCTTGCAAGTTGGAGGACTAATAGTCGTGGCCCACAATGGGTATTAAGACTCGAGAGAATCAACTGGGGCCCAAGGTGAACAAACACCACATAAGCCCAGTTGACATCTGCGACGGCCCAAACAGGCCCATCCCTGCACATGAGATCCTACTCTACAGAGTACAGTCTACATCACTGGTACTAGCTAGCCACTCCACTACCGACCAAGGCCATTTGTGTCACCCAAGAATATGAAGGACAGAGGAGAGGGCCAAAAAACGGTGATGGCTTGAGCGGCCTATACATGTGATTAATCCATCAATTCCATCAAAGTGTTTGGAATTGACCTGGTACATGAGTAATTCTATTCGATTTGAATTTATTTTTAGTTAACCTTAGGTGGGGTCATATTCGTGTCAATAAGATTTTATTCGATTTTGATTTTAGGTAATGTTCAAATTTTCTGTTAGGGCAGTTTCTGGTCGTTGATGTTCGGTTCAATAAATTAGTCTTGCAAAATAAAATAACTCCAGTGGAAAATGATCGAGTTAGCTTCGATTCGATTCGGGTCATTTTGAGTTTTCGGTCCACTTCGGATTAGCCATTTTATGTACTAGTTTGCGTGTGGATTGCAGTCATTTGATCTAGAAAAACAAAGTTCATTTTATTGCGGATATATTCACTTGGATTTCCCTTTTTTTTCTCCGGTTTAGAATATGTAATTCTTCGCAAATGACAAAAGTTTTACTTGAGATCTAAGATATTAACTCTGCGTGATAGTTATCTTTGACCTTGAGGCTTAATTGTGTATTAACATCTAATAGCAATAGCCTTCCCAAAAAAAAAAAAAAAGAAAAAAAGAAAAAGGGTTCTAGTAGCAATATGATACATTTGATGTTGTTGTAAGTCTTATATCAATCTTAGCTAGGATGTAGTTCGGCATACTCTTATGAGAAGATGTACCTAAATTATTATTGTTTCTTCGATCTTTTACCCTTTTTTTTTTTTTTTTCAAAAAAGAAAGCATATGATGTAGCTATTAAATTAGCACCAATAGTTTTTCAGAAGATCTGAAATTTTCAAAGAAGGGTGAATCCAACACACAAGATGTACTTCAACAAGCTTGCCCTGTCAAAATATGTTACAGATCTATGCCCATAATATTGCTCCTGAGGCAAGACCAGCAAGTAATCAAGCACGAAATAAGGCGGCCTTGGCTTTATTTGAGGAATCAATTTGCAGAAACACCCATCAATAGTTAGTATGTATCACTCCCCTTGTCAAAAATTAGTATAATTCGATAGATTCGATACTCAAATTGAAAATAAATAAAATGAGGAAAATTTAGTAGAGAAATTCAGGTGGAGGCAACCCAAAGTATTTTCCCATGCCATATAATGAATATTGAGGTAAGGCAATCAAGATTGGCCACCCCATATTACATATAAAGATCATACAAATTGACAATATATAATAAATGGCAACAAGAATTTAACCATTACATCACACATATTTGTGTATCCCATAATGAAGTTTAATACTAGAGTATTAATTAAGAAGTATCAATCACAAATTTGATGGCATCGTGCACTATGATGAGAAATATGACCTTAATTAAGGGCACTGGAAGCCACGAGGGAGCTCGCATCCACAGTAATTAACAAGGAGGCTAAGCGAGAGTGGGACATTCAGATTGATGCCTAAAACTTTGGCCTTAATGGCAGTGCAAAGGCAGACAGCAGCCTCAGCATCAAGGACCCCTTTGATAAGGGAACAACAAGGCTCCTTCGGAGGGGCTCCAAGTGTGAGGGTGAGTAAGCCATTGAGCACATTAGCACACACACCTAATTTAAGGGCATCAATCGGGCAAGTCCCACCACCCGGCGCAGGCTGAGGTGTGGGCTTGGGCTTGGGTTTGGGCTTAGGCTTGGGGATTGGAGGGATTCCGCATTCTCCGCATGCGGAGACGAGGGTGAAGAAGAGAAGATTTAGGAGTAGCAAGAGAGCAAGGGATGACTTAGAGAACTTAGCCATGCCAAAAGCCGTCAAGAGTAAAGTTTTTGGGAGTAAAGATGTACAAGAGAATAGGGTTTTAATTTGGAGGGTGGAGAAAACAGGGTGAGGAGTTGGGGTTTTATAGGCTGTATTTTTTTTGAAAAATAAAATTAAAAATAGGGTAGAGAAGTGAATGAATAGCATACGCATGTGTAAATTAAAGGGGTAGACTGTAGATGATGTTTAGGCTGGCCAATAGACAATAAGGTGGGCAAACTTTGGCTTGTTGTGAAGCGATGGGAAATTATTCGAGCAATTTGCTTGTAAATCTCAAATTTGGCTTAGCTGGCTCGCTATCGTTGTGCAATTAACCTAACTGGAAGGCATATGATCAATATCAGTGCCTTCTGGAATTGTACGTACTCTAGGTAGGACAGGGTCTCATACGATCTATTACTGATGAATGCATGATAAAACGAACATGCATGTACGCCCCCCCCCCCCCCCCCCCCCCCAAAAAAAAGGAAGAAGACAAGGAAAGTAGGGGTATAGGACTTTTCACTATCGAATCTGAATCGGCTCATATGTACGCACTGTTATGGGGACAAGTAAAGTTGGATTAGGGCCAACTCATTAGCAAATACGGAATGGTCAAGTCAATGTTTCTTTTTTGTTTTTTTGGGGGGCGTAAACGTCGGATCATATTTGATTATTTTAAAAAATTAGTTGCACTATAGGTCGTCCTTTTCACATGAATTAAAGGATAACTCAAAATTTTGACTGGTAAACTCCTCATAAAAATCATTAATTACCAGTTGTATAGTTAGGGTATTTTGGACTGACTTCTCTAAGGTTTTGGGTATTACTTAATATAATCTCGATATTTTAGGATTAAATTTTACCACCCTTGAAATTTCAGTATTGCATATTGAAACATTACTCATTAACTATATGAAGAATGAGAAGCAAATAGCTGATTTCACCCCTCCTATAATATTGTTTGTATTCTCTCTCTCTCTCTTTGACAGACTGAAAAGTTGGGTAATAATCACTATTTGTTCCTTGCTCTCACTTAAATTCTCACTCTATCTGCCTCTCTATATTGCTCTCATCCATCCTTTTAGGACTTCAAAAGAGAGAGCATGTGTCTTGATAGCATTAAGAGGCAAATTGTTCAATCACTTAACTTCCTATTCTTCACATGTTCATTGGAGTAATCATTAATATTTTAGGCCTTGTTCTCTTCGACCTTTTTTTGGAGAATAAGTTCAGATAAGTTCAGAATAAGTTCAGTGAATAAGTTTAGAATAAGTTCAACACATATGTTCAGAATGAGTTCAGCAAACAAGTCCAGAATAAGTTTAGTTCAGAATAAGTTCAATAAGTAAATTCGAAAATTTATTCTTAATAAATTCAGAATAAGTTCGATTCATAATAAGTACAGTAAATAAATTCAAAATAAGTTCAAAACAAGTTCAAGAAATAAGTTCAGGACAAATTCAGCAAATAAATTCAAAATAAGTTCAGTTCAACATAAATTTAGACAAAACAGATCGAATAGAACAAGGCTAACACAATATTATAATTTTAAGGGGGCAAAATTAAACCTTATATTATTAAATGGCAAAAACATCACGAGGAATTAGTATAAAATACCCGTCGTACTTATGATCAATTCTGACAAGGAGAGTAATATGTTCGATAAATTGACAAATCATATATTGTGTCATTTTTGATCAACCCATCTATCAAATGACATGCTTTAAACATGTCCATATTATATATATTGACGTAATCAATTATTGATCACCCGATATCGATGTGTCATAATACTTACCTCTACAAATTTGATAAGTAAATTAAATTTGAGTTAAAACAACAGTCTGTATAGTACACAGACCCAACTATGATGTCAGAGTCGATGCGATTTAAGCAGTTCTATTCGGCCCCGTTAGTTGGAACCAAAATTTAAAGGGTAGTGATATATGTCTTACTGCAAGACACTTTTAAGTGTCTTACCTTATCATAATTAATATATTTTATGATTTAAAACTACAATTTTTTCAATGATTACTCTTAATTATGAATTATTAATCTTAAATATTCGTCGGCTACGCCATTAAAATATTAAATGATATCCTAAATGCATTAACCCTATCCGCAAGTACATATGATACGCGTATTTTAGAAATGCGATAAATTATGCATAAAAAGATTATTTTATATAGTTTATAAGCTGTAATATATTTCTGCTATTCGATCCTACTATTTTTTTCAATTTAAAAACATAATAATATGATTTTTAAGTCAAAATAAGACACTTATTAAGTGTCTTGTAGCAAGACACTTATCATTTTGCAAATTTAAATGCTTCACAAATCAGAATAAAGATCAGGAAAAGGCCAAGTGATATGCTTCAACCTAGTGGCTAAAAACAAAAGGTTGATGACCACATATGAGTCTAAAATTGTTGGGATAATCCCTAGCATGGCCTTTTAGTTTTTTAGTGATATGAATACTAATATTAAAATGTTGTAAGACATGCTGTGATTGCTCTATATTTGTATTTTATAGGTCATCATACCTATTTCATTCGGTGCTATACATAGATCTTTAAATATCACTTAATATCCAAAAAAAAAAAAAAGGTGCTACGTTATATCGAAACAGAGTAAATCTTTTATGCGTTACTTATAATTGAAGTTAAGATTAGTAATAATATGGTAATTAAGTGATCAGATTTAAAAAACACTCTAATATCCTCCCCCCTCGCCCCCAAAAAAAAGATAAAGTTAAGTTCCCAACAGGATTCAAACAGATCTATGACCATACAAGAATTTGAAATGAGTGCAATCAAAAATATCTTGCAGATTGATCTATGCCCATACTTTTGCTCTTTTGGAAGTTCAGCTGGTAAATCAAGCAGGCAATGGGAAGCTGTTGGCTTTATTTGAGGGGGGAATTTCAATATCAAGACCATCTCCCAAGAAATTAGTTGTCAATCTCTTGTAAACTTGTACATTTTGTAGTAAAGATTTATATTCAAAATAGAGGGCATGAAGATAATTAAGAATGCTTGAAAACAAGCCAAAATATATTTTCATTATAGATGCCGGATCTTAATTAAGGCAGGGTAATTGAGATCATTACCTCACGGTACATTGCATCCATATAGCAAGTAAACAACATAGAAGTGAAAATAAGAAGCTAAGTATTGCGTACATCCACGGATTTTGAATCCGATCACAACGAATTAAGCTTAAAGTACTTAAGATATTAATAAAGTACTTAAGACATTGTGATGAAAACATGGCATTGTGAGGACGAAGACCATCTTAAGGACATTGGAAGCCACGAGGGAGTTGACACCCACAGTAATTGACGAGCAAGCTAAGAGAGATTGGGATGTCCAAGTTAATGCCGAGAATGTTGGCCTTAATGGCAGTGCAAAGACAGACTGCGGCCTCAGCATCAATAAGCCCTTGGATGAGGGAGCAGCATGGCTCCTTTGGAGGGGTGCCAATGATGACGCTGAGCAAGCCATTGAGAACATTAGCGCACACCCCCAATTTAATGGCATCAATTGGGCAGGTTCCAGTTCCAGTTCCAGGGCCGGAGGAGCCACCACTTGGTGCAGGTTTAGGTGTAGGCTTAGGCTTAGGCTTGGGCTTGGGCTTTGGGCTACTGCCTCCGCATTCCCCACATGCGGAGACAAGGGAGAAGAAGAGAAGGTTGAGGACTAGGAAGAGGGCAAGGGACTTGGAGAGCTTAGAAGCCATGTTAATATGTTGCAAATACTTGTTAGAGATGTATGTGAGAGGGGACTTTGAAGATGAATAAAATAGGGAGAGGGGTTGGGATTATATAGGTTGCATGGGAGTAGAGGGTAGTGATTTCCTGTAATTAAAAAAGAAAAATAATGGAGACTTGATTGCATATACCATGTGTAAACGCAAGATACTTAAGCTGACAAATCAAGTAAATGGGGGCAAACTTTGGTTTCTTGTGAGATGGTGGGAAAATCATTTGGGCAAATTGCTCATGAATGTCAAATTTGGCTAACTATCACTGTTTAAATGAACATCATGAAGCCATCCGTAAATATTATTAGTCAATCTGATTAAATTACATATAAATTATACTGTTTAAGAACTATCTCCACTAAAAGCTTAAATTGAAGGTCGAAGGTCTAGGAATATGTTTATATTCTAATATGCACCTTCAAGCGAATACGTTTTAGGCTTGAAGCGTAAATGTTGCAAAAACCCCTTCATACCTTACGCAATAAATACGAGGGTTATTGAGATTCAAACTTGAGACCTCTTATTTAGAAAAATTCCATATTCAAAAACTAACTCAACCAAAAACTTAAACTTAGGCGCTGTTCTTTTCGTAGGTCATTTTAGATTTACTAACCTACTTCAACCTACTTCAACCAAATTCAACTCATCTGAAAAAAATACCCACTTCAACCCACTTCAACCAACTTCAACCTACCTTAACCCACTTCAACCAACTTCAACTCACCCCTTCATAAATTTAATAATTTGTGACCCAAATTGTTAAAAATAATTGATAAGTTATGGCGGCCTCCAACTTCCAGAAAAATAGTTATAAAAGTGTGAAATTATAATTCAGCGAAAAAATACACTAAAAATTACAATAACTTAATAAATTATCACACATTCTCATTATTTTAACCCACTTCAACCCACCACAAAAAAAAAATATCAACTTCAACCCACTTCAATCTATTTCAACCTACTTCAACCAATTTCAACCCACTTCAACCTACTTCAACCCACCTCAAAAAAAATACCAACTTCAATCCACCTCAACTCACCTCAACCAATCTCAACCCACTTCAACCTTTTACCCACCTCCATTTACCCACGAAAAGAACAGATCCTTAAGATTGAAGAACTAGAAATATATTTATACTCTAACATATATATTAAAAACGATGGCCAAATCAATTACTGAATGCCAGATGTTATGCCATATGATCAATCACTGAACATAGGTTTTTGTTTTTGTTTTGCTTTTCATTGTTGAATAGAGGATAAATACATGCATGATAGAGCACTTCAAACGCCCACCTCCGCCAAAAAAGGAAAAACAAAAAGGAAAAGAAAGAAGAAAGCAAGGAAATAAGCAAGATTATTAATTTATTATTGCTGTCAATTTTCGAGCTCCTTATAGGTCGTTGGTCCTAAATTTCAAATGTCGGACCCAGTATATGGATGTGAAGGAATGTATGTACTCATATCGATGCTGAAAATAACAATTGATGTGATCGGTATCAAATTCATCACGTTAGTGTCGGCCACAAGATTTTCTTTGATCAATATCATTCGTATTTTATAAATTTTTATTTGATAATTTTTAAAATATACTGATTGCAAATTATTCACTCATCAAAATTTCATCAATATAGCTATGAAGTTGAACATGGAGTAATCCTTAATCGCAGATCCAAAAGCTGTGTACACCAGTGTTCATTTTTAAGCTTTGAAAAATCTTACATCAGTAACTAATATTTGTGGGTGTTCATATCAAAATTTTGAAAATTTTTATACAAAAAATTTAATAATTTTTTTAATCAATAGTGTCCATAGACACTATGTCATATATATAGATCCGCCCATCGTAGCCTAGCTCAAATCAAGCAATACTCTTTTGGGGATGATACGTGTCTTGGATACATATCGTATCACAAGACACGCTTGAATGTCTTATTTTAACTCAAATTAACGTGCTTTATGATTCAAAATTACCAAATTTTTAACAATTATAACTTCTTATGATCAGATGTAAAATTTTAATATTCGTCAGTTATGCCAACAAATAAAATTGACATCCTAATCGAATTAACTCTATTCGCGAAGGCATATATATGTGTAATTTTGTAAATGCGAAAAATTATATATGAAATGATAGTTTTATACAATTTATAAGTTTTAACATCCTTTCACTATTCAATCATACTAATTTTTTTCGATTTAATACAAAATAATATATATTTTAAATAAAAATAAGACACTTTTTTAGCAAGATATTTGTTATTTTGCATACCCTTTTACCGAGCATTTCACTAGCCTTGTTTTATGTGCAAGTGTATAGTAACAGTGGTCATTATTGATCCGCATATTTCTTTCTTCCTTAGTAATAATTATACGAGTCTTCATTAGAATACTAAATTTATGCCTGTAGTTAATGTAAAAGCAAGATGCAGAATACTAGGAGTGGTGATTTTTTTTTTTAGATACTGTAGGACCACTGTATATTTATCGAGTCTTGATCCTTGATTGTGTGAACCTATCAGTAATGATGAGATTAAAGAGATCCTAAAAACGATGGCCGATGAGAAGGTAGAGGGACCAAATCAGACGGTAGAAGTATGGTAGTATTTAGGTGAAGAATGATTGAAGTGGCTAGCAGAGCTTTTCAATGTTATTTTTAGAACTCCTTAGATGCTCGGAGAATGGATGTTTAGTACAGTTATCCCATTATACAATAACAAAGGTAATATTCAGAATTGTAATAATTATAGAGGTATAAAGTTACTCAGTTACACAATGAAGTTATGGGAGAGGGTGATTGAGAGAAGGTTGCAGAAGGATATTTCGATATCAGAGAACCAATTTGATCCTATACCTAGCAGGTCAACCACAGAGGTGATTTACTTCCCTAGAATGTTCATTGGATTGTAAGAGAAAGAAAGGTAGATCTTCATATGGTGTTCATTGATTCGAAAAAAGCATATGATAGAATTCTGCATGAAGTGCTGTGGAGATGTTTGGAAAAGAAAGGAGTGTCATCTGTATATATTCGAGTTATTAAAAATATGTACGAGGGAGCTATGATGAGTTTTAAGATACAAGAAGGGGTTATGAATGACTTCTACGTTAGTAGAGGCCTACATCAAGGTTCCGCTTTAAGCCTTTTTCTTTTCACACTAGTTGTGGATGAACTTACAAAAGGGATTTAAGATGAGCTACCATGGTGTATATTATTCCAAATGACATTATTTTCATTGATGAGACTAGAAAGAGAGTTAATGGCAAGTTGAAGCAATGGAGACATACACTATAGTTTATAGGCTTTAGAGTAAGTAAATCGAAAACTGAATACCTACATTGTTGTTTCAGTGGAAGGGAAGATGCGATAGGAGAAGTCATTATTGACGGAAAGACGATACCAAAGGTCAAAAAGTTTAAATATCTAGGCTCGATCATTCAATAGAAAAGAGATATTGACAAAGATATTAACTAGTGCATAAAAGTGAGTTGACAAAAATGGAAGTATACTTCAGGTATGCTGTGTGATAAGAGGATGCCTGTAGGATTAAAAGAAAAAGTTTATCGTATGGTAGTTAGACCTGCTGTATTATATGGATTAGAGTGTTGGCCTATAAAAAAGACACAGGTTCAAAGATTAATGGTAGTAAAGATGAGCATGATTAGATAGATGTGTGGTTATATAAGAATAGATAGAATTAGAAACGGAGGAATTAGAGACTTAAGGTCTATTCTTTTTATGGGTAAATTAGGGTGGGTAAAAGGATGAAGTGGATTAAAGTAGGTTGAAGTAGGTTGAACTTGATTGAGTAGATTGAAGTGGGTTGAGGTAGGTTGAAGTAGATTGAAGTAGATTGAGGTTGCTATTTTAGAATTGACGCACGAAAAAATAGGCCATTAGTTAAAGTTGTTCCCATCGAAGACAAGATGAGAGAAATAAGACTCAGATGCTTTGTCTATGTGAAAAGGAGTGTGGACGCTCCGGTAAAGATGTGAGAGGATTAACATCCTCGAATGTAAAAGTGAGAGGAGACGACCAAAGAAGAGTTTGGACGAGGCAATTAGAGAGGACTTGAAAGTTGTAGGGTTGATGGAGGACATGGCTTATGATGAGAGACTATGGCAGGATAGGATTAAGATTTTCGATCACAGAGAGTTAACCTCGTAATTGTCTCTCGCTTGCAGAAGGGTCGGTTTGGTTGTGATTTTTTCGTATGTCATGTACTCGTGTTTGTATACAAGTATTACATGCATATGGGAAGAGACATTGTTTGTCTACCTCTATTTGTTAAGGTATAGTACCTTCCTCTGTTATGTTGTGCTTATGTTTAGTTACATAATTACTATCACTTGATTTATTAGTATTTCTTAGTTCATTCTCTACTGCTAATCCTTAACTTTTTTTTCCTATAAAAGATTTTCACAAAATCCTTCTTCTATAAAATATTTTCACAAAATCTTATTTTATGGGTCTCTTACACTCAGCTTCTCTACGGGCAGATATGCCAGTAGACATAAGGCTGCTTACATCTGAATTTTTCCAAACTCTGTGAAAGTAGGATGCATACTGAGAGATGTTGCTGTAAAAGAAATGAGTGAAATCAGTTAATTAATGACATAAAAGATTTGTTAGGACTTGATTAGGATGTCGTCTTTATGTCTATGAACATGTGTAGCATATAACGCCATCCGGTGTATATTAACTTAGAACACTTTGAAACAAAATTTTTTTCTTACTTATATTACACCTTAATTATACAAGGTTGGGTTTTAAGTGAAATTTCTTTCAAATTCTCTTTAATACTAATAAAGAGCGATCATTTTTCTTTCTTTTTAAATAACCACTGATGAGTGACATACCCAACTTTTTTAGCAAATCCCTTACAACGACAATGTTAATGGATATCGAAATGGTTAATATTCTCTAATATGCACTGCTTCTGCACAACTCTGAACACTAATCACATGACATGAATATCATTTACAATTTATGAGTAATAAAACATTTCATCAGCTATTTAGTCATGCTTTTTTTTTTTTTTCCCAATTTGATGCATGATGCAGTAATGTTTAGACTCATCAAATGTATTTTTTATGTCTTGTCGTAAAATATTGATCATTTTACATATATAAAATTTAATATGTTGTCATAATAGATGGTTGAATTATAATATACCACCAAGCTAAGTGTTCAAATGTGTAAACTTTCATAATCTCAAATATAATATTCAAAGGCATCAGAACATAGCTATATCGATATCTAACGACAAATTGGAAAGAATCTTCATTAAACGCACGCTAAATATTACAATAAGCCATAAGGTAAGATGATGTTCCACCTTATGCTACAAAGACAATCCATGTGAGTCTCAAAGTTGGGAGACTCGTTCAAAAAAAAAAAAATTCATATCCCTTGATAATGAATGACCTTAGAGTAATCCTGTGGCAAATGGAAACAAGAAGTTAACCATTATGCCACATTATTGTTTAAAGTCACACAAATGAAAGCTAAAATTAAAGAGAACAAACACACACAAAGATCTTAATTAAGGGCATTGGAAGCCACGAGGAACACTGCGTCCACAGTAGTTAACAAGCAAGCTAAGAGAGAGTGGGAGGTTCAATTGGATGCCCAAAATGTTAGCCCTAATGGCAGTGCAAAGACAGACAGCGGCCTCAGCATCGATAAGCCCTTGAATGAGGGGACAGCATGGCTCCTTTGGAGGGGCACCAATGGTTAGGTTAAGCAAACCGTTGAGTACATTTGCACACACTCGCAACTTAAGGGCATCAATTGGGCAGGTTCCGAATGAGCCTCCGGTTGAGGGGCTACCACCAGACCCTGGTGAACCACCGGTGCTAGGGGTTCCAGGGTATGGTGTACTAGGCTTTGGCTTTGGCTTTGGCTTTGACTTTGGCTTTGGGCTTCCACTCCCGCATTCTCCGCATGCAGAGACAAGGGAGAAGAAAACAAGGTTAAGGACAAGGAAGAGAGCAAGGGATTGGGAGATCTTGGATGCCATATTGATCCCTAGTTACTAGAGATATATGCAAGAGGATGGATATTTGGTGATGAAGGAAAATTACGAGATTGAAGAGGATTTATAGTATGCATCCAAGAGGAGGACAAGGAATGAATTAGTGCAATTAAATAACTTAGATCGAGACTTGAATCTAAACCATGTGTGAAACTAGAGAAATTTAGCTTAGCTGGCAAAGTTAGTATAAACTAGGCAACACTTTTGGATTTTCTACATGTAAATTAGCAGTTGGTCAGAAATTCTCAAAACTAAGTTAATCATGTAGTTTATCGATGCAAAACACAGAATCGTTCTTGAAATATGCAGCAACCCATTCTTGTAGTTTAATTATTATTAATCAAGGAATATACTCTGATGTTTTTGACGTGAACTTGGTGGTTTTTGGTACGTGAGTTTTAATTATAGCAGCCAAGTTTTATACTTTCAAATATTGCCTTGTAAACTATTACAAGAAATATTTCAATTACTTGCCTGCCTTCATAAAATTAAATCTGAAAAGGAGAAATTGAATTTTAAAATAAATTAAAGGAGAAAAATCTAAGTTATATCCCAATAACAACTTTGTTTCTTTTTTCAAAATTTACATGAGCTGATACAATATGTACTTCCCTAAAAAAAAATTTAAAGCATAGGTACATAGAAGAACCTGAAAGGTCTTATTAATTATAGAGGGCTTGTAAATTAAATTGTCGACTCATCTTCTTCAACAATAGAGAAAATTATCATGTCTTCACATATATAGAGCATTAAATTGTGTGTTGGATTTATGGCTGAAATATCATGACAGTTAGGGTTTTCTCGTAACTATCTATTTGATCCCTTTATTAGAGGTATGTCTCAAGCCTCCATAATAATCATCAACACACAAGTATACACAAACACAATTGTTGCGCTTTCTTGTTTTGCTATTTTAGCCTTGTGAGAGAGTGTTCTAGAGTGAATTGTAATCACTAATTGATCTCTCCTTATCGCACATCGCTCTGAGAACAATTCTGTACTCTCCCATTTCTATAGTGGATTTTGCTCATCGTCGTCCGTGGGTTTTCCCACATTGGATTTTCCATGTAAATTTTGGTGTTGATTTGTGTTTGTTCTTTATTATCATATTTTGTGATTATTTGTTATTTTCATCGAATTCCTATACAATCCTAACATCGTGGAATAGAAAATTCATTTTCCAATAAATTCAAAAAATTTTAGCAATTAATTTTTTATAATCTTGGCATGGCGTGGTTCAGTGGGTTATAATTTAAGTCGATAAATCGAGCAAGTTGCTACATATGCTGACGCAGAGAATCACGGGAACTTCTTAACAATTTGCAGGCTATTTTATACATATCAAGGTGATGATATATAAGGCAATTTTATAAAAGTTGTTCTTTCCCTTTTTATTAATAACAACAGAACGTCGATATTACCGACTCAAATCACGGCCCATCAAGAAAATACAACAACAACAACAACAATTCCCAGTGTGGGTCCCGCTTTCGCGGGGTCTGGGAAGATCCAGTTGTAGGCAACCTTACCCCTACCGATATTTCTACCCATAGAGAGGTCGATTCCTTAGGACCCACAAAACAATTTTTGAAAATAGTTTATAAAGAAAACGAATGCAAACCAAAACCAAAGAGGAGAAAAAGTGCCGGAGAGCGAAATAACCAAGGAGTATAGACATACCTCAACCCACCAGGGGCGCTAGATGCCGTCACTAGATGCCGTCACATCCCAGAAAAGCACAACCTGCAGACAAGCACACCAAAACCAAACCCGCCCCCCCCACCGGAGCTACTACCATCTACGCGTCCGGTCCCCTACAATCAGAGACCCTAATCCTATCCCGCCACAACCTCCTATCCTGAGCCATGTCCTCCGTCAGGCCGGCAACTCTCAAGTCCTCTCTAACCACTTCCTCTAGGCTTTTCTTCGGTCTACCCCTCCCTCTCTTTCCACCGGGGGGGACGATCAATTCGCACCTCCGCACCGGGGCGGCCAAACTTCTCCTCTTTACGTGGCCAAACCATCTGAGCCTCGATTCCCTCATCTTCTCCTCTATAGGGGCCATCAAGAAAATAAGGCACGTAATAATAGCAATTTTTACATGAGCATTTGATTGATGCGAAACTGATATATCGTACATTAAATAAAGTGAAAACAGTATACTATATGAGTAAACCTATTGTTAAATTATGTTAGGTCACTATTTTATATGCGATTCAGTTCAATTATACTATGATACGTATAGTTGTGTTGCCGATGATATATTTAATCTCTTCTAATATTTTTTTCATGGTTGTTTGTGCATATTAATGGATGAAAGTAATATATGACTTGACACTCACTCCTACCGTAATTGATCGAAAATACTAATAATTTTCTGATTTATAGACTATGTAATGGGTTTATTTAAAATGAACAAAAAATATGGAAAAAAAATTCTCTCTATTAGACGCTTTTTTCTAAATTTTAGTAATATTCTCTTTTACATTAATTATATGCTCATTTACTAGCTTCCAAAAAAAATGTAAGAGGCACGTCCATACCCAGGGACCCATGGTATGTTCTAATGATTCTCGTGACTGACCGGCTGGCAACGACTCCTTTTTTAAAGAGGCCAAAGGCATAGACAAACCATGGAAAAAAAGGCATAATTAATAGACATAAAAATGTATGTTTAATGAAACCAATATAAATGATGGGAGATGAACAGAGTAATTTTTTTGATAAATTATATGGAAGTTGGTTTTAAACTTATTTTCTTTTGAATAATTTACAAATCTTTTAAAAGAGGTGATGCAATATGAGTATATACCAGTTATTATAATCCTTGTGAAATTTAAGTACACTAAATCCATCAAATCAAACCCTTGATACAGGAAACTGATGTATCAAATCACTTAAACTAATCAAATACTTGCAGAAATTAGTTGTCAAATTGAGATGATACTCAGCCAGTACTCATATTACAAAATCGAGTCTATAGATCCACTAGCATGGTGCGATTTAAATCACAGAAACTTTATCTTTTGGAAAAGTGATCATGAAAATAGGGGGTGAGTTTCGAAAATAAAAATGATACTATTTGTAGTAGCCCCGGTCGATCCATAGACCCAAGTCTACCTAATGATTTGCAGATAAGCATTTGCATATTAAAAGTTTGTTTTTCTTTTTGTAGTTTGTTTTTGTTTTTGTGAGCTTCCAATTTATACGGTATTTTTAATTTGTATATCTCTAATAAAAACTACCCTCATGTAATGGCCATCAAACACTATTGTCATAGGCAGAAAAGGACCAAATTGATATTTATCAATTGTCACCTGTACACTACTATGAATTCAGATGAATTCAATGATTAGACGAGTACTTTTTTATATAAAACTTACAAGAAATTACAAAGATCGAGTAAACATTCGTAAAAGTTGCATAAATTTTGTGAGTATTGTCTCTCAAACTACAGGGAAAAGGAGGGTATGATATGACTCGAAAATTATCAGTACCTTGCTTTTCTTTTGTTTCATGATGTGTCTCGCTCCTTTGCGTCTCTCCTTTTTCCTAAAGCTGCTTTTAGTTTTAGTCTCCCTTCCCCCACCCCCCTATTTTTAACTGCATGCTTTTAGTTCTTAATACATGTACACATGTTGAATAATCCTAAAGTTTTTAATGCATGTACGTAACATGTTGATTTCTATCTGCACCGGTCCAGATATTTCTTCACCCCTAATCAACTCTATAAATAGCCTAAGGCGACATGAACATCCCTCCATCACACCTTATATTTCTTTTCTAAAGAGAATCTAGCATGGGCTCAAAGCGTACCAAGTCACTTGCCCTATTCCTCCTTTCCAACGTCCTTCTCTTCACCACGCTCACAGCATGTGGCGAGTCACCATGCCACAAGCCCACGCACAAGCACACACGCAAGCCAACACCGACACCATCCCCTTGGCCCCCTACCACTGGCCCTGGCTCATACGGGACTTGCCCAAGGGATGCTCTTAAACTTGGCGTATGTGCTAAATTGCTTGACACATTACTGAATATCACCATTGGAAACCCTCCGGTGAAGCCTTGTTGTAGCCTAATCCAAGGTCTTGCTGATCTCGAGGCCGCTGTCTGCCTTTGCACTGCTATCAAAGCTAACATCTTGGGCATACATTTGAATGTCCCACTTTCTCTTAGCTTGCTTCTTAATGTTTGTGGATGCAAGGTTCCCAAGGACTTTCAGTGCTACTAATTACGATTAATTGTTCAATTTCAATTGCTTTGTTGTGAGATGAATGTCCTCAATTTGATTCGTAATTACTCGTTATGTAACGACTATATCAAGATTATTACTTCTTGTTTTTTTTGCTTTAGGGTGAATAACTAGTGAGCTTTAAATATGTGTAGAAAAGTTTGAAGGTTCAAGAAATTCTAAGTATGAACACTTTATATTAGTGAACGATGGTGAATGAATTGGAGTTGTATTATGAATTATGATCTCGGTAAGGTATCCTAGATGTATTATGTGTTTGCTTTGTGATCAAAAATGAAAATTATGCTTTATCGTTCCTTTAATTTCTTACCCTACCGTGAACGAATTCATGTAAGTTTTCAGTTCTTTGTAAGTAATTTTAATTGGTAAATATAAGTCTAAAACATCAAACAAAAACATATCTTCTAAGCAGTGATAATTATGTCTTTTCCAAGTGGTTGAGATTATTTACGGCCCTAAGTGCATGCAATAGGTCCCAGCTATAGGTTCAGTTTTCATTTTCCATTTTTGTATACATTTGTCTCATACCATGTACACCCATTTGAACCCCCCCCCCCCAAAAAAAAAGCACTTATACGATTATGCTTATTGAAAAATATAATAATCAACTGAAATTTCTGATCCAGCTCGCAAATAAAATATTGTTCACTCATAGCTAATCACTTTTTTCTAGCCTTTTTTAAAGATTAGATATAGATATGACTTGTGAGATATTAAACATTTGTCTGATTTTAGCTGTTGCTTAATTGTTTTTCGTAACGTATAACAAAATGCTGGCACTAGGTGTTTAAGAATCATCTCAACCAAAAGTCGAATTTGATGATTAAAGATCTATAAATAGATTTATACTCTGATAAGACTCCTTACGGAATGTTTTTTGGGTGTGAAACGTGACTACTGCAAAGGTTCCCTTATCTTACGCAATAAATCAATATGGGGATGCTGAGATTTGAACTTGAGATCTTTTGGTCAGAAAGACTCTAATATCACGTTTAAGAATCATCTCAACCAAAAGCTTAAACTGATGGTTAAAAGTACAGGAATAAGTGTATACCCTAACACTAAACTTTGTTTTTTGCCGTCTTGTTTGTTGGTCATCACTTTTTTTGTTGATGATTTTAATTTTCACCTCTAATTTTCCTAGAAGACATTGTTAATGTAGATGCTTCTACTGCATGGTATAATCTCATCAAAAAATGGGGGAAAAAAAACACCTACATATTTTTTGTATTTTTCCAACATAATACCTTGGCGTGCAAAATTTATCAGTGATCGCACAGAAATGGGAATTGCACTAATCACATTTCCTCATCATCTCTGCATGACTGCATGATCTTATTTCCAGGATTACAAGAAAAGTAGTATATATAAGAATCTCATAAACAATTGAGGGTATGAAAAACACAAGTCACATTTGAACACAAATTGAAATAAGTCTTCACTGCACGTAATTATCGGACAATTAGGTAGTCAGCAAAGCATGATCTACCTTTTCTTACATAAAGTGATTACAATACAATGAACTAAGTGTCTCGAAAGACCTTTTTAACAAAAAGGAACACCCCCCCCCCCCCAAAAAAAAAGAGAACATCAAATGGCATGAGAACAATGAATAGTAGGACAATGATAATACACTTATAGTGAAGAATTTAAGGACACTGAAAGCCACGAGGGACATTGCCTCCACAATAGTTGACAAGCAAGCTAAGAGAAAGTGGAAGATTTAAGTTGATGCCCAAAATGTTAGCCCTAATGGCAGTGCAAAGGCACACAGCAGCCTCAACATCAAGAAGCCCTTGGATGAGTGGGCAACAAGGTGTCCTTGGAGGGGTACCAATGGTAAGGTTGAGCAAGCCATTAAGCACATTAGCACACACTCCTAACTTAAGGGCATCAATTGGGCAGGTCCCAGATGATGAACCCCCTCCGGTTGGAGGGCTACCGCCAGATGAGCCTCCTCCGGTTGGCGGTCTACCTCCGGTTGAGCCTCCTCCAGTTGAGGGGTTCCCACCAGAGCCAGGGGAACCACCACCTGGGGTTCCTGGGTACGGTGTACTAGGCTTAGGCTTAGGCTTAGGCTTATGTGGCTTCGGAGTACCACTCCCACACTCGCCACATGCAGAGACAAGGGAGAAAAAGAGAAGGTTAAGGACTAGGAAGAGGGCAAGGGATTGGGAGATCTTGGAAGCCATATTGATCTCTACCAACTAAATTAACTTTGTTAGTAGAGATTGCAATGTGTAAGACGATGGAGAAAATTGTAAGGAGAAGAAGGAATTTATAAGTGCATGGAGGAGGAGAAAATTGAATTACGGCATTAAAAAACTTAGATTCTTGAATCTATAGCATGTGTGACCTTAAGAATTCTAGCTAGTAGAGGTAGCAAAAATTTTCGTTTATTGTGGTCTTGCCTTGTTTTGAAGTAGGGGGAATTAATTATATGAGCAAGTTGGTTAAGCATTCCTGAATTTGGCTAGACATCAATAGCCTCTTCCTGCGGCTTAGGGGGCAAGAAATATGAGGTTAATCTTCTTAAAATCTGATTATACATTTAGTTTTCAGTTTGACTGGTAAATTTAGCGATTATCATGTGTAGATGGACAGAAATTATACGTTCAACAAAAAGGGAAGAGAATATAGTATTTCTATTGTACATGAACTTTAGCATTCACTACTTATGGCACTCATAAATTTAAATAATAAAGTGCCAAAAGGATTGACTGCTTTCTTTCAAGCCACCTAAATCCATTTCCGAAGTGCAAAATGTTATTATTTTTATTTTCGGTGTGTTTTGGGTACTTGTCTATATCGTTTTTGCCTTAGCAATTAATTATCGAAAAAATGTTACCTTTTTTAGTTTCCTTTGATTTCTAGAGTTTGAAAGACATATAAATTGATTTTCCGATAATGAAACTAAAATTAATGTGACCTTTTTATAAACACAGTTATAAAATAAGATGAAAATGAAAAGAGAATTCATGAGCTTATTTTAAATTCAAATGCATCATAGCCAAGAAATCTCTATGTCAAGTAAGACATGAAGATCAATGAATATAACTAGCTAGAAAGAAGATCAAATATAGTAGCGTTACTCATTCGCAAAATAAGAAATAAAAGAAGATATCCGTTGCTAATGCGCAAGACCAACTTAGACAGCAGGAATATCTTTTTCCTTAGGGGATGCAAGTTAAATCCGAATAAATACATTCTTTTAACATGAAATATCTTTTTTCCTAGGAGGTACAAGTTAAATCCTCATACGTACGTACTCACATTCTTTTAACATATGAAATGTGAGAAAATGCAGTTAAATCCACCTCAGACTTGAATTCTCTCTTTTATACATACGAAGCACATAAGGCCTCCATAGACAAGGAACCTATGAGATCAACGGGTACCATTACTTCGAAAATAATTTTTTTTTTTAAGAAAAAGAAATTTACGTAATTCATGGGCCATAAGATCAACTCAGATGACACCTTTGCGTCTATACAACTGTAGAGTCCGTGACACAGACAGAAAGCAGGAATTACTGGAAACAAATAAAGAGGTCATATCTAACTCAAGTCAAAAAAAGAAAAAGAAAAAGAAGTGTCAAGTGACTTTCACATTATTAGACCAGAAAGCAATTAAAGATGATGTATAATGTCTACCAAAAGTGTATCAAGTGAAAATTAAGTTCGCTTCTTTTAATTTTCATTTTCATATCCTATTTTCTTTAATTTATTGTTTCTAAAGAATTAGACAAAGAAAACACCAAGTTATGAAATCAAGATCCACCCCTGTGAAAGATCTTACGATCAATTAAGTTGGGTAATTTTAATCCTTGAAGGAGATGAAGGTTCAAACGCACTATAGTTAGGCCATGGTCTGTAAGTATACTATTTATGAAAATATTTTTAATTAGACACCTCAAGGTCCCCGAAATATACGTACGTAAATGGTATTATTGTCCTTCGACTTTTAAAATTATTGAACCCCTTCATCTTCAATATTATTTTCATATAATATTATTTTTTCTACATATTTCTACGGAAAAAAAAGAAGTCATATAAAAATCATAATCTGAGTGAGGAGTTGTAACCTAAAACCTAAGCCCATAAGAACCTTGCTAATTATTTTCCCAACAGAAGAAAGCGTGGAGATGAGGTACGAAAATCATTGTAGGATAATAGTAAAATTGTTCCCTTAAAGTTTATCCTAGAACTAGCTCTACACCATCTAATCGATAAAATTGCTTTAAAAATTGACTGCTTTTTTTTTTTGGGGGCAATTCTAAATGAGATACGAAAATCATTATAGGATAATAGTAAAAATAAACTTGAGATTGAATATATTTATTTCATGAGCAAAACGTCTTTATATATGATGATAGAAATCCAAATCATTTTATTCTTTTTTGGTGCTAAAATCGTTGTATTTATAATTATGCTACCCTGAGTTAATCATGTGGATGTGTATTAAACTAATGAAAAATTAATAAAATTTAATTCGAATACCTTTCATATGTTTATCATACGAACAGTCCTATAGCTCCCGTGAACCATCCTTGTCGCAATGTGAGCGAGTGGCATCTGTATATATTAAATCAATTTAATTTCAAAGAAAATAATACAATATACTACAATCCGCACCGATCTCGCCCATCTGGGTGGAATATATGTATGTGAATTAAATTCTAAAAATTTGGGGTCAATTATTGAAACCCTAACTAAAGGTGGGCTGATTAAGAGAATATATGTGCTAGCTGGGAGATGAGGCCCCACATGGAAACAATGGGTGCTGACTGCTGAGACAGGTAGCATGTTCCTTGATATAACATAGCCCATTGTTTATTTCTTGTATGGTATTCACCACTAGCATTAATTATTTGCAGAATACATATTTGTTCTCTAGTACTAATTCAATGTTTGCCCTAGCCAGATTAGCTGTGGCCAACTCTACAAATTCACAGTAGACATGTCCTACTTCTACAAACTAAAATTGTAAAAACTATCAATAAATTTGAATTAGTAAGAACAATTGTATTTCTAATAGCTGAATTCTCATACAACATATTAGTAAGAAAAAGTTTACACTACATATCTAGCAGATTAAGAAAAAAAAGGTTTGTAATCTCATATTAAAGTTGTAATCATGGCTTACTTTATTACCAAGTTATTTTAATTTAACGATTACTGTGTTCTTGTCTAACATAAAAACAATGATAATCTTTGCTTCTTCAATTACATGAAAGACAATGCTAAAGATCAAAGAAGGCAACCTATTATTATTAAATTCAAGTAACTGAATGGATATTGAGGCTGTAGGGGTTTTTTTTTTTTGGGGGGGGGAGGACTTATTGTTATTACCAAATTCCAAGAAATAAAAATCAACCCATGCCCCTAATGTTGAGGTCAAGAGGGATGAAGGAGACAGAAAACGAGGCTAGGGCTAACCTGTTCCCAACTTGAATTACTATTATATAGGTAGATGTTATTGTTGTTTTTTTATGATTCACTACTTAAAATCTACAAGGCTATAAACTAAACCGCTAGACTTGTAATTAGAGTTGGAAAAAGTTGAGCCAACACGATTACCGACCTGAATCCGACACGAAGTTAAGTGGATTTGAGTACAAATTTTCGACCCGTTTAATTAAATGGGTTGATACGTTCAACCCGTTTAATTAAACGGGTTAGGTTCAGGTTGATATTCTCAACACGAAAAAGTACCTATTCAACCCGTTTAATTAAATGAATTAAATAAGTCAACTCGTTTTTTCATTTGTCATTTATCAGTTTACTTTTTATTAGATAATTAAGAAAATAAATTTTTTAAAAAATTAAAAATTATGACGAATCAGGAAAATTTTAAAGAGTAATTACTTAATGTGATATGTAAACTTAATTTTTAATACTATAATTAAGTATTAATTGAAAATATTGAATGCGTAAATAGTCAATTAGGCGACTGAACTTGACCTGTTAATCCTAAACGGGTTAAGCAGGTCAACTCGTTTAAAAATTAAATGGGTAAAGGTCAAGATTTTTCAACCCGTTTAATAAACGGATTAAGTTCAGATCGAGGAATTCTTAACCCGTTTAAGCTCGACACGAACACGAACCCGACCCGACACGATCTATTACCCAGCTCTACTTGTAATCTCCACCTAATGTGTCCGCTGATTCTTGATATGAAGTTGGTAGAACAGGAAAACCATTTGAACAAAGTGGTAAATACTCCCTCTTCGACAGAATATGTTGGAGGTTTAAATCCTATTCAATATAAGGTTTACTTTTTTTATGCTCCGGAGATTTTTCCTTTACCCTCCTTGTAATGAGCTACTTACCCTCTCAAATCTAGAAGACGGACTGGCCTGACATCTCCCCCCCCCCCCCCCCCAAAAAAAAAGAAGTTCCTAGAAAATCTCTCACCTCACCTTCATATTTAGGTAAGGGAAGGAAAATGGGATCCAAGTTTGTGATTGTGGTCTTCAATTAAATAAGTTTCTAGTCTAGTTTAGGAGACTACCAAATCAAATGTAATTCCATTCATTATCTTTCAAAGTCATCTTGATCCGTATGACTACATATATGTTCCATAGAAAAGTATAGTCATTAACACCTGAAAAATTGATCTCAAGACTCGAAACCCAAACCCAACGTTCCAATATTGTATTCGAATTAATATCTGAAACAATTAGTCTACATTGAGCTCAAAATCTGAAATAACCTAAATCGAATCATATTCGACTTGATCTATTTTTTTGAAGATTGTTTTTCTTTGCAAGACAAGTTTGTTAGACCAAAAAAAATCCAAACAAAAAATGATCGGACCCAAACCCAAATTCAAATTTAATTTAATTTTATTAACACAAGTTTGACTCAACCTACAATTAACTTGATCCGAAACTAAATCAAATGACTCGTTTACCAAATCTATCTGCGGCTTTAATCATTGGTGCATTTTATTAGCTGCAACTGGCACCTCCCTAGGGGTATACAACTTTTCGGGGACTTGAAGAGGGAGGGAAATGGCTGCCGGAGTTGTAGCGAGATTCAGTACGTAGTTGTATCAATTTGTTGACAGTACAGCAAAAAACCACTCCTATTTAAGCAATCATAATAAAGTTAAGTTTTTATAATAACTAGCTAAACTAACCATGTACAAGGGTACGTAAAGGTAGAACCGAAAGATTCCGTTGCTTCCGTAGTAAGGGACAAATATTTCAAAAGCATGCCTCTAGTCACGTAATACAGAATTAATTATAATGTAAGTGCTAAGACTAGTAAAATTTTAATCAGCTTTGATCAGAAATTTGAGATCCGATAATGTCCACATGAACTTTTTATATTAAAACAATTAATGATAATAGATTATGTAAATATTTAGGATATTGGAGATCGTTCAGCGCACATTGAAAAACTCATGATTGAAAAAAAGACAAATGTCAGACATAGTCTTTGAGTATATAAAAGGGTATCATTTTCTTTTTTTTAAATCATAGCAAAAGAAGTCGATCACACGACAACTTAAGTACTATTGTGCTAATTAACAGGACATGCCCTAAGAAAAACAGCAAAGCACACAAACAATATGCATCAAACTAACGGACATGGAAAAACAACAAATGGCAATTAATAGACGGCCTAGTTTCTTACGTATATGACCTTGGTACTCAAAATTTATAGCTATGTACTTGTACTATATGGATTTCACATCAAGTCATCTAGCTGGGTTGTGCAATATTTAGAGACCAATATGACTCCACAGCACGTATACACTTCTATGACACTTATGTATTGATATCAATTCACTCACTATTAAAGTTATTGTAAACTAATGACTAACAATGTACATTGAGAAATGTATCAAATAACAAAAGAGACACTTGAGAAATTATAATGCGTCAAATAAACAAAGGAGGTACTAGTCCTACTATAACCCTTGAGGTTTTAGCGAATCATTTTCATAAACTTAATCGTAGCAATTAAGAGGCTCAAAATCATTTGATGAAAAATCCAACAGGGAGTAAATAATAATTTGGAAAGGGTAAAAACTAATTCCTTCTGCATGCAGTTGAATAATGTTGTGTGTTCTTTTTTTCAATGAAATGGATTACTTAATTCTGAAAACAATGTCCAAAATCTCTACGATTCATCAATTTTGTATTTTTTTAATTATTAGTATTTAAGTTCTACCAACTTTTCCGTTAAAATCGTATTTTTGTTTTGCATTAGCACATCAAACAATTATGGAATATTTGATTGACTATCAATGAAATAGAAATCTTGGTATTTGATAACTAAACTCAAAGTCGCGGATATGTTGGCTAACATTGGAGTTACCTTAAATGCCAAATTCGTTTTCTTTGACTCCCCCCTCGGGAGGTGACGGATGTACTTTTTGCTGATATTCTAGGGGTCGGATGACCTCGGTTGCTTGTCAATTAATAAAATTTACTTGGGGAGCTGACCCCTCTTCCGCACCCCCAAAAAAAAAAAAAAAAAAAAACTCAAACAAGAAAATATTAAAATTTAACGGGAATAGATATTTCACACTTGGAGATCTCTAGAACAGTGAACTAATTAAGTAGCAAGTTACTACTAGTACTAGCAACTACATATAAGTTTAACTTCTCACAAAACCCACATTGACGATAACCGAAAATGACCTGGTTCCACTGTCATTCTTGATATATCTATGTGTCTCTCTGCCCTGGTCAGATGCATATTATTCCAATCAACATAGCAAACTAAGAATTATAGCCACCTAATTAAGAACTATGACCCTAATTAGGAAATAGGGGGACAAGCGAATCCCGGAGGAGGGTTCAATCCGCAAGTAACAAGGAGAGAGAGAGCGAGGGGAATGTATAAGGGCATGTTGAGTAGCTTGAGCCTTATAGCGGTGCATAGACAAATTGCGGCCTCGAGCTCTAGCAAACCTTGCAACACCGGACAGCACACATTTTTCACGGGGTCTCCTATGCCAATGTGCACCAACCCTCCTAGCACATCCAAGCACAGCCCTAGCTTTAGGGCATCTATTGGGCATGTTTGTGGAGTACTAGGTGGACTAGGGATAATTCCAGGACCACTGCCTCCACCACCTCTACCTGGAGGTGTATAACCACCTCCCCCACCCGGTGGACCACCTCCACCGCCTCTTCCAGGAGGCGTGTAACCACCTCCTCCACCTGGTAGACCACCGCCACCGCCTCTTCCAGGAGGTGTATAGCCTCCTCCACCACCTTTTCCAGGTGGAGCGCCACCACCTCCTCGACTTGGTGGACCACCTCCACCTCCTCTTCCAGGAGGAGTATAGCCACCACCACCACCTCCTTTGCTAGGTGGGGCACGACCACCTTTGCCACCTTTTCCAGGGGGAGCTACACCTCCACCACCACCACCACCAGGGGCACCAGGTGTGCCAGGAGCACCTGGAGTCCCTGGAGCACCAGGTGTACCAGGGGCACCTGGAGCCGCAGGAGTACCAGGTATACCGGGAGCCCCAGGGGTACCAGGAGCACCAGGGGTACCAGGAGCACCGGGAGGACCAGGAGACGGAGGACATGGAGCACGAGGAGGTATAATTATTATAGGAGGAGGTGTAATCACCGGGGGAGTAGGGACTACAATTGGGGGCATGATGATGGGAGGAACCACGACAGGCGGTGACACTTTGGGACCACCGCCATGGTGTCGTGGACCCTTACCTCCATGACGTGGTGGACGGGGAGATGGGCGAGGGCGAGGAGTAGAGGGCCGAGATGGGGGGGCATAAGGAGGGTGAGGCTTGCCACAATAACTACAAGCGTAAATGGGTGGCAATGAGATCACCATGCAAAACATGTATATGAAAAACATGGCTGTAAGCTTCTTGGAACCCCCCATGATGATGAACTAACAAGCTAGGGTTCCTTTTTTTCCCCCCTCTAGTATCTATGGATCTTACATGTACAGATTTTGCGAAATGGGGGCTTTATAGTCTATAGATGAATTCTTGAGAGCAACCCGTGACTAAGGTTCGCATGCAGTTGCATGCAAACTGAGACGTTGTTTTTCTAGTGACGCAACACGTATGCAGAATAAGTTAAGAGATGTGCATGAAATTAAAATGTGGAGGACAACGTAGCAAAAGATGAAAGGATTGCAATATTTAAAATTCCAAATACAACATTGTGAATTACCATTTTCTTCGGTCGCAAATTCGAAAGCTAACATTTTTGTTCATTTTTCTCAAAATCCGTGAATTTGACAATACCTCAATATGACAATATTTATAGTGATTCGTGATGTATGATTCGAAGCATTGGATATATTTCATTGCCAGCTCTTCAGTTACACAAAACTCCATGCATCGACTCTCTCTCTCTCTCTGTGTTGCTATTCTGAGTAAGAAATATTATGTGGCGTGTCTGTGAGAACAATGGTTCTGATAGTACAGCTAATGGGTGCAGGCATTCATTTTGTCTTCATTGTTTGATTAATCCTTGGCGATAAGATGGAAGCATTTTCAATGAAATTTAACCCATGTCACTCGCCATGCTTAGGATAATAGATTAATGCGTTCGAGAACCAAGGAGGCTTAGTTGTACGACCAATTGAGACTTGAGAGATAATTCCACTAATTAAGATTGATCAACAATCAATTGCTACTTAAGTATTATTCTTTATGAGGTTAGAATCTAGTTCATATTTGAAGTTATAATTATTTGTTTGGTAATTAAGTTGCAGTATTTGAAAAGAAAAGAAAGAAACGACACAACCTCTCAGTATGAGTTCCGCTTTTGTAGGGTGCAGAGATATTCAAATGCATGCAATTTTATATCCCTACAAACATCTCTACTCAGAAAAAAGAAAAGTTATTATTGAATATGCTCTATTACTCACCCAACAGTGCAACCTAATAAAAAAATTTAGAGCATATGAAGTAACAATTAGTTGATTAGTGATATAGTTTGATAAGAACACCATAAACATAAATGAATTTTCCTAGATGAAACACACAATATTGATCAATGACTGGGTAACAAGGGCTTACAATATACCAATCATGTACGCCTGCAGCCTAGAGGCCAAGCAACGCGAATCAAATCAAGAAGAACTTTGACAAACAAGTAATGAATATTTAGACATATATCACCAATACAAATCAAAGTAAAATGATATGAATGAGATTGATATAGAAGTATCATTTTAGGTACATTGGAAGCCAGCCGGCACGTTCTTGCCACAATAGTTGAGCAACAAGCTCAAGGAGGGAGGGACGTCAAGGTTAATGCCCAAAACATTGGCCTTAATGGCAGTGCAAAGGCATACAGCGGCCTCAAGGTCAACTATCCCGTCAATGAGAGGGCAGCATGGAGTCTTTGGTGGGGTACCTATAACAAGTTTGAGAAATCACCCAATAAGTTGGCACACACGCCCAACTTTAGGGCATCCCGAGGGCACTTGGCCTGGTACAGTGAAGCTGTTGTCGGTGCTGATGGGGTCAGTGGTGTTAACGGACTACTAACATGATGGCCTCCATGGTGGCCGCTAGGGCTCTTTGGTGGCGGTGGTGGGCAAGCGACATATGTGGAGCTAACTGTAAACGCAAATTTTGCGCCTAAAATAAATTAGACAAGAAATTCAGCAACAAATTGAATTTTGTATTAATATTGTATATGGGTACAATCTCTGAATTTAGTACAATAAAAATGATCCTCTGATTCGATCTTCTAATGACTTGAGTATTCCGAGGGCTTGATGCTTAATCTCGGTTGATGCAAATCAGCTGAAGAACTCTGAAGGCTATTCTTGATTTTGATCTGCAAGTGGCTGATTGTGGTTTCTGAAACTCTGCAAGTCTTGATTTTTCTCGCTTGATAGCTGGATGCTCCTTGCCGTCTGAACTCTGAATTCTGCTAATGCTGAATGTTGAATGTTGTTGGATAGATTAATGGATGCGAGAGCGAGGTTGCTTGATCTCGATCGATAAACTGGATGAGGAACTCTGAAGTAGACTTCAATTTGAGGTTGCAGAAGATGTTGAGTTAGCTGACTTTGATCCTTGTTGCTTGATAGCTGGATGTTATCTGCAGTCTAAACTCTGGAGCCTGTAGGATGTTGAATGTTGAGCTCTCCTTTAAAATGAGGTGAGAGGACCCCTATTTATAGGCTCTGCCGGTTAGGGTTAGAGCCGGGTTTTGAGCCTAGGCCCAATAATTATTTTCTTATTTTTAAATAAAGACAATAATTACTAATTTCTGCATCATCGATGACACGTGGTGGCTTTTGATTGGCTGCACTTAATTTTGACCAAGTGGGTCCACCAAAGTCAACGTGGCACGTGGCACTTTATGGTTGGTCCATTTTTTACATACGCCATCATCTGATTCGTCATAGAATTTTTGCCTTCTACACTAACCACAGTGAAGACTACAAGGTTGAGGCCGAGGAAGAGCGATGTGGATCGGATGCCAAAGCCTTAGAAGCCATTGTAACAAATTAATTGAGAAGGATTTTAAGGCTAATTGGCTTTTAAGTGGGTTGATTGTGGTGGTAATTAGGAGACTTGGGTTTAGGATTTTATAAGGAGCTGAGGGATTCTAATTAGGTTAAGAGTACACCAATCTATGAACAAATTACTAGAGATCTCCTTGTATTTTGACCAGAAGCTGGCCAAGTTGCTTTTTCTTTATCGGATTAATATTTAATTGTCATTTGTCTTTTGTCCTTCTTAGCTCACCCACACCTCAATGCAGTGCCAGTTTCCAAATAAAGATTTGGCCTTGTTTGGTAAACTGTTAGCTGTTTAAGTTAGCTATTTATATTACCTGTTTGAATATAATTAGCTGCTTGTTGAAAAGCTATTTTGTTAAATTAGCTGTTTCTGATAAAATTGTAAAACCAAAAACTTATTCTTCAAAACAAACTCTTTTGAAAAGCTTTTTGACTTAGTTCAACAGTTAATCTTAGTCCAAAAAATTCTTTTGGTCAAAAAGCTTTTTAAAAAACTGTTTACTAAACACACTAAACAAAATACATGTGCTACTTGGTTGTAACCGAGCAGTTTTCCTCTCCAACTTCTCTTCCCTCTCTCCACCATTGCCAACACTAACAGTGGTAATTTTCTTCCCGAATTGAAGGTGAAGGAGGGGATGGTTGGTTCTCCGGCCATTTCCAATTTTTCTTTGCTTTCCTCTTAGTATTATTTGTAAGTTTAGTTGTTGTCTCTCCAATTGGGAGATTAACCAATCTCTCCTTTTGTAAGAGTTGTTTATGTCTCTCCAATTGTGAGAGTTTTATTATATGTCTGTTCTTATCTTGTTGGTGTCTTTCTGAGTCTGGAAGGAATTGATCAATTATAACGTTAAAGCAGTGCTTTCATAGAGTTTCGCCTTTCCCCTATAATCTTTGGTGTTGGAAGAATATCTCACTCAAGAGTGCTACAATCGATCAACAGATCAATATCAGTCAAGAAATTGTCATAGATCTATGGGTTTCTTCCCCAAGCTGTATCAAGAAACAGCGAAAGTGAGAAGACGAGCGATTAGTGTGTTTCAAGTTAATATTTTTGATGTTGGGATATGATTTTGATATTAAAGATTGTATTTTCATTAGTCGAATATGCATTGTAAATGCCGTATGGCGTACTATGGATGATCAATGAATTATTCCTTTCCTCACAAAATACATGTGCTACTTCCTCTTCTTTAGTAACAGCTTGTTTTCAACCTCAAAATTTTAGTACAAAATACATCATTAAACAAAAGTTTTCTGCATTTACCATTTTACTTACTCCTATGAAACAAATTACCCAGTGCCACTCTGTTGAAGCTTTCTTGTATGATGAAAATTAGATTCTACTCTCAGGAATAGATGTATTTATACTCTCAATCAATTAAGTTTCACTTTTTCTCAAATTTAAAATCATTTTTTCAATCTTTGGATTCATTCGAATTGTAAATTTTATATTTTTTATCTTTAATATCTTTTCTTTAAATTCTCTGATAAATTTGTAGACTAATTTTCTCCAATTAAACATACTTATACGGGCAGAAAATACAATGCATTATACTCGTGAAAGTATAATCTAATAATTATTCTTAGCCATCTCGTGAAATTGATCCATCAAGATGGCCCGTATACAAATTCGCCCACCTACCCCCCCCCAAAAAAAGTAAAAAAGAACTCCGGAGAAATCATTCAAGCAAGAGGGCCAAAGACAGATAAAAGAACCAGGCATGTGCCTACTAAGGCTAGACTAAGCAATTAGTGAAGTTCAATTTGATTCTAAATGGAAAACAGAGATGGTGAAAGTTCACAAATATGGGAAATTGGATTCAATAAGTCGGCCAGTACCCAATGATTCTTAGGAGAAAACTTTATGCTACGGTACCATGAGTGTAAAGTATGATTCTTTTTCCTGTACTTGCTAAAAGTTTCTTGGTTTCATTCAATCAATTCTCTTGGCAAAAACTTGTTAAACCAAGATAACCCCCCCTCCCCCAAAAAACCCCCCCAAAAAAGGAGTTGAACACACTTTGAGCTGTTAGGCAATGTGAAGATTTTTATCGGAAGCTATGTGAAATTCCTTCTGTCAGTTTATCTTCTGTGTAGAACTTAAACTTGAAATTTATCAAACATTAAAATTAGCTTAAATATCAGACAACTTTGTTTCTGAAACCACCCGTATTTAGAACATTTCTATTCACGCATCTCACGAAAAGTATATTGTGAACTGACTTTTAGAGATCCCTATTTTTTTTTATTTTTATCATATTTAAAAATTTAAAAGCTACTAAATCACCCTAGAGGGGGTGAATAAGGTGATGATCAATGACGCAAATTAATCGAAATAAAGAACGGAAAGATAAACGTACATAAAATACAAGAACTTTTTAATGAGGTTAGCCTCAACCGGACTTAATCCCCGCCTAAAGTTCCCTAATTCTAAGATTAACTCAATTTTATTAAGAGGGATAGGTATAACTCTAGAGTACATCTTACTCTAAGTTTCTAGTCACAAGTTCAACCCTTCAAGTAGGTTTGGTAGAGTTGACCATTCAACTCTATAATCCTACCCAATTACAACTTGAATGATATCAGTAAATTGAATGAATAACAAATTAATCAAGGCTCAACGTATGCTTGTGAATATTGATGTTTATGTTTGCTTTTCTCTTGTGTACTTCTAGCTGCCAATCCCTCCCCTTTTTATAGCCAAAAGGCGTTGAAGAAGTAGGAGAGAAACTTGGTAAGTGACCATTGTACCAATTAAGAAAACACAATTCTTCATATCGTTTCAAGGCCTTGAACCTGACATTTCAAGCCCTTCGATTTCGCTGTTTTGCTCAATGATTTTCTCTTTATCTCCAACAACTACTTTCCTTAATTTTTGCAGAGGATCTTAGCTAAGAGAATCATCTAGAAGCACGCTCATTTTGTAGCAAAATCTTTCAAGACATTATATCACAAGATAATATTATATTTTAAGCAAATCTTGACCTTTGATAAATATAGCATCACAATCCCATATTATTAGCAATACCAAGATAATAAGCATATTAGTCAAGATTTCGAGGCAATCAACATGATTTAATCAAATTAAAATTTGTCTTTCATTCAAAATTCAAATAAGGTTTTAAGAGAGTCAACAATATTCATTGTCTATTGAATATGATCGAGTAACCAGCAATGTAACCTTTTGTTTCTTAACTTTGAAGCACATGGAATTTTGCATAGGTGTTTTATTATATGTATGTCACCTACAATCTACATACTTTACAAGTTTTTGGGTGAGATTTTATGGGAAAATGAAACTTTTGCTAATTTGGTAACAAATCACATAGGCCTGCTTGCACATGGGACTTTATCACAATAAATACTTGATTCTCAATCTTAGAAGTAAAGGACGAAATACATTACCAAAAAGGATTTTCTGATAGTTAATTATTAATCGTATACAATGATGAGAGGAATCAACCATGTGCTTTCTAGCAGCAGAATATGCAATTCCAGATAATCTAATCTGAATTTGAATGAAGACTGTAGATGGTGAAAGAAAACTACATGCAAAGTTCTTTTCGCGTTCTCTATGATTTAGCTGAACTGTGCAGCTGCATATGAAGACTTAGATCGCCCTAGAGGGGGGGTGAATAGGGTGATTGCAGAAATAAATTCAAAGCTGAATTCAAAATGCAGAATTTAAATGGAGACAATGCACAAGGATATTTTAACGAGGTTGGGCCTCAATCAGGCTTAATCCCCGCCTAGAGTTATCCAACTCTAGGATTCAACGCTCTACTTTTCTTATTAAGATGAACCTTCACACTTTCTTTCAGAGCACCACACTCTAAAGATCCCAACAACCTAAACCAACCACTGATTTAAGCTTGGGAGGAGTTGTGACCTCACACCAACTCTTTCGTTCACTCCTTAATAAGAATTTCTCAAGATCTCTCAAGACTTTTGATTACAATTTAATTCTCAGTATAACGCAATTCTTTTGATCTCAATACAAAGCTCAGTATGATAACATAGTGTATGTCTCAATGCTCTTTTTCACTTCCTTGGCTTCTTCTCTTCTTCCTTCAGCCCCTATTTATAGGATTGAGTAGCCATATGCTGATTTGTCCAAGAAGGAAGTTATCTCCATATCATATTTGATTTTGATCTTGTGATCTTCTCCAATAAGAAAGTATTTGCTTACAATCTCTTCTCTTGCCTTTTGAACATGTAAAACTCTTGGCAACAAAATATATTATCAATAAAATCATGCAATATAATCTTTATGAGATCAAATTTAAAAAAACAAATTTGATATTGCAAGAATATTAATAATATTGCTAGAATATTGAAATAAGGGCAATATCATTTTGTCATGGCTAGAATTAAGGATATTTAATCAAGTAAAATCCTTTTAATTAATATTTGCCTAGCATAATAATATCTTGCCTTTAATCATATTTGCATACAATCTTTCTAATCACATAAATTAAATATGCACACAATCTTCGATAGTATTCAAGAAAATAATTATGATATGCATATAATCTTTCATATTTTCTTTATAATTTTTATTATGATTCTACTACTATATATTGCTTCTCTTTTCATGTGTTATACCTTTTGAATGCAACAACTTAATTTCTAATTTTGTGTTTCATCAAAATATTTGTAATTACTAAATAAGTCAACAATCTCCCCCTTTTTGATGAAAGACAAAATTGGCAAATGTTATTGATCATGTTATATGCGATGCGTATTTGCAATTTATAAAACGTAAATATTTGCATGGAAGTAGCAACATCATAATTTATCATAGGTTTTATTAGCATCATAGATTTAGGATAAGAGTAACATAACTACCCTAATTTCTCCCCCTCTTTCATCAAAAAGAAGGAAACAACGAACTTTAGAAAATGTGTGAGCAAATCAACAGGGCGGAGGCCGGTGGTCGGGTTGAGGAGTGGAGTGAAGATGTTGGTTGCTGGAGGATGGTGGGCTGGGACGGTCGACGGCGAGAGCGCGAAAAACAGGGCAGAAGAAGCAGAGGCGTCTGGTTCAGAGAAAAGCGTCGAGAAGATGAAGAAAAGGCGATAACTTGCGCTAAGGTGTTAGTCGGCCTGCATATTTACAGAGAGTTTTTGACAGTGAAGTGTTGATGAAGAGGTAATGCCTTGTTTGACTTTTGTGGGGGATTTGACGGCGACAGTGGAAAGCTGGGTTCCCTTTTTTTTGGTTTTTTGTGTGTTTGTGGTTATTGTGTGAGAAGAGTGTCTTGGTGGGAGAAGAGGGCCTATGAAAAAAAATAAATTGTCAAGAAATGACTGAAAGGGATTAAAATAAATCCTGTTGACTTTTGATAGAAGAAAAATGATGAAGGAATTTTCTCCTATCCAATGTGCTCAAGTTGTTGTGTACTAAAGTCTCCTCAAGGTATTGAAATAAAATTTTCATGCCGAGGCAATGGAACCCAGGGTCAGATTGACGTACCTTATAGAAGATTCAATATTACCGATAATAATCTTGCAGGAATCGATAAAGCCAAAGGGAGAAAAGATGTACAAGTAATTGATCCCTCGATATGCTTGGTTCGAGAATGTTGAATTGGATTTTTTGTGATATTAATAGCACTGGCATTATCGCATTTAATTGGAACTTCTTTGAGATTGATGCCAAAATCTCGTAATTGCTGTATTATCCAAAGTAATTGTGCACAACAAACGCCAGCAGCGATATACTCTGCTTCTGCCGTTGAAAGTGTGACAGAATTTTGTTTTTTGGAATGCCATGAGACTAGGCTTGTCCCAAGAAACTGACAAGTGCCTGATGTACTTTTTCTATCGACTTTATATCCTGCATAGTCTGCATCAGTATATCCCACTAAAGAAAATTCTCCCCTCGAGGGTACCATAGTCCTAGATTTTTAGTTCCGACCAGGTATCTGAAGATCCTTTTCACACAAGTTAGATGAAATTCTTTAGGAGAGGCCTGAAATCGAGCGCATAAGCAGACACTAAACATAATATCAGGACGACTAGCAGTAAGATACAATAGTGATCCAATCATGCCTCGATAGACCTTCTCACTAACTGGTTTGCCATCTTGGTCAAGGTCTAATTTTTCATTTGTAGCCATAGGAGTTTTAGCATGTTTGGCTTGATCCATTCCGTATTTCTTTAGGAGTTCATTAATGTATTTGCTTTGATTAATGAATATATCATCTTGGCATTGTTTAATTTGAAGGCCCAAGAAAAAGGTTAATTCACCCATCATACTAAATTCGAATTCGTTGCTCATAAGATTGGAAAATTCTTCACATAGAGAGGTGTTTGTAGCTCCAAAAAGTATGTCATCTACATAAATTTGGATGACCATAAAATTATCTCCTTTTGTCTTGGTGAATAATGTTTTATCGATAAGTCCTCTCGTAAAACCATGGTCTAAGAGAAATTTACTTAATCGCTCATACCAGGCTCGGGGAGCTTGTTTTAGACCATACAAAGCTTTTTGTAGTTTATAGACATGATTTGGAAAGTCGGAATTTTCAAAACCAGGAGGTTGTTCTACGAAGACTTTTTCTTGCAAGTAGCCATTTAGGAAGGCACATTTTACATCCATTTGATAGAGTTTTATGTTCATGTATGAAGCAAAAGCTAATAGTATTCGTATGGCCTCTAGTCAGGCAACAGGGGCAAAGGTTTCATCAAAATCAATACCTTCCTCTTGATTATATCCTTTAGCAACTAATCTTGCTTTATTTCTTATAACATTCCCGGCTTCATCTAATTTATTTTTAAAGACCCATTTTGTTCCTATGACCGGATGGTTACTTAGTCTTGTCATGAGTGTCCAGACTTGGTTTCGATCAAATTGATTTAACTCTTCTTGCATGGCATTAATCCAATTTGAATCACTAAGTGCTTCTAGATGATTTCTTGGTTCTATGTGTGATACAAAAGAAAAGAAAGCACAGAAATTATGCAAGGATGACCGAGTTCTTACCCCAGTGGATATATCTGTTAAGAGGTTATCCATTGGGTGAAATGACTTATATTTAAAAATCCTTTGAGTTACCTCATGGCGTGGTGCTTCAGGTGTAGAAATTTCTTTGTTTGTAGGTTCCTTTTCGTCTTGAGATAGAGTGTCATCTTGTGGATCAGTATTGAGAGGTACCTCTAGTAATTGCTGATCACCAGGATTTACTTCCTTTGGTGTCTCTTCTTCATCATCACTGTGCTTGTTCAAGCTAAGGGTCTGTCCTATGGAATCACTTAGCACACCGTCATTTGATTCATCAAAAATCACATGAATGCTTTATTCAATGCTTTTAGTGCGTTTGTTATAAATTCTGTATGCCTTACTATGCATAGAGTATCCTACAAAAATTCCTTCGTCACTTCTGGCATCAAGTTTTCCTAGATTATTTTTACCATTGTTGTGAACAAAACATTTACATCCAAATGGTCGAAAGTAAGAAATATTAGGTTTATTTCCTTTAAATAATTCATAAGGAGTTCTTTTCAAGATTGGTCTAATTAAACATCGATTTAGGACATAATTAGCAGTATTTACAGCTTCGGCCTAAAAACTTTGAGAGACATTGCTCTCGCACATCATGGTTCGAGCCATATCTTCTAAAGTACGATTTTTTCTTTCAACTACACCATTTTGTTGAGGTGTGCGTGGAGCCGAAAAATTGCGAGCAATTCCATAATTACTACAGAATTCAGTAAACTCTTTTTGATCAAATTCTCTACCATGGTCGCTTCTTATGAACACAATTGGTGAATTTCTGTAAATTTGTAATTGTTTACAGAGTTTAGAAAATTCTTTAAAAGCTTCATTCTTTTCCTTTAAAAAAGAGACCCATGTGAAGCGGGAATAGTCATCAACAATCACAAGAATGTACTTACTACGTCCTAAACTTTGTATAGATATAGGCCCACATAAGTCCATGTGAAGCAGTTCTAATGGTCTGGATGTGCTGATATTATTTTTAGGTTTAAAGCTACTACGTACTTGTTTTCCTTTAGCACAAGCATCACATAAATGGTCATATTCGAATTTGCATGCAGGAAGTCCTCGTACTAGTTCTTGTTTGGCTAATTTCTTAATAGTATGCATGCTTGCGTGTCCTAATCTACGATGCCACAGCCAATTATCCTCTACGCGAGTCACTTTAAAACAAGGTAGATTGTGTGAGGGGATATTATCAATGTCTATGGCATACACGTTTTCAATTCTAGGTCCACGGAGGGTAATTTTTTCAGATTTTTTATTTTTAACAATGCAGTTTGTTGAGTCAAATGTTACAAGGTTTCCCTTGTAACATAATTGAGATATGCTTAAAAGATTAAACTTCAAGCCATCGACAAGATAAACATTATCAATAGAGTTGGAAGGATCTTTACCAATTTTTCCAACACCGATTATTTTGCCTATACCTTTGTCTCCGAATGTAACGCTTCCACATTCTTTCCTTTTGACTTCAGTAAATAATGAGGCATTTCCACTCATGTGCCTTGAACATCCGCTATCAAGGTACCATAGATCTTTCCCGGATTTTAAGCACACCTACAAAACAGGAAATCAAACCCTTCTACTTCCTTTGGCTTTAAATCGAACTTCAAAACCATTGGTTACCAAGTTAGGGGGTCTTGTTCCCTTAGGAACCCATATTTGAACAATTCTAGTAGGTGGTTTCTCAAATGAGCGAGAATATATAGTATGTCTAATCTTGGGGTAGTAACTATATGTTTTTGCATCCTTTTCATGTGGAGTAGATTTGACAAAGAAGTTTTTATAGGTTTTCTTTTTGTTTGTATGGTTATAGCCAATTCCTTCTTTATTAAATGATGCTCTTTGGGTGCAAAGCAACTTATCCAAATTTTCTTGACCTTGTGTAAATTTTAGGATTATTTTGTGATCTTCATCACATTTGGCTTGTAACTCCTTATTTTTAGTTTCTAGGTTCCTAACTTTGGCTTGAAGGTTATTATTTGATTTTTCAAGAGCCATATTCTTTAGATTCAAATCTTGAACATTCTTTTTGAGACCTTTATATTTAGATAGATATTTTCGTTCAAGTTTGGCAAAACTAACTAAAGCGTTGATTAATTCTTCTTTAGAACAGTCATAGAGAGCCGATGTGTCTACCTCGTCGGTACTTTCGTACTCAAATCTTTCATCGTCCTTTGCCATGAGACATATGTTAGCGGTGTGCTCTTCATCGCTTTCACTTTCACTGGTGTCGCTATCACTCCAAGCTGCGATCATTGCTTTCTTACTATCTTTCTTCTTGAATCTTCGTGATTCTCCTTTCTTTTGGATTAGTTGACAGTCCTTGAGCAAGTGTCCTGGCATGCCACATCCATAACAAGAGCTAACGTTAGTATTGTCTTTATGAGTGAACTTACCTTTGGAGAATTTTTCATTTCTTTTTAATGAGGGCCCTTTTGAGTTGAGTCCTCGTTGATTAAATTTTTTCTTTAACCCCATTTTGTCGAGGCCTCGAACAATCAGTGAGAAGGCCTCATCATCATTTTCGTTGGCTTCTTCCTCCTCTGATGTGCAATCTTCTTGAATAGCTTTTAAGGCTATTCCTTTCTTTGAGCTTTCTCCATCATCTTCTTTGAGGTGAATCTCATGTGTCAAGAGTTTCCCCAGAAGATCATCTAGTTCCAACTTCTTGAGATCTTGAGCCTCCTCAATTGCGGTGACCTTCGGTCCCCACTTGCTCTTTGGAAGACATCGAAGGATCTTTCTCACCATTTCCTCGTTTGTATAGGTTTTCCCAAGTGACTTTAGATTATTTGTAATGTCCGTGAATCGTGTAAACATGTCTTTTATCGATTCATCTGTCTGCATTTTGAATAGTTCATATTGATGTATGAACATATTCATTTTAGTTTCACGTACTTGGCTTGTCCCTTCATATGTAACAATCAGCTTGTTCCAGATTTGCTTAGCTGTATCACAGGCAGAAATTCGGTTATATTCGTTAGCATCCAAACCACAATAAAGAATATGCTTAGCTCTAGAATTCTTTGTAAGTTTTTCCCAGTCAGCACTCGTATACTGATCTCTAGGTTTATCAATCATTTCACCCTTATTGTTTTTTACCTTAGGAACAATGTAAGGGTCATTGTTCACAATTTCCCACAATTCCATGTCAGTTGATTCAATAAAAATTTGCATCGCATTTTTCCAATAAGAAAAATTTGTTCCTTTAAATAGGGGAGGTCTAACAGTAGAGCGTCCTTCAATATTAACATCTCCTGATAAGGCCATGGTCATCACCCACTTGACTGTTAAGTCAAAAAGAAGTGTGGGACGGGCTCTGATACCAATTGAAGACTTAGATCGCCGTAGAGGGGGGTGAATAGGGTGATTGCAGAAATAAATTCAAAGCTGAATTCAAAATGCAGAATTTAAATGGAGACAATGCACAAGGATATTTTAACGAGGTTGGACCTCAATCAGGCTTAATCCCCGCCTAGAGTTATCCAACTCTAGGATTCAACGCTCTACTTTTCTTATTAAGATGAACCTTCACACTTTCTTTCAGAGCACCACACTCTAAAGATCTCAACAACCTAAACCAACCACTGATTTAAGCTTGGGAGGAGTTGTGACCTCACACCAACTCTTTCGTTCACTCCTTAATAAGAATTTCTCAAGATCTCTCAAGACTTTTGATTACAATTTAATTCTCAGTATAACGCAATTCTTTTGATCTCAATACAAAGCTCAGTATGATAACATAGTGTATGTCTCAATGCTCTTTTTCACTTCCTTGGCTTCTTCTCTTCTTCCTTCAGCCCCTATTTATAGGATTGAGTAGCCATATGCTGATTTGTCCAAGAAGGAAGTTATCTCCATATCATATTTGATTTTGATCTTGTGATCTTCTCCAATAAGAAAGTATTTGCTTGCAATCTCTTCTCTTGCCTTTTGAACATGTAAAACTCTTGGCAACAAAATATATTATCAATAAAATCATGCAATATAATCTTTATGAGATCAAATTTAAAAAAACAAATTTGATATTGCAAGAATATTAATAATATTGCTAGAATATTGAAATAAGGGCAATATCATTTTGTCATGGCTAGAATTAAGGATATTTAATCAAGTAAAATCCTTTTAATTAATATTTGCCTAGCATAATAATATCTTGCCTTTAATCATATTTGCATACAATCTTTCTAATCACATAAATTAAATATGCACACAATCTTCGATAGTATTCAAGAAAATAATTATGATATGCATATAATCTTTCATATTTTCTTTATAATTTTTATTATGATTCTACTACTATATATTGCTTCTCTTTTCATGTGTTATACCTTTTGAACGCAACAACTTAATTTCTAATTTTGTGTTTCATGAAAATATTTGTAATTACTAAATAAGTCAACAGCATATATATGATATTGATAGTTCTTTCCGGACAATCTTATCATGCATTGATATGACTTCTTTTCCTTTCCTTTTATTTTCCTTAAGCTATTTTCTTTTGGCCTCATTCAATCAAATTCACTAAACCAATATAAATGCCAAAGATGTGCTGGGGATTGGGGAATTATATCATTCAAGATTTTGGGCGTGCATTTGGACATTGTTGTCCTAAGGACCGAGTTGAGTAAATTTTGTCGAACCTTTTGCTTATGTTAGGATGATTGCACCGAGCTAAATTAAGCTAATTCAAATAATTCGACAAGTTTCAAATTTATACTTCACATAGGTTACAGAGTCAAGTAGAAAAACCTTGTTTTATCTTGACTTACTTCTTAATTAAGGTTGCGTCAAATCAAGTGACCAATCATCTAAGCTTGACAATGGACCAATCATCCGAGTTTGACTTAGGCTGTATTCGGTGCTGACCATGACTCTCCTATATTTACACGTTACACACGTGCATGCAATGTTTCAGCCCTGTGCGGCTTATCAATAATCGGAAAACACATTCAAGACCATAATTAAGCTGCTGAAATTGCTTAGAGACTTGTGCTCTAGCTAATTAGCAAGAACAAATGGCGGGGTACTTTTGCAACTTAGACTACCTATTTTGGTCTAGTATTTGTAATCAATTATAGTGTTGGGGGATATGTTATATAATCAAAGAATTATTGAAACTTTATTACCTGTGGATCTATGTTTTACATTTTAATAAAAGAAGTTCCTCACGTTCTAAAAATAATGAAGTACTACCTTGAGATTATAATAAATTCTACTTTTAACAGTTTACTACCCTGGAGTTAGCATACTAAATTGTTAAAGTTAAGATCTGAGGTAATTACTGGACCTTCAATAAAAATTTTCAATCTCAGCTCGCACTTGAGAACTATTGCAATCAAGTTTAATATGCATATAGATTTTATAATTATATAGTCAAGCATTAAGAAAACAATATATAATACAATTTGAATTAATATAATAATTGAAAGCAAGATGGTACCATGGATATCAGCTTGATTTTCTAAACAAAATCATTCATTCGGAAAGCCTTGTAGTTAATACATACATCACTTAGAACATACTGCACGGCAATATGGCAATGGAATTGGATGAAGGTTACTTAGCTAGGCACCTTATTCATCAATATGAAATACAATGGTAAATAGATCTCAACTCGACATGACACCCTTGTGGAAAAATAAATTGCAGACATGACAACTAAGATTGTAGTGAGGAAATGGCTGATAATTTAGGCACATTGGAAGGCATAGGGTACGTTCTTGCCACAATAGTTAAGCAGCAAGCTCAAAGAGAGGGGAATATCAAGGTGAATTCCCAAGATATTAGCCTTAATAGCAGTGCAAAGACACACAGCAGCCTCAAGATCGGCTAGTCCTTCGATGAGAGAGCAACAAGGGGTCTTTGGTGGGGTACCAATAACGATGTTGAGCAAGTTACCCAACACATTGGCACATACCCCCAACTTTAGGGCATCCCTAGGGCACTTGCCATAAGATGGCACCGGTGTCGTTGGTGTTGATGGTGTTGATGGACCACCACCATGGTGGCCACCCGATGGGGGTGGTGGGCACGGAACGTAGGTGGAGCTCACCAAAGTGAAGAACACAAGGTTGAGGCAAAGGAGGAGGGACTTGGATGCCAAAGTCTTGGAAGCCATCTTAGGGGAACAAGCTAGCTAGGTAGCTAAAAAGAGCTAGATACAATGGCTAGTGATTGAAGGGATTGTGGTGAGAAATGAAGAAGTGGGCTTAGGATTTTATAGCTAAAGATTGTGATAATTTTAGGAATAAATAATATTTAGAAAATAATTAAGACTTTTTTCCCCTTATTGCAATGGTGACCCATGTGAGATCAGAAGGTTCAATCGATTCAAATTAAGAAGAACAAGCTGGATCATCAAATGTCTTTATTCCCATTATTATTTAGTTTAGTTGTCATTTTGTCTTCCTCCTCCACATGTACACAAAATTATAAGGGCCTCAAATTTCCACTAGTGTACACTAACAGCTTAGAAGAGTGTAGTTTTATAGCTAATCTTGGAAGTACATATGACTATTCTTTCTGCAATAAAAAGAATACAGATCAATATGTAGACAATATGTACAATAATTAGTTAAAGTGTTAGATCTATTCCGTATTTGGCTATTTGATTCATAATTCAGTATCATGAAAAAATGATAAAGCTCAACTAAGCTAAGCTAAGCTGCCAAGTATATAGAATTGTGGCGTAATGAGTCTATTCATACAAGAACAGCAACAACAACAATAATAATTCTGGTTAGTGTAAATGAGGAATAAATGTCGATCTTTATGATCTCGATCCTTGTTGATATATTCGAACCAATATCTATGATAATGACTCTCGGTCATTTTGATTAGAACTGAAAATAATTGACAACAACGTCCAATCTGAACTACTCTAAACTCAAAGAAATTGTCTTTTGTCTTAAATTTTTCCCTTTCACAAAGTAAGATTGAATTTATTTAGATGTGAACAAAGGTGGAGAATAGTCTACTCCATCTTGTTTACAAATATACATTATTATAGTAAAAAATTATTCAGTAAACATTCATCATAGGCATGAAGTCAAGCAACAGAATTAGGTACAAAAACAAACATTGGACAAGTTGAGCTTATTCGGTGTTAAGTTCACATTAATTTATGGTATTACCTGAAATAATGGGACTTTAATTTCTTAATTTTTTCTTAATTTATTAAGGTCATCCCCCCCCCCCCCCGGGAACAAAAAAGAAAGGGGAAAAAATTAAAGTATGAAACGTCAAAATCCTTTACCTTGTGCCTGTGATATAGCAGTGCCTTATACAACAAGGTAATTAAAGTGAGCAAATGAAGATATTGGTAGGGGGAAATCTCACTGAATTGGGAACAAGTTGAATGCAAAGTGCTTATATTGTAGGGTTAAGCCCAGCAAGTACACATGAATGAAAATTGATAGTTTTTAGAAGGTTACACTCTATTATTACAAGACGACGTTCCAAACAGTCCAAAATGTTCAAGTACGTTTGCGAAGCTGCTCTACCTAAAAAGTAGATGCGTACGCCAAAAACGGAACAAAATTTTGTGATCGTAATTTGATGTTATATATCATCTGTAGATCATATTGAACTTTCAATACTTATGTAATGGGACTACTTTTTTCCAACTTTAATTTCAAAAGAGTTTTTGTGGGTGCATATTAATTCAAATGAAAAACCTCTCTAAATTGATGCTGCAAAAAAAAAAAAAATGAATTCTAATCATGCTTATATAGTTATATTATCCGCCTTCGCGCCTTTTTTATAAAAAATATATATCAAAAAAATATTCAAGAGTACATATGTGTTGGTCACGGTTTTTACTGTGAAATATCCTACAAGTTTTATTCATTGATTACATATTTTTGGCATCGATAATCATGGCTAAAAATACGAGTAACTTAATTAATAGCTAGTAGAACTAATTTTACTAGAACCAAAAAAGTATTTCTGTATGCAAGGCCAAATAGTAATTTTAGTCAAAAGTTATATTGGATATTTATTTTCACATGGCGCACGAGTTTAAAATAAATGTCAACCTAAAATGAAGGAGGAAAGGAGGGATATTAGTGTACCCACTAGTGACAGGAGAATCCGTCGTCGTGGCTGCTAATCGTCAAATACAATGAATTACTTCCAAAATCCAACCAAACAATCCCTTAAAATCGCCTGGGACCTTTGAGTGATTTGATTGGTTCATGTGTGAAAATGGTAACTAGAGAAATCTCACCAACTAATCGATAGGGGAACCGCCGAAAGCTGTTTTAGTGGTCTAAAGCTTCTTTTTCTTGAATAAGATATTGGATTTGAGTCTTGTGAATAAATAAGATTATATGTACTAGGGGGGCTTTACTCCTTATGAATAGGTCATTGACTCGACTTTAATTATAGAGGATTACGATCGATCATCACCTAAATGAACGCTTTGTTAGTGCATCCTTTTTTTCTCCTTTTTTCAATAGTCAACGCGTTAGAACACTTCATAGAAATACGATAAATAAATAAATCTCAAGCAAATTCGTGAAAAGATACCATTTCACGTATACTCTTTTTCCACCAACACAAGTCGGTTGAACGAATTTGGCACTTGCTACATTCCTTTTGTTAGGAAATTAGAGCGATAATAATAGCGGAAGCGATAGGATGAAACAGATATTCAGAAATTCAAACCAGAATAACAGGAACAAAACAGCGACACACAAGATTTACGTGGAAACCCAAAACGGGAGAAAACCACGGGCGGCAACACCGGCACAAAAACCACTATCATATGAGTTAGTACAGAACGATCTCATTCCCAATACAGAGATCAACAACAAGAGAGACACAAATCTCAAACACCCAAGAAAGAGATCAATTACAACGAAAATCTCTCAATTCTAACTCCCAACAAAAAGTGGAATAGAAAAGGGAATTGCCCACAGGCACTCCCAAGTTGCACCGCATCAAACAAGGTTAAACAACCTAGTATTTATAAGGAAGCCCCACAGGTACCAAGGGTTCAATCCTAGCCGCAAACATATGTCTTGGCCACCAACCATCAACTTTCCAAAAAAGGAAAAATCTTCAACCCAAAGTATGGAAATAATATAATTTCCATAATACAAAAGATCTCAAACACACAACATGATCTTGGATGCCAAGAAATAATCTCACAAAAGGAAATAACTTTATTTATTTCCAAAGCCGGCAAAGGAATTTGGGACAAATCCCAACAAACTCCACCTTGGACCAAATTCCTCATCCGTCAACGATCCTCGCCTCTTCTTTTGGTCTGCTGCCCATTGTTCGTCAGTTATCTTCTCGGGTTTTACGTGAGGTCCCTTCAGAACCTTCTACAACCCGTGCTGAATGAAAACTGCTCTCATCTGCACCTTCCAGAGATTAAAACTAATCTCCCCATCGAATTTCTGAATATCTACCCTCATGATAGAAGACATCCTATAACCAGAGCTCTGATACCACTTGTTAGGAAATTAGAGCGGTAATAATAGCGGAAGCGGTAGGATAAAACAAATATTCAGAAATTCAAACCGGAATAACAAACAACAGAACAATAGGAAGAGAACAAGAACACAGGAATTTAACGTGGAAACCCAAAACGGGAGAAAACCACGGGCGGCAACACCGACACAAAATCCACTATCATATGAGTTAGTACAGAACGATCTCATTCCTAATACAGAGATCAACAACAAGAGAGACACAGATCTCAAACACCCAAGAAAGAGATCAATTACAACGAAAATCTCTCAATACTAACTCCCAACAAAAAGTGCAATAGAAAAGGGAATTGCCCACAGGCACTCCCAAGTTGCATCGCATCAAACAAGGTTAAACAACCTAGTATTTATAGGGAAGCCCCACAGGTTCCAAGGGTTCAATCCTAGCCGCAAACATATGTCTTGGCCACCAACCATCAACTTTCCAAAAAAGGAAAAATCTTCAACCCAAAGTATGGAAATAATATAATTTCCATAATACAGAAGATCTTAAACACACAACATGATCTTGGATGCCAAGAAATAATCTCACAAAAGGAAATAACTTTATTTATTTCCAAAACCGGCAAAGAAATTTGGGACAAATCCCAACACCTTTTAAGTAAGGTCTCGATTTCGAGTCTTGTAAATGAATAAAATGTATAATATGTAAGAGTTTTACTCCCTTCTGAGCCAATAATAATTCGACTGTAGCAAACGAAGTCTCAAAGACACCCCCCAAAAACCCCCTTTTCCCGAAGTTGGGATAATTTAGAGTTCTTTGCTCTTGGTGCTTCAAGCGTAGACAAATACACGCATGACATGACACTGAGTTCGCAAAATCCATGGAACGAGAAAGATTTGATCATTTAGTTTTAATTAAATGCCTGGAGGAATAAGAGTGACGATGACAACGTCTGATCATGAGATATGATTGACGTCAATACGCTTATATAGATCCCGAAGTTACATAAGGAACTGCGCTAGAAATTGAAAGAGACATCAATCACAAGTTTTTGACGTTAATACGTTTATATAGATCCCAAAGATACATAAGGAACCGCGCTAGAAATTAAAAGAGACATCAATCACAAGTTTTTGAAGGTTTCTTAAATCTTCAAAATCAATTTGTAAAGGAGCTCCAGAAGACAACCATCGACCTCAATCTAGGGTACATGCATGAAGAACCTGCAGACAAGAGAGAGATCAATTTAAGCAATATATGCATGCAAATTGGCGTACTGCCCTCCATTGTTGAATTTCACCATACATCAATTCTTCATCATTAGCTGGCTGCCTATTATTGTTTAAGCTGTTAAGCACTGGATTCAAAGTGTGTAGTGCATTCAAAATCGTTCAAGATGTACATGTACATTAGGGCCGTAGCCAAAGCGTGTACAGAAGGGGTTATGAACTAGGTTGAATAATTTGCGGTGACATTTTTAACACATTATAACCGAGTAATAACACGTGGGCAAAAGGTCAAGAGGGTCGTGTACTCCCCCAGTCCACTCTATGTTTTGCCACTAATACACATGAAGATTATACAACTACACACATCATTCTTCATTTCGTAGCTAAAGTAGCTGACACCGCAAAATTGGTTCTTGTTATATATCTGAACATGAACTCTTATACGTAATTTGACATCATGAATTATGAATAATAGTAATAGGAGCTGATCCAATAATGGCGAAATGTCCAGATATAGGTTTAGACGTAGTAAATATTCAAAATGAAAAAGAATCGGTTTCTATTTTTTTAAAAAAAAAAAAATCTAAGTCTATAATCTATCTAGGTCTTCCCAATCAAATTCTAGAAAGAAAATTAACCAATACTAATGATGGAAATGAGGTTGTAATTTGGCTGTTTCGATCAAAAATATCAAAATATTCCCCTTAACTTGTGCATTGCAACGTTTGACTCGTATCAAGTGTGGCAGCCGCATTCACACTTCACTCCTTTGTGACATTGGCCCCCTCGGTGAGGTTAATGGTCATCCACCCAAATTTCCTTTTCTATTTTTGTTTTTTTCTTTGCCTTATCATGGGAAAAGATAGAACACTAGGAATCAACTATGAATTGTGCATGTCTACCGACAGCGAAAATTTTAAAACAAGCATCTTTTTACTTCTTGTGTCAACTTGATTTAACATGTATGGATGACATTGAAGCTGAGTTTTATACTCTCAATTAAGTAGTTGAAGTCATCATTACGGCGTATATCTTTTTCGAGAAAACTCTCGTGTTCCTAAGATTTTAGGTGGGCTTAGATGTGTCAAACCGAACTTACTCATCCTCCTTATGTTTTAAAAGCTTATTGAATTGATTCCTAAATAGGGGTTCAATGAATCATAGGTACCGTTAATATAAAAAAATATATAATTGGAAGAAATTCTGATGTTTTAAAATTTGTAAACCGGCTCAAGAAGTCACTATTTTGGAGGAGTATTTTGTTTTGATTTCACCCCTTAAAGGGTAATTCTTTATTATACAAGAAACATCCTTTTTTTATTTTTTTTTTTTTGGGTTACGAATGGAGGCGGTCTCCCGAAAATTAATAAAGAGAAGTTGCTCAAACGTGCGCATGGTGTGGACTTATTTTTGGGCCGCCTTTGAAAATGGATTCGGTGCTGAAAATGAAGCCCAATTACTACAGTGTTGGATTGGGCCGTCGGGTAATGATAGTGAGATACTGTGAAATACGGACGTAATATCAGTGTTTGATACCAGATTAGTTTTTTTTTCCCCATCAATCTCATTGAATAATAAGTTCAAAGAATAAAATTATCCCCTTTTTTGCAGACCGCACACATTTTAATAGTAAAACAGCGTTGTTTTTCTCGATAATTTAGCTATTTTATCTTCAAGATTTTAACTTGGTCACCCAATTATGTGCATAATTTTCAGTTCTACAGGCAAGCAAAGTTATGAGATCATCAAGCATTAGTTACCAAAACATTTATATTATTATGGTTTCATTTTACTTAACCATCCAAGTAAACAGTGTCATAAACTTGACAATTCTCTCCACTAGGAGAGATTATTACAATAAACATAACTAGAACACATTCTATATAGAACAAGAGCATGAATGAGTGAGTCCTCAAGGGCAGGTGAAACCAGGTGGGATCTTACAGCCACATTCATTGAGAAGCAAGCTTAGAGACAGAGGCACATTAAGGTGGAGGCCCAGGACATTTGCCCTGAGAGCGGTGCAAAGGCAGACAGCGGCATCAAGATCAGCAAGACCTCGAAGAAGACTACAACAAGGTTGCTTTGGAGGAGTTCCAATTCGAGCCCCAACTAACCCATTGAGCAAGTCAGCACATACCCTTAGCTTAAGAGCATCAATGGGGCACCTTGGAACAGGGTTGGCAGGGTTTGTCGCGGAAATGAGAGGGAAGAAGGTTAGATTCAGAACGACAAAGAGGGCAAGGACCGCAATGGCAGTCCTGGAGGCCATTTTTTCAAGGGCGATGACTCAGTTAATCTAAGCTAGTGCATACAATGAGAGAGGGTTTTGGAGATGATGGTGAGTAAAATTGAGAGAGCAGGGGGGGGATTTTATAGGCTCTGTTTGGTGGCTACTTTCATGGCAATTAATATTTTAAAAGATGAATAATACTTAGTTTGTTGAATTCGGTATGGTCACGGGAGTTTGTAGCAATCCCAGACTTCATGCAAACGGTTTGACTTTGAAGTTCTTTCTTAATTCTATGAGCCTTGCAGTGACCTTTACAAAAGGAATTCTTGTATTTTAAATTTTTAATCACTACTTTATATCATCCTCTTAGGCAGATAGGAGAACTGTATATTCGAAAGATTTCTTTACTAGATTATATAGTGATATGCCTTAAAATGAATGTTTCTCCAGAAGGCTTGTTCATTAGAGCCTATAGCAGTGCTCATTAATTTTTATCTTGGTAAGTATTGCTATATGTCATACTAAGCAAACATTTCGTAAAACTCTAAATCTCTGAATGTATAGTTTCATTCGAATCGAGAGTAGATATCATATATATATATATATATATATATATATATATATATATATATATATATATATATATATATATATATATATATATATATATATATATATATATATATATATATATATATTCTAATCAGCAAATATATATTCCAAGTTTATATTTTTATGTTCACTCGAAAGTATGATACAACATTTTGCTGGTTATTTTACGTGAAGTTGATTTTTTTAAAAAAATGAAGGCAATAATTGAGTCTACTAATTCGGCTTCTACGTGGCACTGCGCAGGAAGAGTGCATGCATACCAAGCATGTTAACCATATTGCCATGTAACCAATCATCTAAATTCTAAATCAATTCTCTTGCCACCAAAAATGGATACACTTTGGACCTTTGGTGTTTTAATTTATACTCCCCATGCTTGACCTTTTTAAGGGACTTGCCAATTTTTCCACTTAATTATTCGACCTCTCATTAATTGAATTTTAAAAAAAGTTTTCAAACCGTCTAACTTTAGCATGAAGGAAGACGATCAGCCCACATATGATCCAACAATCTTGCCATTAATAAATTAATCCTCAAACTTATCCTTTATCATTGACCACTTCATTTCCTTTTCTCCTCATATGCTTCGTAGTTGTCCAGATTTCCAATGGATGGAGAATTTGCTTGTCAAAATTCTTCCAAACTATGGTACACAAGCTATATATAGAGCAAGTTCGCGCTATAACTTTGAGCTTATGTAACGATCGCGTCCTGTTCATAACAAAAAGAGTAATCATCGCACCAAGCACGAGAAAAAACAAACATAACAGTTTCAATCAATGCAACAAAATTAGAATAAAGTTGATCTCATTTTAAGCAGATGTACACCGAGCTCCGCCCTCAAATTATCATATGGATTAACCTTTGGTGTCTGTCCAACACAAATGTGAGCATTGTCATCAATTAGGCTAGAAACAGATCAAATCAATAGCTCAAAGGTGTAGCATGCTGCATGATGCAAGTAAGAGGTTTCCCTCGGAGCAGTAACATTGCCAAAGCAAACAAGTGACCTGCAAACTCTACAAATCCTAAGCCCTATCAAATTCAGACTGCTTCTATCACCTAAACCCTTCGCAAAGAGGAAAAGATACATTGCAATTCAGGTCTGCATCCATCTCATAAACAATAAGAAAATATACTGTCATGAGGAATCCTTTATGTTAATAAGAAGAGCGTACACCAACCCCTTCCCCAACTGAAGGAGTTGCCAAAGTGCATTGTGAAATTGAAGAAACCATTCAAGTGAACTCCAACCACAAAAATCAAGGGGCTCTTTTCAGAAAAGCACGCATGCAATATAGAGAGATTCAGTCACTATAAAAAGAGACCAACAAGTAGCCACTTCTTTAGAGGCTCTCAGTTGGCAAGAGAAGACTACATGCATTCAGAGGCCTACAAAGGCAACCATTTCACAACCCAAATTGCACTTCAAGAAACAGATGTTTTCAGCAGGAAGCGTAACACAATAGGATAAGTAATGGCTAGTTGGAGGGCTGAAAATTTCAGTCTCAAGCCTTCACAGAGAATGCTAAAGACCATGCCTTTAATTAGTAAGAGAGATGGCAAAGAAGCAAAAGATGATGCACGCGACTATCATTTTCATGATGACGACATTGATAAGGGCATATGTATCTAGGCTCATTAGTCAATACCAGCGTTACTGTGTAAGAGCCGAAATTATCAAGATTACTTTGCCCCCGTTCACGGCATAGTCAAGCAGTTCTCGCAATTCAGCAACAAGAATTAAGTCCAACATCTTTCTTGGTCAATTCAAAATTGCAACTATATGCAGACTTCATGAAGCATTAGAGACACACTCATTTTTGAAGACCAAACTTTCATCTTTTCAGAGTGCCTAATTTGGGAGTTCTTAGTGGAATGGTATATAGGCTGACAGAATCCTAAACAACACTACGTACAATAATGTGGGTTCTGCTTTCGCAAGTCTATGCTGCATGGATGCTTGATCTCAATATGGCATGCTACCATACCAGGATACTTGAATTTTCCAAAATTTCCAGAAACATGATTCATCTAACGAAAATCCAGTATTGTAGACGCTGATTTGCTCAGTCCTCCTGCCATTTCTCTCGCTGACTTGGACCTGTGAGCTCAAGTTTGGTTTGTAGTTGTTAATGATCACTGGGCCCATCCAGACCTTGGGCCTGTCGATAACCATGGGCTGAAGTCTGATTTAAATGGAGCACTGAGATTAAATATGAAATGTATTATTTTTAAACAAATGAAAAAGAGAATCACTCACATAAAATAGCCTTCAAATTATCATATCATCATTTTTTGTTATAATATTGTGGGCATCATATGAAGAATAAACTAACAATGCATGAAGAATCAAAATCTCACCTTAGTGGCCTATTTTAATTGTGATAATTACATAATTATTATAATTATGGATAGCTGCTTCTAAAGGTAACCTTATCATCTAATATTTGATAAGAAAAATAGCATTCATCGTACCAACTCTATAATGAATTATTTAGCTTGATTTATGATATTAGACCTCTAGAGTATAGTATATTGGTGGATGGAGTTATTGTACTTAGGCTCTGTTCTCTTCGACTTATTTTTTTGAAGAATACGTTTAGATAAATTCAGTTTAGAATAAATTCAGTAAATAAATTCAGCAAATAAGTTCATAAATTTGTGCTTAATGATTCAAAATAAGTTCAACAAATAAGTTCAGATAAGTCCAATTCAAAATAAACTTAGACTAAAATAAGTCGAAGAGAACAAAACCTTAATTGTGAATATGACACATTTGCCCATTTACAACATCAACTAATGATGCCATGAAGCATCAAGCTTGTAGCTATTAGTTAACTTAACTGGCAATATCTTTAGAAGTTGTTACCAAATATATGAGTTCAAATTTTATTTTCATCAACATTTATACCTCGCTTTACACCAAAAAAAAAATTTTTTTAAAAAAACAAAGCATCAAGTTGGACCAACCACATATGTTTAACACGATCTTCATTTCGCAGTGCAAAATAAAGAAATGGCCCTTCTCTGATCAAAAGGAGGCGCCCCTTGTCAAAAATTCCACCAAACCGACACTATACAGCAAACCAGGGTAATATAATTAAGACTAATAGTTCCTGAAAAACAGTTGGCGATCAGTTACTCATCAAATCCTAACAAATACGATAATTAAAGTGGCCTCAATAAACACAGGTACTCTGTAGAACTAATCCAAAATTCGAAATCGAACTGAATGATTCGAATCTATATCCAATCCGACACTTGAAAGGGACAATTATATAACTAAACACCAAGCTGGGCTTGTACTTCAAGAATGGTCTTGGCACTCTCTCTGAGCCGCTCAGCCTCCTCATCAGTAATAGGCACATTGATGACCCCCAAAAGCCCACCTCTCCCAAGCTGTGCCGGCAGGCTCAAGAACACGTCCCCACCATCGATGTCGTGGAAACCTTTGGCTAGAACCGAGACCGGGTGGATCCTCCGCTGGTCCCGGAGGATGGACCGGGCTAGGTTGGCCACCGAGTAGCCGATGGCCCAGGAGGTGTAGCCCTTGAGCTTGATCACCTCGTAGGCGCAGTTGATCACCTCCTTGTGAATGTTCTCTAGAGTGGCCTTCTCATAGGGAATTTGGCGCTTCTCTAAGAAACTTAGGATGGGCACTCCTCCTATGCTTATGCTTGACCATAATGCCACCGAGCTGTCTCCATGCTCTCCTATTATGTATGCCTGCATGTTTGGTTACGTTTTGATCAGTAAGAAATGAACATAATCACCATGTACAAGTCACTTTCTTGATCACTTACTATCTCCAACAGCAACTCCCAATGTGGGTACTGTTTTTATGAGGTTTATATATCTAAATGTAAGCAACTTTGCCCTTACAAGTACTGGCACAAATGCACAATTATCACATATTATCTGACTATAAGACACTTCGCAAACTGGTTCATGCAGCGTAGATTTGGGAGGGATCAGTTTCATACAATTCATGTTCCAGTTGATAAATCTTGAGACAGGTAAATTTTATTTTAGGATCAAATCCGATCTTCCGATATTTAACGTCTCATACAATCAATGTCCATAAGATACAAAACGATAGTTGCCACCTAAGACTCGGACACAGCCTTCATCACTTCACATATCCGTGTTGATATGTATAGGAAGTCACTACTCTGAGACACTTTTAGGATGCTCTCAAATATAAAATTAAACTTCAATATTGACAAATATACTCTTCAATACTAAACCATGAAATAATAAACATCAAATATATGATTTGTCGATAAATACCACATTCTATTATTCACGGGACACATCATTTATCCTTTACTCACCCTCTTTTAGATGAGCCAATTCACAAGTCACAATCCTACTTATTGTACACTGCTTATCATGTTCGTGTCTCATCAGGAGAGGTCATGGATGGATAATGGACTCAATATTTACCTTTCACTCACCCTCTTTTAGATGAGCCAATTCACAAGTCACAATCCCACTTTTTTGGACCCTCCCCAAAAAAGTTTGAGCTAAGATTTAACTTTTGACAGTGGAGATTATTTAAGATGTAAAGGTTGATATAAACAGAATTTAAAGTAGAATATATGTAAAAATTTTCAATGAGAAAGAAAAGTTATGTATCGGTAACTAACCAGAGGAATTTTAAAATCATTTCTTACAAGTATCTGCCTTCGTTCTAATTGCGGCACCACACCAAACAATGCCAGTCTCATATCTACATGCCGTTCATCCAAATTTTAAAGTAGAAGTCTTATCAATGAAGAACATTGATCAAAATTTTGCATAAAGTGGTCAGCATTAAGGAAAGCAATTAAGCACTATTACCAAACCAAATTTAACTATGGATTAATAATGAATTTCATACGTACCTGAACATCCTGAGCATTGACATCAAGATGATCGGCGATCAAGAACCGAAACCTCGAAGAATCCAGATTCGTCCCGGACCCGATAACCCGATTGGACGGGAACCCGGACAACTTCCAGGCAACATAAGTCAAGATATCAACAGGGTTAGAAACGATGAGCAAAATAGCATCAGGGGAGTACTCAACAAGCGGAGGAATGATCTTCCTGAAGAGATTGACATTCCTGTGAAGAAGATTAAGCCTGGACTCGCCGGGATTCTGGCGGGCCCCGGCGGTGACGATGCAGAGATCGGAGGCGGCAGTGGCGGAGAAGTCGGTGGAGGCGGAGATGGTGGTGCGAGGGAGGAAGGCGGCGGCGTGTTGGAGGTCAAGCATCTCGCCGCGGAGCTTGTCAGGGAGGGCGTCGACGAGGGTTAGCTCGTCGGCGAGGTCTTGGGTTAGGATGGTCTGGGCGATCGCCATTCCGACGTTTCCGGTGCCGATGATGGAGATCTTTATTGTGTGCCGCTTCGTCGGCGATGGAGGGGCGGCGTCTTGGATTGGGGCGAAGAAGGATCCGGCTATGTCGAGGCCGATTAGGGAGCTCCCTGATGGGGTCTTTGGCATCGACATTTTTGAAGAGTTAAGCGTTGATGCGAATCAGATGCAAAGATCGATATAGATGGGATTTGAATGTAGGATGCCCCGGTAACAACTCTCTAGAGACGAGGAGAGAGGAGAATGAAGCTTGGTCTGGGTTTGATTTTGGGGTTTTTGTTTAGTCGTTGGGGTTAGTTAGCTTTATAGTTGGGGAGGGGGATGACGACGGTCCAAATCCAACTGAGGAAGACAGGGATTGATTTACCAATATCAAAACAACACTTGCTGAGGGATCCCCACTTTAGCTATTATCGTGGAGGAGGATCTCTGTTATGGGAAAGAGACATAATCTTACTTACAGTCCAGTTATTTATAAATTATTTAAGAATTTATCACCAACGGTGAAAAAAATATTTTAAAAAAATTATTAACTGTTAGAAGAATGAATGTAAAATTAGAGTTCTTCCTTTATTATAGAGGATTTAAATTCTGTTTTCTTCTGGTCTTTTTTTCAAAAAGACGTGTATAAAAGTTAATTAGGTAAAAAAATGAAAGAAAGTAAAAATGATTTCAAATAAGTTGAGAGATTTTATTAGAAATTGAAGTAAATTGAAAGGAAGTTAAAGAAGTTAATCTGAATGATTTGAGCTAATTAGTTAATGAATCAGTTTAAAGAACAGGTCCATAAATTGCTTGGGGGGGGGGGGGGGGGAATTGTCAAGGCTTTGATCTAGTAAAGAATCGATTTGCAGTGGGGAAGGAAGCTCTCATGATTTGATAAAGCTATTTATTTTCTTTTCTTGCGACTTATCAGAAGGTCAATTGGTCAAATCATGATGTAGTGGGGTAAATCATAAATGGTTGCACCAAAGGGAGAATGGAGAATGGAGAATGGAGATTGGTGAGAGGAAAAAATGAAACCTTGCCCAACGCGTTTGCCAGCTGATGACTTGTCAACCAAGAAAATTTAGGAACTCTCTATCATGGAAATCCAGTATTTATATTAATTCAACAGAGTCCAGAACCCTTGCTCAGAATAAATATATATATATATATATATATATATATATATATATATATGATTAGCACAACTTAAAAATTTATTGTTAAAATGTTATAAAGTTATTATTAGAAGCTATATATATAATGGAATGAAGGGGATTATTTATGTCCGAATTCGATTGGAGGAAAGAATTTGTACCTACTTTGAAGATGAAATGAAACTCATTTACTTTTTCTCATATATATATATATATATATATTGTAAGACGACTTCAGGTAATCCATTCAAATGGTGAAATCAATGGACTATGGTTAGTTAAAGACATTGTGCTTAATTGGGATGCAAACTATATCCTTTAAGATACATCAAATTGAATGATTGTCCAACATTAAAGAAGTGGTTTAGAGGAACTGGGAAAGTTGATTTACCTGTAATATAAATACATGAGTTTAAATTTCACTAGAAATATGATTTAGTTGTATATATATACACAATCATACATTCTCTCATCTAAAGTAATTTTTTGAAAGTACGAGCCTCCAATGGATGTGATTATTAATGCCCAAAAAAAAAGTAAAATGGAATAATTGTGCTGTAATTCCTGACACCTTAATGGGGGTATTTCAAGGTTAGATCTTAAGAGGTGAACAATAATAATTCATAAGGAGAAAAAAGCCCTACAAAAGTGGTACCTTTTCTACAGGGTAATACTTGATTAATACATCAAGTGTCTCCTTGCTTTGAAGCATAGCTTCGGGACGTTAAACGTATTTATATTACAAAACCATGTGCTAACTGCTAAACCAACCTAGTTGCCCAAACATATGAAATCCAGGGGTAGAAGCCAAGACTCCTTGGGTTTCCTCTCCTTCAGCCCTTCCCCTATGCTGATTAAGACAATCTTTTATACTTTCACAAGATACCTGTTCTTTTCGTGAATAAATTTCAAAATACCAATCTCAATTAATTTTAACCCACTTCAATCTACTTCAACCCATTTCTATTATTTTAACCAAGTTCAATTTATCACATAAAAAAATTCAACCCACTTCGACCTATTTCAGCCCACTTCAATTTACTTCAACCCACTTCAACCTATTTCACCCTTTTACCCACTCCAATTTACCCACGAAAAGAACAGGGCCAAAGTGTCTAAGTCTTCATGTGATTAAATTACATTCATTTGCATATATGAATACATAAATTACTATAGTACATTCTTTAGTTCTTGAACGAGAATTTTACAAGCATAATTTACACGGTCAATCTATCAGTTTTCTATTTTCAAATACATCATTTTTACTTTATTATTATACTTCATAATTCTTTTAAAGAGTTGATGTGATCTAAGAAATTTTATATCATCTACTTATATACATAAATGGAACTCCTTTTTTTTATTAACATCTTAAAAGATTTAACTTCTATCACTTAGGGCCTGGTCTATTTCGCGTTTTAGATATATAGATAGATGTAAGGAGATGTAAGAAGTTATAAGAAGATGTAATAAGCTGTAAGAAGATGTAAGGAGCTGTAAGGAGGTGTAACAAGCTGTAAGGAGCGATAAAGATGGATGTAAGGAGTTGTTGAATTGTTAAAGAGTTGTATAGTATAATTTGTTTTACAATGAACGTTTTGGATGAAAAATAATAATATTAAAATAATATACTTATTAAAAATAAACAATTAATTAAGTTAATTACACAATAATAAAATATATTAATCCCCATAAATTTGGTGAATAAAATTTCATCCAAGATTTTTTATATGAACATTAGTTTGATCGAATAAGCAAAGTATAACAAAAAAAAAAACTTTTTTGACAAAATTGAATACAACTCTTCAAACAAATTCCTATTTTAAGTAAATAATTTTAAATATAAATAAATATATGGTCATCTACAATAATATATATTTCATATCGAAACTCAAATATAATTTACGTCGCTATATTATGTTTTTATGTTTATGTAAATGTTGTGTTCATAAGATATTTATAAATTTTGTATATTGGTAGTATCATTAAAAAAATATACATATTTCTGTAACTAAAATAAATGAATGTTATAGAAAATCTATGAGATATAAGATGTATGAAGATGTAAGGAGATGTAAGAAGATGTAAGCATTATGTTAAGGATGTAAGATGCTGTAAGGAGATGTAAGAAGCTGTAAGGAGATGTAAACTCTTAGCTAAATCCTGAAAAACGCGAAATAGAACAGGTCCTTAGTTTTTCAACTTTTCAAAAATATATTAATGAGCATATGAATTAGTGATTATTTTCTTATTTCTTTGTATGACATTTCCTCCTCCTAACAAGGAAGAAGAAACTACAAAATACTTGAATTTGGAACTTATGGCTGATGAGTGTCCATTAACCCCAGTAATTAACCAGTGATGCTACAAGATACATGGATTCAAGGATTCTTTGCACTCCTGCATTTGTTTAATTTATACAATCACAAAAAAGGGGGGAAAAACAAGGATTATGGCCTTATGGGGCCCTTATCTCATTGACCATAGTCAGATTGAAAAGCTTTGGGCCTAGAAGTTATTGGGCTTGCTCTAAACAAAGGTCCAAAGAGTTCCCCCTATCGGCAACATCTTATGGATCATGTAACTTGGTTTGGACCAAGGGACTCTTCTATCATATATCTCTCCCTTGGATTGTTTTTGCTGCTTTTGCATTGTTGTCATTAACACTAATTACTGCTTCTCAATGCTTCTACGCAATTTTAGTGCTTAGAATTGATCTAACTCATTTGTTTACTGGAGAAGTTTGCTCCTTAGCAGACATCTAGATATATAACTACCTTTCAGACAAATGGGTTCACCACACACGTATGATGAGATACATACGCAAAATACCTAGATTCAACATATGCACCCTCTCTACAGTGAGTAATTCTACCTACACCCTTTACATCTAATTACATAAAATCAACGGCAACTCTTACTGTGCATCCCACTGTTGCAATGTTTGACGAGATCCAGATGTAGGTCGTGATACTCCAGCAAGCATTCACATTAGAAGACCTAATTACACAAATCATTTATGTGATAACAAATATTATAATCCATGTATCCGCTCTTTATAATATCAGTTGCTACATAAGCTTGCTAAGCAAGAACTTTGTGATTATTGTTAGCATTAAATGAGAGAAATCGAGGCCATCGGGATCCAATCTCCGTTGCCACAATTTGCGTATGGTTGGCCTTCTCCTCCTCGTTATGTCTCCAACAGACACTACAAAAACGCGCCTGTTTAGATACGAAATTAGATACGAAATTTAGCATTCGTTTCTGTCTTCAGTTTAGAAACGAAATTTAGAAACGAAAACAATTTCGTATCTAACAGAAACGCACAATTGAAACTAAAGACAAATCGCGTTTCTAATGGAAACTAAATGATAATTTTCGTATCAGATTTTCGTTTCTAAAAAAAATTTCAATTCCCAGCATCAATCTCCCCCCTCCCCCGCGACAATACCCAGTGCCGCGAAATGAAATCCCAGGCCCCGCGATTGCTTCCTCCTCCAAAACCCTAGCGTCGTGTGCTTTCGATTCCGGCAGAACATCGACTCCCGGCGCCGGTTGTCAAGTCGCCGGAGGGTTGGTGTCTGTTTCGAGCCCTCTGTTGGCGATTTCCGGGCAGACGGTACCCATTCAAGCCGAAACGAAGAAGCAGAGCCCACGCTTTTCTTCTTCATCAAGAACCCTGTCGGCGACGGTGGTGAGGATTCCGGCAGAACATCAGTTACAGAAGGCCGGTTTTCAGATCGCCGGTGAGTTTATACCTGTTTGTTGCTTTCTGTTAACACTTTTCTTCATCCTTATTCTGGGTTTTGGTTTTCGGATTTGGAAGGCTTTGAGGCGTTGCACGGCGAGTTGTCCGGCGATTGCAAGTTTATACCTATGAACAATTTTTGTCTGGGTCACCCATCAAATTTTGTCATCCTGTGTTTGTGGTTGGCTGTATTCAATTATACAAATAGTATACTTTGCTTTGAAGAGCCCCCCTATACTCTCCCTTTGCCTTGCAATCTCCTGTAAAGTTTGGCCCCGCCATTCACAATCCTCTTCACCTTGAGTCTTGATGCTGAGTCGGAGCTAGTTTTCAAGTATAGTTTATGGGTTTTTCAGAATCAGTCTCTCCACTTACAAGGTTAAGACTACCTATATTTGAAATATGTCTCTTCAAAACTTGCAAAGGTGAGATATACATCGGATGGTGGTGGTCAAGTCTTTGTTAACATGGTTCGAAAATTGGGTGGCGCTGAACCATTCACAGTTCACTCATGATCGCTTGCAATCATAAGATAACCGCTCTCTAATTATACTTGCATGTCTTCCATTGATGTTTCCTCTTATCATTCTTTAAACGTATTACCAGTTGATTTAATTTAGCTAACATACCAACGTACATAAATGCATCGCATATCTATATACGTATCAGTATGTAACTAATCTTATTATGAGAGCACGATTATTAATGCCAGATACTGGATCAATGTATAATAATCATGGTCTTTGAATGCAGATGTCCTATGTATGGGTAAAAAAGTATCTTGATTTCAGACATTTGAGGATTACATATGATATATGCTTCCAACAATAACGCACAACATAACTTAGTTTATGCACTGGGGACCCTCAATCAATAGTAGAGGTTGCTGCTTATATATGTCGATATTGGAGTAATTATTTGTCCCCATACCCATTTATGGACTAAATAATATATATATATATATATATATATATATATATATATATATATAGAAAGATTGAGATTTGAGAGTGGATACCCCCATTTATTCAGGGAAGAAGAAGAAGAAAAAAGAATGGCAGTTGAGCTCAACCAACTGAATATTTTGCCGTTACTACCTGAACAAAAATATACTACCAGATAATACCTGCCACTCTCTCTCTCTCATATTAAAGAAGGAACCAAGGACCATACTTTGCCAAACATGGCCCGTCATCACATGCATCAATACTATCTCTCTTCATTTATTTATTCTCAACATCGATCAGTAATTCATTTACTCCTTCAACACAATCTCATAAATATAAGTAAAACCTCAAACCCTACTTGTATTTAGTTAAATAGTTGGTCAGCAAAGTTAAACATGAAAATAATGTCTTGCTATGTTACAACCTGCTAAGGGAATGGTGAGAAACCACCTATATATATATAATGCTTACAAAAACAAAAAGATGTATTCGTCGTCCCTAAGACTAGCTGGTTGTATATATAAAAGAAAGACGTTCAAAAATACAAAATATTTTTAAGTACTCTTAGAATGATACAAAAAGTAGAGCATAATTAACAAAATGTGGAAACAAAGATATATTTAGAGAATTAATTCAATAAGTGAAAAAAGGAGGAAACTAAATATATATCCTCATATATTATTGATGCAAATATTTCTTGGATGCTATTTAGTGATGGTTGTGAATAGGGGACTTGCGATGAGCCTGAACATAATCCATGAACCCCACATCTTCCACTGCTTCATTTTCATCTTCATTTGCACGAGCAGCAGCAGCAGGGTTCTTAACCTCCTGTTTTGAGCCCGATTCGAGCATGGATCTTGCATTATTCTTCTTCAATCCCTATTATAAATAAAATCAAAATAATGTTACATGGAGGCAGAAAAAAATTAACAATCACAGAATATATTGATAAAATTTGAATTTAACTCACATTTTGCTTTAGTTTTCATTTTTTTTCAAGATTAGTTTTAGTGGAAGTGGGTAGCTACTAGCTAGGGCGTACAACTGGTACAAGCTCAAATGTGTGAGAATTCAACTTAGTTTTTTGATCTCTTGATGAAAATTCTATCTGTTAAGCTAACTGATCACATACGCCAACATATCAATTAAAGATTATCGATTATTAGAAGTGTACTGAAATATATAAGTGCATAATTTTGCAATGATTACAATTTTAGATGCGATTATTTCGGAAATTTTTCATTGGTTGTGCACTTTCATGTTGTTTGCTTGATACATACGGGATGTACGTATAAACATGAGACATGTAAAGAATGATAATTTTGGACTTGAGGATGAACACAAGGGCAAGAAAGCTTACATGAACTTCCGTTGTTGCTTGGGTTCCATCCATATCCATAGATATGATGATCTTGGCTCCTACACAAAGTTCATGCAATAAAAACTAATATTATTCAGTAGATAATATACATATACCATTCATAGATGAAATAGTATATGTGACATAGTCTATACCTAATATTGTCTCTTTCGTGCCTTCAAATGTAGACAAAGCCTTCACACCCACTTCTTCTAACTTTTCTTTCTCAACATCCTGTGATCACCCACAAGCATTAAACAAGTGTTGTCACGAGGAAGAAAAATTGGACTCCCAACCTCTCAGTTGGGTTTAGTACGTACATAGTCTTAAATTTGCACGTGATTATAACATATACTATATCTTATAATCTAAAAGAAAATGTAATAAATCAACGAATGAATTACCTTGTCATAGGAAAGAAAACCAAAAGTAAGCCTTGCATTGCATGCATGCATTGGAAGGAACAACAAGGCCATAAAAAGAGCAACAACAATAGACATCTTGTGATATTTTTAAGATAAGAGAACAAGGAAACTATTGATTTCTCTAGGGTTCTTTGAATTTCTTGGGATATGATGATAAGAATAAGGTGGTGGGGAGGAGGGAGGGGTAAGTATTTGTAGGGGTGACATGGAGAAGGTGATCAAAGAAGCTAAGGGCATTAAATGCAGGGCTTTGTAGGACAGCGGAGGGAGGTTTAAAGGGGAAAAAAAAAAAGAAAAATAAATAAAGGAGAGAGGTCCTTAATTGCTAGAACATGGAGGTGTTTGGGTTATGATGAACCTTGATATTGCCAATTCAATATCTTCAAGGACTATCCCATGTCCCCCCTCTTCTCTTACACTTGTGAGGAGGGGCCATGCCCCACCAATACTGTGTTTATATATCAAAAAAGTGGAACCTACCTCTATCTTCATGGAAAGTAGAATTATATATAGGACTACTAGCTACATAAGGGATATATATATATATATATATATATATATATATATATATATATATATATATATATATATATATCTATAGGAAAAAAGGGTGGGAAGTATTTGAAAAAGTTGAGCACATGTCTACGGAATGCAAAGTTTTGTATTGAATTTGGCTGTTCCTTTCAGAGAAATTATGAGACAAGATAATAATTATTTTTTTTTTAAGGGGAATAAAATGTCTATAAAACTGTCTCATAAAAATTGACATTATTTACTTTGTTGCTGAATAAGTTAGGAGAATATATAAAATATTATTTTCTTTTTATCTAAACATGTCAATTAAAATGTAAGGAGAAAATGAATAGAACTATACTTATGTTTATGAAAAGGTATGTATATGGTAAATGCCATTTTTTTAGCAATTTTGCATACTTTCTTTGTCACAATGACAAGTTTGATCAACTATCGAAAAAGATGATAAATTTGTTCAATCAAAGAAGATTTGTACAGAGAAAACAATTAAAAATAACCATACAAAAAATTGTAACTCCATCCAATATAGAAATTAAATTGTAACTCCATCCAATTTAAGATCAACCATCAATAAGTTAGCTAAATAGAAACAAGAAGAACTTCAATACTTACATAAAAAGCACACAAAAAAACACACAAAAGACATAAGTAACTATTTGTGAGAGGTCGAGGAACAAGAAGAAGGTAGGGGGCGGCTTGCCCATTTGTTTCCCAAGTGGAAAGCCATCCCTTGTCTTGGGTGTCAATGTCATGTAATAGGATCATAGTTGGGTGCATGTTTTATGTCCCCCCTCTATATTTAATTTAATTTTCGGCTTCAACATTTTTAAAATAGAATTTCACCTTTTTAACCCTTACTTTATTGCAGGATTTACTCAGCTAGCCTGTCTCCCTGCTAATTGGGGAGTGGTACTACTTGATTTTGGGGGGTCTTTTTGGAAGGGAGTACACCAACTTTTACTATGTACTAGGTTTGTCTAATCTAATTAGCACCAATCTCTGTTTAGTCTTCATAATTGAGCTCTTGGGAAGGAAACCTATATATATTTCACTGTTCATCAGCATGCTATCAATTCTTTCGAAAGCCCCAAATGTCACTGTACTTCTTGTTGGCCTTCATAATTGATCTTAGGAATTTCCACCTCAAAAGCTTAATCTTAATTAAGCCTGTTAAATGGGTCATTTGATTAGGATCTGAATTGAACTAATTTTGGATCAGAATTATTGACGTTTCATGCCAATTGAGGTTCCAATGAGGGTAATTTCGATATGGGTTGAGTTCCAAATTGAATTAACATATTTTCAGTCATATCAAACATTAACCTAGTATCAGGTTTTTAAAATGTCTAATCTTAAATAATTCATTTTTAATATACGAAAACAATTCAAGTTGATTACACTTCAATTCTCTCCCAAGAATACATGGAGAGGTTAAGATCAACAAACAATTGCATAGCCAAGGGTGTATCCAAGACAAGACAAAATTTGAAGAATCAAATCTCAAACCCACATAAATCAAACTACAACCATGGCATGGCATTTAAGTTTGGAGGAGGCAAAAAGAGAACAAAGGGGGCCCCAAAAAGGGGGGTGGTGCCCTCATTTTGCCCAAAATGCAAATAAACATATAGAGCGACCAAAAGAGAGTGGGCTACAGGGACAAGCTTGCATGGTTCAAAGTTCAAAACCATCTATTTGTACCTTTAACAAATAACTAAAAAAATTTTATCTAACTCGATTATATTATATAAAATGTACAAGTTTTTGTCAAATGTAAGATAAAGTGTGCCAATAACTATTGCCATGATTAATTTTTAGTTTGATTTTGTTCATCAATACTGAACTCAGAACTGATGTAAATAAAGAACTCGACGTAAATATAAAGATTATCTTTCAAGTGATCACCTTCATTGAATAGGCACAATGCCACGTGGCAATTTATCACGTGCCTTTTACATGACTAATGCCAAACCATGTCTCATGTATAAGGCTGGTAAAATTTCAGGTTCGGTCCGAACAAATGGAACATTCGGATAAAAATTTGATACTCAAAATCAGTTTGGATTATAAGTTGGACACTTTGACCAAACCCAAACCTGGACCCAAATATCCGATGTCCCGATCCGGTTGTTCGAATGTCCAAATTTGCTATATAATTTTTGGATATTCTGATCGAATTCAAACCCAAAACCGATTTTTCAGTGCCTGAACCCGAATGTCCAAAAATATTTTTATAAAATTTTCTGGAGAATTTGGACAAAATTACACATAAACTAGTTGTCCGATATCTGAACTTGATTGTTCGATTGTCCAAAGTCAAAATAGTTCAAAAATCCAGAAACCGAACCCGACCCATATTCATATTCAGATATTACCCATTGTCCAAATTTTGTTTGTGATAGTACCTCATTTTTCAGATCAGACAAATTCGGATAATCAGATCGAAAGATTTTTACCAGCCCTACAGTCTTGTGCCTGCCAATGTAGTATCGTATGTGCAACTTTTGCTTTTATTGCAGATGCATTTATACAGTCAGAATTCGACATCCAGAAGATTGCCTTGAATAAATACAAAAAACATGCCCCCTCTTGCGTCCTTGCGATCTCACTTTCGACGGAATTCTTACCGTAGACCTGGGTGAACCAGCCATGTAGAAAGAGGCGAGTTCTGGGGAATATCCAACACCTAGAAAAGGGACATACACAAGCAACAGAAATTTTTGGAGCATGATTTATCATTAGGCAGAGTACACGATGAGAGATCATTTACAACATTTACAAATTACACTACAGAAAAATGGACTCCTTTTTCTGAGTTTGGACCAGAATAATGAAAACCGAAAATGATAACTTGAATCATTTTTAAGAGTGGAAGTAATCCAGCAAGTGATTTGTAGCTACACCAGAGGAGGGAGAGCTCCGAATGTGTTCTCTCCACTGTAAGTAACATAGAGGAACCCATCTTCATCTTTCTTCCCTTCGTATATAGCAGACATCATTGCTCCTGCAGAAACACAAGCACATCATCGACATGGTAATGAGCATCTTCAATCCAAGATTCAGGTGACTTTAATCAATGTATTTTTGGAAAGAAACAAGAAGGAAAAGGAACTACCGGTAGGTGGGAGAACATTATCAACAAAAATGAAGATCGCTTTCTCTGCACTAAGCTTGATCCTTTTGCGAATTACATAAACAAACTGTCCAACTGTCAAGTCGGCTGGCACCAGGTACCTGTATCATTTTTCAACGAACAAAATGCTAAGGCTTTTATGTGATCCAAAAGTGTTCCTGAAAATCAAGTGAACATTGGGCTTGGCTAAGAGGGCGCTGGTAGCAAGACCTTTAGCTGAGAACTTCAATGGGATGACACTCACATTTTCAATCTTCAGTTTACACTAAAAGCCGGAAACGAGGCAACAAAAAGGATGGATCACCCAAGGAATCATCTACTTGGTGCATCATCCTCTTAAGATCCTCAACTAGTTGGTTTTGTGGCATCAAAACCAGCAGGAATCAGGCAGAGAAAATCATCCCACAGAAAGAGAATTTTTTTTTTTTTTTTTTTAAACATTGGTAAACAGTCCAACCGAGAGGCCCATACATCTCATGGAAATATGTAGCAGAATCCATGGAGGAGGGAAAGGGGAACAAGGGTAAGGAAAAAAGGAAGGGAGCACAATACGGAGGGGAAAGGGGAACAAGGGTAAGGGAAACTCCTCTATCCTCTAGTGGAATTTGAACTCACGCCTCTTTGATTGAAGGTGGGTCAACTCCCACAAGACCACCCCTTTGGAAGTCACACAGAACAAGAAGTTGAAAGCAGATACATGCTAATTATTGAAACAAAGGTACAGGAAATGCTCACTTTTTCTTGTCTATATTTGGGATATCACTTCTTTCTGCCTTCTCCACAATCACCTTCAAAAGCACAAAGCGTGATCAGAAATTAGTTAAACAGAAACAGAAATGAGATTGGATTAATAAGGAACAGCATAGTGAAAAAGGGATCCACAGAACACAGGCTTGAGATGTTATATTTTGGCCTAAGATAAAGGTTCATGCTCAAGCAATCATATTGAAATATAGGTCCTTTCTGACAACAAATAGACAATTCATACAGTTCATCACAACGCAGTAAGCCAAGACTATTGTAAACCCATCCTGAATTCTTCTCTCAGTCCTGCCTCTAATCTTATTCCAATCATTGGTTTCAAAACAAGGGAATAGAAGCAACAAATAAAATCCATCCACGCAATAAGAAGATATATAACCAGTAGAAAACAATAGCAGATCTGATTTATATCTTACTGGTATTCTGTCTGGGTATTTCTCTCTGATCCTAGCAGCCTCTGCACGTCTTTTCTCTGAAATTAACAAGAACATTGAACTCAGCGCTGAAAAGGTACCTGAATATGCATCTTATCAACCACAAAGTAAATGACCCAAATGGACATATAGCCTACCAAGATCATGCTCTTGCTTGAAGTAATTCTTGGCCATTTTTTTCCTGTAACAGATGATCAAAAAACTCAAGTTACTGCTGCTAAATTTGCATTAGAAATAACGTTGAATATTGATGCGGTTTGGAAAGACCAGTCTGGAAACATATAAAGGTCTTTACATCATCGTTACGAGGAAGAACAGATATCAAGGATGTCAAAATAAGTTATTTATCATGTCAAAAGACTACGAGCAGAACTGTCAACCCAACCTCAACACTTAAACCCGAGGTCCAACCTCTGAAAATCAGAGACAAGAAATCATCCACATTGAAATGAAACTCCATCTTAAAGAACCCATAACCACACTGCCAAACAATCAAGCTAAGTTTTTGCATATCTAAGGAGCAGAGAATGAATTCCATGAGCCAACATAATCACTAATGACCCTCATAAACAGGAAGGATTGGAGACATTTAAATCCAACCACAAAAAAGAATACGCAAGAGGAGATGAGCGGAGACTCAATGTCCAGTTGAATAACATATTGTGCTCAATAAATAGTGTAACACTAGAAAGAAAGGGTAGACCTTTTACTTCTAACACATGTACATTCCGGATCAAACCCAATTTCACTTGGATCCCAAGCCTCAGGTCACAGTTTTAGACTTTGAGGGTGCAAAAATTCTATCTCCACTCGAATATAAAGCTCACACTTCCTAATTCTAACTGATATTCCAGAGGAAAATGTAAACCAGCATTCACTTCCTCAACCTCATCCTTCTTCAAAGCCAAAAAGACTTCTTGACAACAGTTGTGCTATTTGAAGTGTTGGCAATCATTTCATAACACAAGAAGTATTAAAACAAATCATACGTACCAGACAAAACGATAACCCAAAGCCCTACATAAAAACTGCTCAATTGCAAAGAGGGTATTTCTGTTAGACCATAGATTTATCAAGCAATCATCTTTCAACTGACAAAGTCATAACTTATAATCTTAAGCCACAGGCAACAGATTAGAAGGTACCAATTTTTGAATTAAACCAGCCAGACAGACAGTATACAACGACTCTTTGTTCTTCCATTGCATAACAAAGCATCATCAACATAGCTAACAAGATCACCTCCCCTCCCTTCTTTCAGTGGACCCCAAAAAACAACAAAAAGGAACTTTTTTTCGATGAGGAATTTCCTGTAAAAGCTATAAACCGAATTCACCAGACACAACACAAGAAGACATGGGCATACGACTGAAAGTATACCTTGAAAGCATGACGAACAAACCACGCAATATAACAAGATTAAATCAATACGCGAAGGCAAAAATCCATCAAAATTACACCGCCCAGATCAAAGAAAAGAAAAGCGTCGCCTATTCTGCAATCAACATGGCCAGTGACCAGACCTTAGCAATTCCCAGAAAAAGGCAATAATCACCAAGCTTTGAACTTTTAGACCCCATAATCATACAAGAAACAACCATCTTTTGTCAATTGATCAGCCATCCAACAAAGAGGTTAACAATTAAACAAGGCTAAAGAAAGACAGCCCAGAAAAATTGCAGTACACAACATGAGAAAAATTCATAAAAATCAAACCTTTGAAACGGGGAAATTGCAGAGGAGCACACCAAAGGGAGAGGAAGGAAGATGGGCAAGTGGGGTTTTTGTTTTGGATTTAGGATGGAAGACGATGACCTCGAACAGCAATCTCTTTCTTGACCCGTGAGAGTAATCGGTCTTGTTTAATTATTTATTTACTTGTTTATTAGTTTGTAGTTGCTTGATTGAATGAGCTTCTTCCATCTGGGAAAATTTATACGCATAAAAAATTTCGGAAATGTTGAGTGTAATCACTAGTACGTTTTGAGGCTATGATAGGGAAATAATCCATTGCTTGATATTGGATCAGGCAACATGATCAAACTGATATGATCGTATCTTTGACCAAGTAATGTGATTATTTTTGTTTAGGTTGCTTACATATAAATTTTTCCAAATTCTATTGAGGTGAAACTTATATTAGGAGTTGTTGTTGTTTATTGAGAACCTTTTTTCACATTTTTTTTTCATTTTGAATAAACAATTAAAACGAATGCATGTGAATAAACATCAAGTAATGTGTGTTTCAGGTTTCAATTAGTATTTATAGTATACAACATTTCAATTAGTATTTCTGCAACGTTAAAAAATGAACTTTTAAATACATAAGAGTTGTGTATTTTTTGATTCAAAATACTCTTCATTGAATTTATAGTTCACAAATTATCCACATTACCCTTGTATGATTTTGTACAATAATCAATTGATCTAACAGCTAATGTTACTGAATATACTTTTCTCAATTACGTAATTGTACAGTATATACAATAGCTAAATTTTAACAACTATCGATTATTTAAGTAGTTATCTACAACTAAGGCAGCCATCCGCTACTTAAACAACTAATTTTATCGAACTACACCTAAGTAATGAGCATTAATTATATATACTATTCTCCCAGCTACTTCAAATAATATCATCTATAAGCTTAAATACTAATACCAAAACTTTACCCTTCTGCCTTCTATATTTGCTACATCGAGTAGGTCAGACACCGAGCCCGACACTAACATGATCAAACAAAACTTGGGCTGATCCAAAAAAAGCTACGAAAAAGCAAAAGGTCTAAAGTCTCGGGCTGTTGCAATTACCTAACTCATTCTTATCTTGATCTTTTGGGCTGTTGGGCCCAACCATATGGTGACATTGCTCAAACTGGCCTTTAAAGTTTCCCCACTACATGTACACCCCCAAAAAAAAGAAAAAAAAATGAATAAAATACAGTAAATGTACGACAGTTCAAAACTACAAACCATTCTAGAACGGGTGGGACAAATTGCATAACGTTATGCATAACTATTCCGTTTATTACCTCTCCTCTATGAGAATTTATAAACAGACATAACTTCAGGGTATTATCCTTCATACCGAGATATAGCACATTAAGGCCATAATCATGAAGCTTTGATTGCGTATAAAAGGCGGATTTTCTCTCAATAGGCCATTCATTTGACACTTGCGAGAGTATCATACTACCATATAATGTCACATACTTAATTGAGTCCCTTTTTGGAAAAAATATTAACTGGAGAGGCATTAAATTAACTCTGATCGTTCGGTTGAGATCTGGGTTCCCTCTCTCCCCATGAACTCTAGAATTAGGATGAACATTTGTTGAAGATCCAATAAACAACTCAAAATTAAGCAACAAAGATAGTTTTGTTTTTTGGGGGGGGGGGGGGGGTGGTCAACAACTATTTTGTATTGTGTGTAGCTTTGCTTGAAGTGTAGGTTGCCTTGGGAAGCAAAGCAATAAAAGAACAATTCCACCTGCCTTTTCTGGCCAACGAGACAAAATAATTTTAGAGCCAAATTAACAAGTTATTCATTTGTTTGTATTAGGGAAAAAAAAAAAAAGGGAAGTAAATTAAAAAATTTAAAAAAACTTAAGATGTGTCGCTTTCCAGTTGGCAGAAGACGGGTTGGTGTGGTCTCTCTCTCAAAGTCTCAACTCACATTCACATGGCCTTCCCATTGAATAATCGTCACCGTCATGTCAAAATCACCAACAATGATTTTTCTTTTTCCTTTAAAAAAAATGAGTTACAGAGAAATTCAGATATAGGTAATTTTATCTGTATAGGTATCCTTGCCGTATAAATACACAAATTTATGTGATATATTTCATTTTGATTTAATGACTAGTGAGCCACAAGAGTATATGTCATCGAAGTTCAAACTCATGTCTCATAATATCAATTCTCAAAATCTTATTAGCTGAGGTAACGACACTAATTATTGCAACGTAATTATTTTACAAATACATGTATTGTGAGTAACATTTAGGTATGGCACATGATTTGCGTCATTATCTAAAAACATACACATCTTCGATCAACGAGCTTGATTAGTCTTCCAACATTTCATTGCATGATAATGATGTAACATATGCTTTGGTTTTGATGCCCCTTTTGCGTAACCACATTATTATTATTATTGTTTTAGTGTGATAATGATTTTAGGAATTAAAAATGTTATCAAAGAAAAAAAACTCAACAGCTCATTAGTTTATATTTTTTGAAATATACATAATGACAAGTGTTTGAGCATGAAAATGGGTGTTATCCACATTGATAAAAATAAAAGAATATAAAAGTAGATGTTGTTCAACATTGATAAAATTGAAAAGTCTGAACATATATATAATTAAGTTTGTGAATTACTCCACTCATTACGAACTGATTTTAGGTTGGAACCTTATTTAAACTTATACAAATAACTTTTTATTTAATGCCCAATTAATGTAAAATTTAACAATAAGGATTAAGAATTACAATTTCAAGTATAACATTAACATACACATTACTATCACACATGGGCCATGGATAATAAAACAAGAAACACTATCAACATTATGGTTTGCCGTGAAAATACACCAACGCCCTTGCCATCCACACAATTATGGAACTTCTTATTACCAATATAAAATAATGTGAAGACAAATTATCCACCGTCACCACTCACTTTGATCTTGTCAAACACACCACTATAATCAAATCAAATGAAGTGAATAAGAAATTATGAAAAAAACAGAAGGAAAGGCACAAGCTAGCTAGTTGGGTCAATAGACTCAATATCTAATGAAATTGAAGTTGTTGAATTGATGATAATACCTAAACTCATATAGGTATTCTTTGCTAATATGATGAGACATTTAGGTCTAAAAATTGTATTGCCTAGGATCAAATAAGAGATATATGTTTGCACCACGAAAAAAAAAGATATATATGTGTGTGGATCCACGATGTCCAATTCTTCTTTTTTTTTTTTTGGCTGAGTAGTAAATATTTCCATAATATTTTATCTATTGGTGAATATTAAATGGAAAATAAATGACCCGCAAAATTAAATATGCAAAAGGCATGGGCAATGGAAGCTTGTCTTGGCTCTTAACGGATAATATTTGTTAAATATTAGGTTCCAATTGGATGTAAGCATATAACTCTCTTTATCCTTTGAATTCATTCTATACATACAACGACACAACAACACCTCTCAGTGTGGGTTCTACTTTTACGAGATTTGGGGAGATCCAGATATAGGCAACTTTGCCTCCACTGGCATATCTGTCCGTAGAGAGGCTGAATCCAATAGACCCACAAAAAAGATTTTGTGAAAACATTTTATAGAAGAAGGATTTTGTAAAAATATTTAATGAAAGAAACTAGGGATACGCATCAGGAAATGAACTAAGAATATTAATAAATCAGGTGGGTGTAACTATGTAAACATAAGTATAACATAGTAGAGAAAAGTATTATACCTTAACAAATAGAGGTAAACACACAATGTCTCTTTCCAAATAGAGGTAAACATAAGTATAACATAACAGAAGGATTTTGAATTCATTCTATATATATATCTTTTCTAAAAAAGTTTGATTCTAAGTTTACGTTCTTAGAGTTTAATATATCTCACTTTAGATTAAAATTTGATCATAAATGACTCATAACTACTAGTTTATTGGAAGGGAATCCACTCAAGTACCACTAGCTAGAAAATACAACAATTACACACATGTTTATATGATACACGAGTTGACGTAAGTTAAAATTGGATCAATATACTTATATCTATAATCATCAAAGTAGTAATGACTTTGTAATGCTACGTTGGTTAGATGTTTCTTGCTGTAAATTTAGTATTTTAAGTTGAAAGTATAATACGTTAACTTTTGTGAAATTTTTGCAATAAGTTTTGTGTTTAAATTTTACAATATTTATAAAAATTGTGTATTAATTGTGCTAACCAACACTAATAATTGGGGGAGAAAAGAAGCGAAAATAAAAAGAAAGAAGAAGAAAAGAAAACACCTTTGAAAAGGAAAAAAATATAAAACAATGAACAGAAGGAGAAGGATGGATAAACAACAAATGTCGCTTTTAGGACAGAAAAAGTCTACGTGATTGGCTTATTTCCTGTTGGAGGATTGCTAACAAAAGCAACAGCAAAAAATAGTACTAATTATTACATATTTTTTAACTCTCAAAGCTAATCAATCATCCCCCATTAATAGATTAATTATTAGCCAAAAACACAAATCAACGTAATTAGGGAAACTATAAGAGATCTAGCTGCTTTAATTTTAAGATTATGTTTTTTTCATGAGAATTATGAGCAAATGAGATGCAAAGTTGTCATTTGGAATAAAACATTTCTCTCACATATCGAATACAGAAAATACTGGGAAAAAAGAGTGCTTAAATATTGCACGGCAAATACGTGAAGACTCAAGAGTAAAACACTAGGCATCTTGTTTTGAAAAGATAGATAAACTCATTTCTTTCATTTTATTTTATTTTAGATTTTTTTGCCTTTGGTCTCTATTGAGCTAAAATCACTATTTTCGGGTCATGAAAAAATACAACTCGGTCTTTTGATACAAGTCATCTTTATTTGTAAATTTTGAACTTAAAATCTTACTCAAAGATCAGGAATAGAAGCACTCAATTTTTGCTAAATCGTATATGTTTTTCTTAAAATTCATAATCTAATTTATATTTCAGATGTACCGTTTTCCTACTTTGGCAACCAATTAATAAAAACTATTTTGGATAATATCATATTAAACAAAGTAAACACAACTATTAACGATTTCATGTATACTACTTAAAATCATGTATACTACTTAAAATCTAGTTAGCATAAATTTTACAAGTTACTCCCTTCGTCCCTTAAAATTGTCAAAATTAGTTAAAAAGGCATATTTTGACCTTCTTTTTTAAATAGATTTAATCAACGCTAAATGTTTTTTTTAAAAAAAATATTTGCAAGCTATTAGAATTTCAGTTTGGATTATGATTTTTATTTTTTTAATTACTTGCATTTTTCTTTTGAATTGATAGTCAATCTACATCATCTTTGATCAATTGTGACAATTTCATTTTGCCAACAAAAATTTCGAGTATGTTTTTTACAATTTATCATAAGTATTTATTGTCAACATTCAACATGCATCAACAATCATTAAACACTTTTCATCATTCTTCTTAACTTATGGTAAGTAACTTATTATTGATTAATTGATGCTGGCCAAATGATGCTGAGTGCTAAAATTATAATTAATAAATATAATTAACAGTTGATCAATGCCAATGATGCAAAAATGTGATTGGTGCTGAATGGTAATTATAAGCACCTATAAAGACTTGAAAAGAACAAACATTTAGTCAGATTTTATTTATAATTTTCTAGTATTTAGCATTCATCAGTAGATTCAGCACATACCAGCATTAGTCAACACTTATCAACACTTATAAGTGGCAATTAGCAATAATTACCTATAATAAATTAAAAGTTAGGCCCTTAGGGTTTGTTTGGATAGGGAGTAGGGATGAGTAAAGGGGAGTAAGGGAGAGTGAGTACTCTAATTTACCTATATTTAGGAGTAAGAAAAATAAGATAAGGAGGAGTTAAGGAGAGTAACTCTTAATCCTTCATACTCCCCTCAACCCTTCATTTTTTTACACTTCAAAATGGAGCGTAAGGAGGAGTATGGAGGGGTAAGAAATAAAGAATTTACATATTTACACTCACAAATATAAATATAATATATTTTAATCTATTTAGTAAGGACATATGTGTTAATTCGTTCTCATATTCTTATTTATTCTCCTATTTTTTCAAAAAAGGATTAGTCTTTACTCTTTACATACTTTCAAACAAGAGTAAACAACTTACTTTTACTTACTCTCCCTTACTCGTACTCCTCCTTACTCTTATTTACTCTTACTCTTCTAACTTACTCTTCTCCCAAACGGACCCTTAATGTTTCCCACATTTTAGATATATAAAGTGAGGAAAAAAATAATACTCCCCCATCTTAAAAAAAATTATCCCTATTTTTCTTTTTAATGTTCCAAAATAAGAATATACTTCTTAATTAAGATTGCAACTGTAAACATGTATGGTTTCAACTCAATTTTCTCCAACAATTCTTCTACTATTATTGTAATTATATTTTACGATGATTTGTATCTCATCTACCCCCCCCCCGGGCGGAAAACCCAAATACTCTGATAAAGTTCTATTTTCGTTCCATCCCAGTCTTTTTTTTAATAAAAAATTGTTCGGAAAAAGTTGATTTATTTAATTTGAAATGGTACGGTGAACATAGATTTGTTATTTGTAAGGGGAGGTTGATAGAAAAAGGTGAAGACGAAGGGAGGGCACATTTGCCTTTTCATAGAAGGAAGAGAACAAGGTACTGAGGACTGGGGGGAGGGCTCAAGAGAAGAGAGAGACTGAAAAGAGTGCTGCTACTCCTGCCTACACACAAAATTGCTGCGGGGGGTTCAAGTTCAACTTGAACGAGGCAAATACCCTCATTGAACCCAGCAAATCGAAATCTTCAATGTACACCCCCATTATACACGCATTCAGAGACATAGATGTCGAGGGGGGCATGAATTAGCAAGAAGATGTCGAGCTAAAATGCATTTCCGGGTTACTAGAGCCAGAAATGTGGGCACATCCCAGAAGATCTCAAGAGAAAGAGTAACTTCAGAAAAGTTTCAATTTTTATTCGAAATTTGCCTCTTGTTTGTGTAGATATGGTACTAATCTTCAACCCCTTTTTCAAGTTTCGCTTGTTTTCCCCTCTTTTCCTCGTTTGAATGGAGGTTTTAATTTGTGGGCATTGGTTTTAATTGATTAATTTCAGATGGGAACTCCGCCTTATAATCTGCAATGTGAGGGTTTGGTTGAAGGAGTTGCAGTCAATCCTCAATTTTACGAATCAACCCCAAAGTGGAAGAAGGGCATCAAAGAAGAGTCAATTGAGAGCGAACCCACTTCGGTTTTGGACAACCCTAGCCCTCCAAATTCTGCATCTACTCTCTCTTCCTCCTTCAATGGTGGAAGTAGTGGGCTTGGGATGGACGATTTGGAGGGTTTGTCTTTTGGAGAAGGGTCCCTTCTCCCTTGGTTCATGGGTGAAATTGAAGACCCTAGCTTGAGTTTCAAGCACCTCCTTCAACCTTCAAATCCCTTGGAGTTTGGTGGAAATGATGGGCTTGAAGCAGCTATTCAGAGTTCTGGTATGGATAATTTTAATTTGGTTGAAAGTTTTAATTCTGATTTGAGGTCTTGTAATTCTGGGTCTATTTGCAATGGGGGGAATGATTCTGTCAATGAAAAGGGATGTCTTCTTAGTTATGCTTCAGAGCAGGGTCATATGGTTGCTGTATCTCCAGTAGAACAGTTTAGGATTAGTGATGTGAAACGTGAGGTGTTGAACCCAAAATTTGGCTTTTGTGAGCAAGGCACTACAATCAGTCAGAACTCTGGTTATGAGCATATGCTGGGTTATAACCAGCTAGAACACCCCCTTGAGCGTCCTGCAAAGCGCCACAATGCTGGGAATGCTCTTTACACTAGTGTTGTTCCAGTTCCAAAGAGTTCGTTTTTAGGTGAGGATCATGAATTTCTACTCAGAAATCAAGAGCAGCAGCTTCTGATGCAACAACAGTGGTTAATGGGTTTAGCCCCTCAGTTTACACCCCAGCACCCGCCAAAGCCATTAGATGACCGAAAGCAACCAAACTCGCAAACTTTGGTTCTGCGCGATCAGTTAGTTAAGATTGCGGAGATGTTCCAAACCGGTAACTTTTCGCTTGCCCAAGTGATATTGGCCCGGCTCAATCAGCAATTGTCTCTTTCAGGGAACCCCTTGGTAAGAGCTGCTACTTTCCATGTCAAGGAGGAACTTGAAAGGCTCCTGACTATCAATAGCTTCTCTGCGGCTCCACCCCAACCTAAAAGCCTTACTCTGTCAGATGTTGTGGATAGGATGAATGCATACAAGCTTTTTTCAGAGGCATCCCCAGTTATGCAATTTGCCGATTTTACTTGTACCCAGGCTTTGGTCGAAGCTCTTGATGATGCTGATTATATCCACATACTGGATTTTGACATTGGTTGTGGTTCCCGATGGGCATCCTTTATTCGAGAGCTTCCTCTCAGGAAAAGGGGGACTCCATTTTTGAAAATTACAGCCTTTGCCTCTTCTTTAACCCATAATCCATTTGAACTAGCCCTTGTATGTGATAACATTCTGGAGTTTGCAAAAGAGTTCAGTGTCTCTGTCGACCTTCAGGTCATGAATTTGGACTTGTTTGATCCAACTACTTGCACAATGCCCAACTTTCAATCCATTGAGAACGAAGCGGTTGCTGTCAACTTCCCTATATGGGCGTGCTCACACTGCCCATTTGTACTCAGTCAACTCCTGTCCTTCATCAAGCAATGTTCCCCAAAAATCGTGACGAGCTTTGATAGAGGTTGTGATCATTTTGAGTTGTCTTTTCCATCGCACATCATCCGTGTATTGGACTCATGCTCTAATATGTTGGAGTCCCTCCATGGTTCAAGCGTGACATTAGACACCTCAAAGAAGATTGAAAAGTTCTTGATCAAGCCTATAATTGAGAGGGCAATATTGGGGCGAATTCATGCACCAGACAAGATGCAGGCAAACAAGGCACACCGGTGGAAGAATCTCTTCACTTCTGCTGGGTTCTTCCCTTTACCATTTAGTAGTTTCACTGAATCTCAGGCCAATCTAGTGGTTCAACGAACCCCAGTGAGGGGTTTTCAGGTGGAAAAGCAGCAAGCATCACTTGTGCTCAGGTGGATGTCTCATGAGCTCTTGGCAGCTTCAGCTTGGAGGTGCTAAGTTGACAAAGGTTGGGCTTGTAGTTTTCTTTGTTGATTTCGCTTTTGTGGCTCCCATGCCTCAAATTGTGGTTATGCTAGGTTTTATCTTGTGTAGTAGTCTCAGACTTTCAGTTGTTTAGGCGTATGTAACATCTAAATGGCTATCTTTCAGATTTAATGCATGTGTAACATACTTTATGGTGTTATAAATGTTGTGGCTTTTCTCTGCCCGAGTTTTAGCAATGAGATTTCTGTAATATTTCACGAAATGGGATGCAAAGCTGATATCAACCCATTAGTCGTTAATTCGTTATTTTCTCTTCTGGATATCCTTGCCTTCTGTCTATGTTTCAACACATGAAGCAGATGTGAGCTTCCTTTTTCTGAAGACCTTGTATTTCAACTGCAATGGCGACCTCACTCTGCTTCATGTGTGCTTATATGCCTTCATGCCCTTTTCTTTCCTGCAAGCGTGCCGAACATCTGGTCTGCTTTTCCGCTTGCATTTTCCCCTCTTTGATGCCTATCTTCATCTAATCTATTACCCAAAAAAAAAAAAAAGAAAAATCAGAGCCCTGTTATAGAACCCAGCAAGAGTTTAAGATTTCCGTTAATGCTCTACAAAAAGTCTAAAGGCATGTTCATTTCGACATTTTGAAATCAATGACTGTTCCTAACTGCCATAAACTGCTAACGACTAGTCCAAAATACTCTGGCGTAACCATTACGTAATTTCATACTGCTTCATATTGCTCCTAATTGTTGATCATCAATGCTTGTCACTTGTAACCGCTATTTATTAGTTTTAAATGCTGAAAAAACACAGGCTAAGGGCTTGTTTTTTTTGAATAAATTGGGATGGGTAAAAGGTTGAAGTGGGTTGAGGTTGGTTGAAGTTGGTATTTTTTTTTGAGGTGAGTTGAAGTAGGTTGAAGTGGGTTGAAATTGGTATATTTTTTTGTGGTGGGTTGAAGTGTGTTAAAATAATGAGAATGTAATTATGAAGGGATGAGTTGAAGTTGGTTGAAGTGGGTTAAGGTTGGTTAAAGTGGATTGAGATTGGTATTTTTTTCAGGTAGGTTGAAATTAGTTAAAGTGAATTAAAGTAGGTTAAAATGAATTGAGGTTGGTAAATTTAAAAACATCTACGAAAAGAATAGAACCTAAGTATATGCATACAAAAATTTCCTAGCAGAGTACAGGTAGGTCAGATGAAACAACATAATCAATTTTACAATGTATCTGTGGCTTAGAAGTTGCCAGATCAAATGAATGCATGGATTACTTTGCTAAGGGTAGATCAGTTGACGTGTAAAGTGAGGGCAACCAAAGAGGATGATTTGTTGAAATGGTAAGTCTGGGTGTGATAGGAGCAATTATGGGGCATTGGACTCACGATCACTAGTGCATGTTGGGTCTATTTTGGTCGGCATCTAGGTTAGCTATAGCCCCATGTTATTATTGGCTAGTTACACTTGAATGAAAGGGACATGGGTGGTTCTCAATTCTCTTGTTAGGTTGACCTTTCTCATGGAAGAGGGCACACAAATTATGAATGGTTGGACTTTGGGAGAGTACAATTCATAATTAACAACGTTCCACATTTTGAAGTCATCTTTATGGCAACATTATACCGGGAACTCATGTCTATAAGCTTGGGCCACGGAACGTGTTTGTGGACGTAAATTAGAAAGTAGTTCTCGATCACTTTTATTTGTTTATAAAAGTTTATAAAGGTACTCGATTTTTAGAGCATATATATATATATATATATATATATATTATTAGAATCTGATCCTAAAGTGAGTTGTAATATCAAATAGGTATGTGAAATGGTGGATTTCATGAATTTACCTGATCTAAACTCTATCTAACACAATATAATCTAATCCAATTTGTATTTGTTGAATTGATCTAAACATAAACCGAATTCAACTCAGTCCCTCCTCTCCAAATTAAAATCATTGACCTTTTTTTTGGATCAAACAACAGTTGACCCAAAGTCCACCTAAATTGACATCAACTATTTCCAAATCAAAATCCCATAAGCTTAAACATAATGTAACCTGAAATCAACCGGACTCAAAGTCCAACCAAACGACTTGTTTATAGAGTCTAGTCTGATCCAATCAGCATAAAAAAGAAACAAATACTATTGCTGTAGGTCATGAAAAAGTGAACCAGGGAAAGAAGCAATAAAGGAGAGAGGCCTGATTTGGGAAGTAACCTAAGTAATTGTCTGTACTGTGTAGTCCCATGGGGAGTGCTAAGTAGGTGCAGGCTAAAAATCCCAGCTGCTGGGGAGTGTAGTGCCCACTTCTGAGTGGGATGGTCCAAAAGGATAACACCACTCACAAATCAAGCTCTGTTTTTTTTTTTAGAAAGGGAGAGATATGGAAATGGAATGGACCCTTGTTTCCATTTTCATTTGGGAATTGGGACCCCCTCTTGCCCGTTGCCATCATGAGTTTTAGGGTTGGGGGGGGGGGGGGGGGACCTAAACCTTCCATTACAAAATACAAATTATCTTAATTTCCTTTCCAAAAGCTCTTTTCTTTTCTTCTTCACACATTGAGGGAAAAAAGGATAAGAGGACATGGTCCTGAGTTTTTCATGTATCATGATTTTTTATGTATAAAAGTTCAAAAGTATATTCAACAATAACTGATATTACCGCGTGCATAATGAGTTCTAATGTAAGTATATTTACACAACTCCTACATACACAATTGTTGAAATCAAAGCTAGCCAATTGAGCACGTTTGTTGGACGAAAACTAAAAGTAGACCATGCTAAGTTAGGCTTGTTGTGGCCGTTTTAGGGATAGTCTGATGATAGAATGATTGGTTTCCAAAAGAAGATTAGAATTCGATTCTCCTTAAAATATACGCATACGTAAAATTTACCCATCGAGAAGAAAGTTAGGGTTGTCACGAGTTAGTTAAATTTGATATAGATTTTATTTAGAGACAAAAAATAGTAGGTATTATAATAAAAAAAAGATAAAACTATAGAAAAGAGTCGACTTTATGACCTTGAATGTATGCCACATGTTACATCGACACTCAATCTAGGTGAAAAAGAAGTCAACCAAATTTGCATACAAGACAGAAAGATCGATATTATATCATACCGAAAGAATCGAGATATTGAATTTTTTTTTTTAAAAAAAAAGCTTGGGTTAAGCTTGATGGAGGGTAGGGATAGTGCATTTGCATTTACATTTGTATGTACTTATTTGCATGGAGTGCAAATTAAAAGCATGAAAGTGGAAAACAGTGAGACTAGATGGCGACTTGGCGTTGTTTCTAAGCTTACAAATACAATGACATTTCTCTCTAGACTCACATTCCAATTCCGTGGGGGTTGAAAGCATAACAGGTAAACCTCAAACAAATCCCCTGACTCCCAACTTTCTTTTTTACTTTCTTTTCCCCCTCTTTTTGATTGCGGGCATACTTTTTTAATTTATGTTTCACATCTAACCCAACTTCAAAAAACGACCCAAAATTCAAGTTATCTGATACCCGAAATATGTATACATGTCTATACTTCACAAATGGGCTGTTTAGTAATTCAAGGTCGAACTTGAAAATGCTTGAATTTATGAGATTTTG